>OZ020180.1:56156457-56482738 GCA_963971135.1 Stenus bimaculatus | reverse complement strand
TGAACATGTAGATACACGAAATGCAAAAACGATACATTTGAATGAAACAATGTACACAAATTGAGCAAAATACAACCATTGTTTAACTTGCCACCTATGAATACCATTGGGTAATATTAAACAAAATTCCTCATAAGAAAGGGCAACTTAGCTAAAATATAGGTACTGTAAATAACAAATAAATAAAAAGCCATAGTTAAGAGAATTTTACCCATATTCAAAATATTAGATGTTTTTGTAAGGACTAACGATCAATTCTTCAGAAATCATCAATTGTAAATCAGAAACGTGAATTATATTTCAAGGAATATCAATTGTATATCAATAAAACCAATTTTATTTCAAAAAGTATCAACTATATTTTAGAAAGTATCCATTATATTTCCGAAAGTATCAATTGTATTTCAGAAAGAACGATTTGAACTTTAGAAATAATCAAATGTATTTTAGAAAAAATCATTGTCTTTTATTCAAAGTAAATTTTGCCACAGAATTTTGGATTACATAAATATAATATTTTAGCCACCAATAGCCATGTCTTCCATTGCTAAAGCAGATTTTTTTAATTTTAATAATTAACGACGGCTTATAATATAAAAATAATAGAACATTGAATTTTACAATCACTACAGTTTTCAAACATAATTAATATATCAAATAATAATTTAACAATAGCATTAATTTAATACTATACTTAAAAATTTAGGTAGTATATCTACAATTTTCATATAACAAAAAAAAACTCAATATTCAATATTCAATATTCGCAAATTATCAGCAGGTATCAAAATTATCAAAAGACCGAAAGTTGAGTTTTGAGGATACTTAGGAGACATTAAAGAAGTCTAGGTTACAGTTATTTTTTTAAGTAATTGCTTGAGGTATGCCCGATGTTAAGTAGGTTATGTTGTCTGGTGGTTTTAGAACATGAAAATCAATTTCGCACAAAATTTCGGGATAGTCAATTGTAGCTGATAAAGGACCTTATCGTTTTCCTATGTGTTTTTGGGCAAACATGAAAAATAAGTTAAACCTACAAAAATTAACTAAAATACCCCCAATATTAATTATATTTCCAATTTCTTCAATAAATATGAATTATAAATACATTTATCAGATTTTACATTATTTAAAAAAATATTTATTAACACGACAACAGCGGATTTTAAAATTCAAATTTTGACAAGTACTGTCAGATAAATTTTAATTACCTTTCATTTACGTTTAAATTGAAAGCAAATGACAGTTAAAACTAATAGAGTGTTTTCCTTGTGGAACCTATGTTAATAATCGAATACAATCGCCAAAAGGATTAACATGATTGTAGATACAAATGACCTTATTAAAATTAAATGACCCCTAAAATTTTTGATAATATCGGTCGTTACTTAATAATTCTATAAAACGGATTCAATGAATTAGAATTGCAAACAAGTAAACGTTGTTTTGCGCCGGTTCGCTTAGAGTCCAACGTCAAATGGGACACCCTGTATATGACAAATTAAATTTCATTTAAAATTAAATGACCGTTAAACGTGTTTGATAATACTGGGGGTAATAGGTTTAATTTAGTCTTACCATCATAATCTATACTTTGACCCTTATAAGTTATCATTTTGCCCCTAAACAATTGCAAGAATTGTGCTGGCTCATTGCCTTGCACTACCCTTGTACGAACGGTAGGACTATCAAGCTGTTCTTCAATTTCCGTAGCTTTGATTTCAGCAATCGACATTTCTTGATTACTTGCATTAAGACCCTATAAAATTATTAAATTTGTTTAAGTTAAAGGCATATTAACAAATGTAAATGATTAGTACCTAGATTCTGGTCAAATCATTTAAGTTCAAAGGCTTTTAAAGCTTTAAATTTAACGGAGATTATCGGATTTTGGGCAAATGTTGTACATGAATGAAACTTGTACTACACATAAATAAGAAACAAATATACAATTGTGTAAAATATTTCGCTCGGTAGTAGCCTTTTTTGGCCAAAAAACGTAATTGAAATTATTTAATTTTTGCACAATTAGAATTTAGTTGTGATAAAACAGTTATGTAACTGATCCTTTTGTGTTTACTGGGTCCGCTTTTGATCATAACTTATTCTTTTCTAAAGGTTTTTTAAATTTTCTTTCTTTGGTGTACTAACAGATCTTGTGGCTATTATTTTATGCATTTTTTGTCTATGTGGGGTAAACCAAATAGTTTTAATCTAGCACCAAAGAGAGAGCACTTCGTAAAAATTGCGCGCTTTTAACTTTTAACTGTTTCTCAAAATACGAAAAACATATTCTTTTATACGCCACTAAAGAAAATGCTTAAAATGAAAACTTTTGTGCTATCCTGTTTTGTTTTATATATTTTTGTTTTATTTTTACAAGAACATAATTTTTTTATTAATTTTGCCTATTTTTCAAATGCCCATAAAAACTTAATAACAGTCAAAAACAAAGTAACTTTAACGAAATACTCTTTGTTGCGACCATAAAATAGAGACAAAATTTACAACAAATGATAGCTGCAAGACATCAAGAAAAAAAGAAATTAAAAAAAAACTGGGACGGAAAAATTTTTATGACCAAAATCGGATTTCAAAATTAAATTTGCCGACTACCCTATTAACCTAAATACAGGCTGTCCGGAAAATGTAGGATAAGGTATTCTCCATCGCTATTTTCCGCACATCCCCTATAAAAGTGTAAACTAATAAAACAATTGCATATTTTATAAACTTTACTTAAATATATTAAATAATTTTACAAGTAATAAATTTTGAAGTATGGTTTCGGCGTACAGTCGATAGCAAAAAAAGTGGACAAGGAAATTTGAGCTGTGTAAAACGTACTTTCAGGACGTCTTGATTAAATTATGGGAAATGCAACTGCCAGTAATTGTATTTATTTTCAAATGAAGAAAATGCAACAATTTTCCTTGTTATAAAACATTATTTGAATCTGCTATAACATTCACTTTGGTTGCTTCATTTATTAACAGCATTTTAAAAATAATTTCATACAAGATTTGATATTATCAATTTTGATAGCTTTCAAATTCTTCAATTTCAATGGTTGTCAATAAAGTTGTCTATTTACATGATTAATTTTTTGGGAAAACATAATTACAGGTTTTTGTCTACTTTTTTTTGCAGTCGACTGTATGTGACAGTACTTTTCCAAATTTGAATTTTAGTTGCCGTGTTAATAAATATTTTTTTAAATAATCTAAAATCTCATAAAACTATTTATAAGGCATATTAATTGAAGAAATTGGAAATATAATTATTATTGGGAGTATTTTAGTTCATTTTTTGTAGGCTTAAGGTATTTTTCATGTTTGCCCAAAATCACCTAGGAAAACAATAAGGTCCTTTGTTATATGGGTTGCAATGGACAATGCATAATCATTCTGCATTTAATTTGGACGTTTCGTTTGAGAGGTAATAATTTCAATGTTGCCTGATTGTGCAATAAAGTCTTACGATAACCTGTAAAAGATATTTTATTTTTAATTGACGCCGTAATATTACAAATCTTATTACAACTACTAAAACTATAGTCATTGAATTTACAGTAAAAGTTTCAGAGCTCCAGGGAACTGGAAAAGTAATTTTTTATCAAATATTTTAAAAATTGCAAAAAAACGACAACTGTGTAAAAATTGTTTAATTGTAAAAAATATATTCTTAAATTATAAGTTTATTTGAATAAAATAAATACTTAAAAATTAATTTCAAATCAAGTCATAACAAATATGTACTTAATTGTATAATTTTTATACTATTAAAGTCAATAAATCATAGTAAATAAATGGCATAGGCAACCAAACTACTTTGTATGTTAGAAACATCGAGGAAAACACCAGCATCGTTGTCTAATTGTGCAAAAATTAATTAATTTCAATTGCGTTTTTTGGCGAAAGCGGTCTCCTAAAGAGCGAAATATTTTACACTATTGTATATTTATTTCTTATTTATATGTGGCATAAGTTTCATTCTTGTACAAAATTCTCCCAAAACCCGATAAGGTCCTTTTATATAGAAATAAGGGGATTTGACGTAGACCTAAGGGGCTCAAGACTGGAGATGTTAATTTTGTTTCTTAATTCGGTTATCGAGTATTCATTGTAATTAATGTTAAAAGACGCGTTATGCAGAAGTTTATTTTGAATTGACTCTTCTTTTGGATGTGGATGTTATACAGAGGTGACCATACTGGAGAAAGATATTCCATAATACTTGTACAAAAAGAAAAGAATAATATTTGGGGAATATTGATCAGCTCTACCTCTTTTTATGAAACCCAACAGTACTTTCTTTGAAATATTGTTATAGTGGTCAGTAAATGCTAATTTTGAATCGAGAGTAAGACCCAAGTAACTCAAAACTATTAACAGATTCCAAAGCTGTACCTAGTAGGGTATATACAGATAATAACGGATTTGCAATTCCAGTGAAGGTAACTTTTTGGAATTTCTCCAAATTTAAGTTATTCAAACACCAATTTCAGAGTTTATTTAGATCTTCTTGTGGTACAAGAATATCAAGAAAATTTTCAGTAGTAAAGAAAATCTTTAGATCGTCAGCAAGCAATAGAAATTTTGAGGATACGAATCAGGAGGCCATGTCGTTGATAAACAATAAAAATAGGAGTGGACATCTGAAATTACCGGGATCTTCTTAGGATAAAATTCATTAAACCTTACAATTTCGGTTCGCTAGATGCATGATCAATTGTGGTGTGTTGTACTGCACAAGCACAATTACCACCAACAATTGTATTTTTAGCTTCATCAACAATTGTTTTAAGTAAACGAACATTTGCTTCTTGATAACTGAAGCCATGGCAGGAAAAATCCGAAGTTGTCTTTGATTATACTGGTTTAATTTTAGAATAGTTTATTTCAATTGAGCTTAACATCGGTGAATATGGACCTAAGCGTAATATCGTACCGGGTGTATTGGTTTTCTAAACCAATTTTGATGAATTGTATGTGTCTGTTGTGGTACACATGCACAATCACCGCCACAAACTCTCGACTTCCTGACTTCCTCAATTTATTACAATTGTTCTTTTCTGAAATTATATTGATTTTTAGGAAATATATTTATTGATAGTTTCTGAAATTAAATTGAGTTATCTGAATTACAATGATTGGAAAAGGCGTAGTAGTAAAAATAATTTTTTAAAATTTTATGAAATTTTTCTCAATTGATTCCATAATTAAGATACAAATAATATGTTATAACCTTATTTTAATTGCACTAAATCTTCTATTATTCTACTTGTATATTTTGTATAAATAAATATTCAATTATTTTTCTATATCTGATAATCAAGACCTGAAAGCTAATTATTTTTAGTCATTTCTCTGAAATTTGAATGTACTTGATTACACGCAAAAGTAATTGCTCTACCTTTTTGATAGTCACTTAAAACTGTTTGTTTTATATTCTAGTTTAATTGAAGCGTGTAAATGACCGGATATGTACCTACAATTTAATCCATCACGCAATCAATTAATATCCTTTAAGAAAGCACGTGGTAACACATAAGGCATGTTCTAAACGCACGTAGAGCACGTCTAAACTTCCTTATTATCAAGCTTCGCGTGAGCAGTAACTTTTCTCTCCGGTTTTTCTATTACTCCCATCCCCAGCCACACAAAGCAACACCCGCACAAAAAGTTTTACAGCAATTTTTCATGCAGATTTAATTATCGCTGGATAATGCCCAGGGAACTTTCTTTCTTTACGATAAACATTACGTTCACTTTGTGTTACGAATTTTCATTCCCTCTGCCTCCATAAAAATGCAACAAAATCTACATATTTATGAAAAAGCTTCTGGTCAATACGCCATCTAAGATTAGGATTTACATATTTGGAAAGAAGTTTTATGAAAATAACTTGAGACTATTTTACGTTAGATTTATGACCAATATAATCAAAGATATTGGAATTATTTTTTGTATCCTTTAGTCATTTTCTAGAAATTTCGTATTTTGATTTGTAGTTTAAAGTAGTTTGTTACTTCTATATTTTTATTTTATCGAGAATAGTACGTACATACAGGGTGTCCCATTTTAATTAATCCAGCTGAATAACTTGAAAACGAAGCGATTTCCTTAAAAATGTTTCAGACAAAAATTGTAGCGACTCGAGGGGAACATTTAATAGTGCAATGGGTTTTTAATTATTATGGGGTTTTATGGGAAAACATTTTTTTTCAAATGGGAACCCCCATTTTTTATTGTAGATTCGTAATCTATGGAAAATAATAAGAAAGTTTTGGTTTGAAACTTTTTTTTCTAAAATTTCAATTTTTCGCTATATTCACCAAAATGAACACAAATTTTGGGATTTTCGATACAGTTTTACTAAAAAACTAAAGTCTATAAGAAAACTCGCAGGAGTCAAAAAGTGCTTAAATTAAGGCAAGGATTAATAAAAAATATTATTTTACTTTATTAAAAAAAATAAACTTAAAAAAAGTTTATTTTATTTTTGTTATTTTTTAAGAAAAATATTATTTTTTTTTACTTATAAAATTTAAAATAAAGTCAAAGGCAATTAATTAATACACTTAAAGATATTTGGATCTGTTCTTAAATTACGAGAGCTGGTCTAAATAAGATGTTCGAATATTCCTCCATTTTGTTCAATACACATGTTTACTCGTGTGCGAAAAGCCAATGATACATTTCTCAACATTTCAGGAGTGATACTTCGAAAAGCGTCCGTAATTCGTATCATAATATTCTCTCTAGTTGTAGTTGGTCGTTCATAAACCTTATCTTTTATGTAACCGCATAAAAAATAATCCATTTTTCTAAGATCCGGAGATCTTGCTGGCCATTCGTTTACTTCACTACCAATTCCAATCCACATATTAGGGAATTGGTTATGTAAAAATGTTTTAACAATTCTGGCAGTGTGGGGTCTAGCTCCGTCCTGTTGAAACCACATTCGCTGTCTTAAATCTAGAGGTACATCTTCTAAAAGAGTAGGCATTTCGTTTTGAATTATATTCAAATAAACATGTTGGTTAAGATTTTCTTCATAAAAAAATGGTCCGACAAGATACTCATCCACTATTCCAGCCCAAACGTTTATAGACCAACGCCACTGTAATCTATGATCTCTTTGCCAATGTGGATTATTTTCAGAATAATAATGAGCATTATGAAGATTTACTCCACCCATGTTGTCAAATTTTGCTTCATCAGTAAAAAGTACGCGATTAAAAAAAGGGGATCCCTTCTAACTTGATTCGTAGCCCATATGCAAAATTTGTTGGGTTAAATGAACATGATATGGGTGTGATTTATGGTGTTTTAAAATTCTGTTGGCAGAAGATTTAGGAAGTCCATGAAGACGCTGAATTTTTCTTGTAGATGTATGTGGACCTTCATTTACGGAAGCTAATGCTATCAATGAGGGGAGCATCATAGGACCAGTTTTACTACGTTTTCTTCTAAGAGAACCGTTTTCCGCTCTTTTCACGAGCCTCCTAATATTTGTATGATTTTGATGACGCAATTGTGGAAACCTCTCAGCATAAAGACGTGCTGCGTGCCGATAGTTATCATGGCATTTGCCCAAAACATTTATAATATTCACGATTTCTCTAGGTGAATAATCAGTCATTTTATGAGAGACTGATTATAAATAATCACAGTGGCTTCAATAACAATAAGCTTCTACAGAAAACTAATCTGTCACAATATAACAATTATTTGCGAAACACAAAGTAGGCTGAAAATGAAATTCCTTTATTTTTAGAAGCCTTCTTCCTTAATTGAAAAATATTATTTAACATATTAAATTGCAAGTAAAATTGAAAAACCTTTTTGACACCTATTTTTTCCAAACTTTAACTTTATTTATAAGTAAAAAAAATAATATTTTTCTTAAAAAATAATAAAAATAAACTTTTTTTTAAATTTATTCTTTTTTTAATAAAATCAAATAATATTTTTTATTAATCCTTGCCTTATTTAAGCACTTTTTGTCTTTTACGATTTTTCTTATAAAGCTTTAGTTTTCTAGTAAAACTGTATCGAAAATCCCAAAATTTGTGTTCATTTTGGTGAATATAGCGAAAAATTGAAATTTTAGAAAAAAAAGTTTCATTCAAAACTTCCTTATTATTTTCCATAGATTACGAATCTATAATAAAAAAGGGGGGATCCCATTTGAAAAAAAAAGTTTTTCCCTAAAACCCCCATAAAACCCCATAACAATTAAAAACCCATGGCACTATTAAATGTCCCCCTCGAGCCGCTACAATTTTTGTCTGAAACATTTTTGAGGAAATCGCTTCGTTTTCAAGATATTCAGCTGGATTAATTAAAATGGGACACCCTGTATATGCAAAGCAACTTATATAAAGAGATAAAAAAGTATGATTTTTTAACTTAAATTAGTATACGTTTAATTATCTGTAGATAATATTTACACTAGTGATTTAAACTAAACCCAATCTAATTATAGTGTCCATTAATTGGATAAATAGAGATAAATACATATACAACGCTATTTAATAACAAACAATTAAATTTATATTTCTGTACAACTGCTATTTAATTGGACATAATAGGTATCCTCTTTTCAAGCAATTTCATTTTAGATTATTTTCAAGAGGATGGTACATGAAAGGTTCGCTATATGCACCTTACCCCAATAAACTGCATTTTTAAATTTTTTACTAATGCTTTTTTAAATTATGTGGTCTATTAAATCAATGTAATCAGTAATCAAGTTTATTTGTAAAATATAATCCATAGAATATAATAAAACTTAATTCTTTTAGAATGTTTAAAAGTCAAACAGTGTATAAAACATGCTAAGAATAAAGTTAACTATTTAGCTTATCTTTAACATATTTTAAGTTTTCTCTTTAAAATTCAGGTGAGAAAATGCATGTTGTTTCAGAATATTTAAGAATTTAATGAAAATAATAAAAATTAATATCATGTCAGTATTTAACAAATTTAATTAATTTCTTTTCATTAAAAAGATAGCTAATCTTATCCCCCTCTAAATTAGTAGTCCAATTATCTTAAAGACCTTTTGTTTACTTATTCTTTTGCGTTTAAATTAATATGTGAATAATGCTATAATTTAAAATTTCTATTTTTAAAAATTAAGAATTAAACTATTTTAAAAAGTAATAAACACATTTTATAAATATCATGTAAAACATAGATCATATCATTTTTAATATTGCATTAATACGGACCAACTATTTAGTTGCGTGCCTCAATCGGAATGTTTTAAAATGCAACCTGTGGATTTTTTTAATTAAAAATACAGTCAGACCAAAAATATCCAAATGTAAACGTAGTTAAGAATTTTTACTGAAGAAAACTTTAATTTCACAGTAAATATTGTTTCAAATCAATTATATGTTAGGACTGGGGAATTGTGAAAATGAGAGGGAAACACAGCAACCGTTTGTTATTTTAATATTTTTACATAGAAATCATAAAAAATAATAAATAAAAACTATCTGACCCTTATAATTATAAGTAGTACTTTAAGTTTTACCTAATTTTTCTTCTAAATAAAATTCTGGGAAAGCGTAGAAGTGGAAATACGATGAAATGTGAAAATAAATGTGCTAGTTCCACTACAACTCTCTTCTAGGGGCACATGTTTAAAAAAAAATATGCAGGAACCCATAGAGTTATTTATAAGGAAGGGAATCATGTAAATTTTATTAAGTTTTGATAATGGTTACTATGCAAAAAAAATAAAATAACACATGGTTGATATACTTCTCTCTCTTTCTCACAATTTCCCCATCTTAATAAAGCTTACTTTAATGTTGTAGTTTATTTTTTAAATACGGTATCAGAAAAAAATTAATTAATTGATTTTGAATTCATGATGTAATTTTTCAAATTTTCTACTCCGATAACGGTTCCGGTTTTCCCCGTCGTCTCTACTATCGCGAAGCTCTATAATCTTCATCTACAGTGTGTCCCCAAATTGGCGCCCAAGATAAGATAATATTGTTGCAAGAAACATTTTCACAAAATTGCTTATATAAAATATAGTACAGAGACGATGGTTCAAATCTTCTTACTTTCATTTTTGATAAAAAATATTAAAAAATTCGAAACTCTTTAATTTTTAGTACCACCTTAAAAATTAACCTATTTTTTTTAAAACCTTATACATTGAAGGAGTTTCGTATGGAAGTTCGAGCAGATAATTTAGAGTGACCAGAGGTGGAAGTCTGTAAGCTATACGATTATTTTCGTACAACGAAATTATCGTTTGTTGACCAAAGTTGCTATAGTGACGGATTTTGTCTTCTTTCAATCAATACAAAACGTGCATAAGGATGAGATATAGAAAATCTGTTACCAAGCAACATAGTCAACAAACGGTTTTTTCGTTGTACGAAAACTATCGTATAGCTGTACAGACTTCCACCTCAGGACCAGGAACTAGAAAGTTTTTAAGTAAAAAGTTACATTGTGGTACTGATACAGATATCCATAAATCATTACAGCTGTGCCTTGACCAGCTCTCAGTATGAGGATAACCAATAAAAAAAACAGTGCTTTTAAATTAAAAAAATATTTTTTGTTAGTCTCTTTTTAAATGACTATTTTCTGATACATTTACCAACAAAAACTCGTGGCGTGGTAAATGTCCAAAATTCTATCGAAAACACAATTCTGCGTATATTTACCATATCAAATTGGAAAATCCTAGGATTGCCGCGTCAAACCTAAAATTTTTTACATTAGTAAACATTTTTATTTTAATTATCCATAATAAAAGTTTGGTTTATTTCTATCTAGAATCAATCTATAAAAAAGAGAAATTTTCTTGAAATTGGCAATTTCTGATTGCTATACAAAAGCAATCTTTTTCGTTTAAAAGTATTTTTTCTATAATTAGTAATATGGAAGAAAGAAAAATCAGGTATGCAGATGTCAGATTTTTGAGTCATTTTGATGATGATGATGACAAATTTGATTCATTTTACAATATACGTACTATTTTTGTTTTGTCTTGGAATTACGAAAATGGTGCAAATTGGAATTATTAAAGTTGCGTATTCAGGACTTTTAGCTTTGGAAGTTTCGATGAATTTTGAAAAGAAATACTCATTTTTATTATAGGTCAAACCGAGGAATAAACTTATTACAAATCGAATCCCAGCAACGTAGAATTAATTTTGGTCTTAATGTAACAAAACGAAACAACGCAAATCGTCCTTCTTTTGGTATTTCGAATTAGTCATTTTGTTTTAAATAGGATGCCACGGTCGCTCTAGTAAACTACTTTATATTCTAGTACCAAATTTTTGTAGCATTTAAAAATATTAATTATGAGCAGACTAAGGGAAAACAATTAAAACGTATTGAGAGCGATTGTGTTTTTAAGGCTCTGAAAGAACTACTAATTTACCCTAAAATTATTCAAAAACAAATAAGCAGGATGCACAATTATGCGCAATATTGAAGACAATATAACAACATTTTTTCTTAACAATAATACAACCTCGCACTAGATATATTATTTATCTTGTGTCCCCTCTAATATTAGAATTGTTCCTTATTCAAATAAGTCACAAAAGTAACTTCGAAAAATCTTGAGATGAACCCATTAATATAACTTTTTTACTTTACTGATCCTCTAAAAATGTAGATCCCTTTCAAAAGTATAAAAAAAATAATAGCTTTTTATGATAAGGTAAGTTTTAAAAATACGTGTTTATGGTACGTGTAAGAAAGTCATGTGATTAGTTAATAGTATATGCAAGGTCGGTAAGTGGTAATTAAGTGCGCTATGACAGGATGAGAAAATGGTTAGAGAAACGAGACCCGTAGGGGTGAGTTTTTCTATATTTTTAACCTTATCATACCACACTTAACGACCGTGTATTGTATATCATTTTTTTGTGCTACCGAAAAAGAGTTATTGAATAACCTAACCTAACTAAATTTCCCGTTAGCATGGTTGTCTACCTACAAATCGAACACTCTTTAAAGGCTTAGTCTATGATTATATTAAATATTTTAAAACAAGCGACAAAGTTAATTGATTTGTAAGAAAAAGGTTCATATCTTATTTTACTTAAAGTAAAATAATAAATCCAACATGCGGAAGTTAAGTTTTGATACAAATTAAGAAGTGCAAAGTGCAAATTGTCCAAGCAGTTGTTGCGCCACCTCTTGTATTTATGGAATAGGTTAGTGCGATAAATTTTTAACACGTGTGTAGAGAAAATGTTTTTTTCACGACCATTGGAAAATATGTATATTATGCTTTTATATTAAGACTATTGCTATTCATTATTAATTTCCCTATTACCATCAATTACTTCAATACATACACCATATACACTGGACACCTGTCAATTTTTTGGGTATCACCATAGATAAGGTATGATCACTACCGACCATTCTAAAGTTGAATTTAATTACATAACCTCAAAAAATAAAAATTTCTGCAACTAAATCGCAATCACTATTTTACAATAATTATATATATTATTTTGAATTTGAAAGCAATTTGATGATAGAATATTGAAATAATATCGTGGCACACAGCTGATTGGTTGAATATTCAAGTTTTAAATGTGCGCCATAGTTCCGATACAATATGGCGAGGTTGGGGTAGATTTTAAAATAGCTTTTGCAAATTATGAGATACAACATACAATTAATGCTATGAACTGCTATATCATCGGTTATTATTTGATTGAAGGTTACACGTGCAAAGTTGCTCATTAGCGGGTTAAATTGGCAAATGAAATTTGCTTTTATGAAAACATCAAGCTTGTCCGGTGTATGTATAACAATAGAAATCCTTGAAGTATTTGCTTATAACACGCTGTTTGAAACAATCCAAAAGCTGGATTTTCATTACTCACAAATGTTTTAGTTAATATTCATGTAATTTGAAGTGATCCATTTATAAGGATAGTGTTCATGGGTGAAAAAAAGTGTACTTTTCCTTATATTGGGAGTAATTCGTTTTTGTTGTTTTGTTTGTTGTTGATGCCTTGAAGTGCCGCTTCCATGTCTACTGCTATTACACTCAACGGTGTAGGTTTATTTGGTGGTATTGCAAATTTTAAATAGAATATAAGGAAAAGTACACTTTCTTATCACCCATTTGTTCTAGTTAAGTCTGCTATTGCAGGTGGCGCTGAGTGGCTGCGACCATTGAAAATTCAAATTGACAACTATAAATTTAAAAATAAATAATAAAATTTATTTTGAATATTATTTTGTCATGTAAAAAGTAAAGTGAAGTCAATGAAACTTATTAAGAGGATATGGAGTCTATAAAATTATATGTGTTTTTCCCTGTTTTTATGTATCAAACTACGCGAATATGTATTGATCTATATACAAAATAAGTATATCATATGAAAGTGGAACGTCTGCTTAAGACTTGTATTGTATAGTTTTTTTAATATTTTATATCCAAAATGGCAAAAAAAGAATCATTAAAAGTACGTAAAATTTAGATTTTAAAATATAACTTTCAGCCTAATTATGCGGGATGTACTTTGGGTCAAGGTTTCTTCTCCAAATTCAAGAAGGATTTCAAAATATATGTTTACTATCGGAGCGCGGTTCTAATTAGACTCCCAATCGTCTTAAGACAATTGGCTACCAGCTCGATTCATAGTTTCGGTCTTTGTGACTAATGGCTATCATTTTTCGCCCGTAGAATATTTAATTTATTTAATATTTTAAAAGTTTTTATAAATCATAAGTCTATGGATATTGTGATTAATGCAATCGTTGGTCCTTGAATATTTCATCCTATATTTTCTTTAAAAATGTAACTTCATAGTTCCTATTTAACCTCCGGTAATATTTTTCAAACTTCCATAAACATTGCATTGTAATTTTGAAGTAGTCTATGCAGACTGAAGTGTGACAAGGTTTAAGGGTTTGAGTATTTACTCTCATAATACCACATACCTATCACGTCTATGTATTTTTATACATACATGGAAATCCTTACATCTTATATTTTTGGCATTTTCGGAATAAGAAATATTGAAAAAACATAGATTCTCCTAATTTTTTCATTATTACTTTCATAAAAAATAGTTTTAAGAATATTATGATGTTTATTGTTTTAGTTTTAGCGTTGATTGCTTTTTAATGAGTATTTTTTATTTATACAAATTCATTCAATAATAACCCCTATTAACAAATAGATATATTAAAAGGGGATATTGATATTCTCTATAATTAACGCAGTCCCTGCCACTCGTTCGTTAAAATGTGTTTATTATCAATCGTTCTTTTCTTTACTCGTTGGTTAAATCTACTAAATACCTATTTATGATTAATGAGTATATTCTGGTTAAAATACTTTAAAAAAATATCTTTAAGATTAATTTATAAATATTACATAAAAGGTTTTTTTTCTAAAAATTAATTAAGTGTTTGGTTAATTTAATAATCAATCAAAATTATTACTTTGATGTTTTTTGCTTTGAATTATTTAGCATAAATTTCTTAAGGAGAAATACTAATCGTTCGTATATGGTAATAATATTTTAACTCCTTGGAATTATTGTCATTTGTTTTATAAAATTATGTTTTTAGACACTTATTAAAGTGTTATATTTAAAATGGCTTAAAAAAGGATAATAAAGACTTTATTATAAAGTTGTGCAGAATAAAACAAAAACATTCCAATTATTCTAAAAGAATCCTCTATTTTCTTACTAATTACAAAAATGAACATTTTGATTACATAGCATTTCTCAGTTATTTATTAATATGAGAAAAAATGTGATTTTAAAGCTTTTTAGTTAAATTTTTTAATGCAGCGTTTATGTGTAGAATAGTTTATTTTGCTTTATCCTAATTAGAATTTAAGTATTTTATTCTACAACATTTTTATGTGATTTCCCTAACTTAATTTTCTCTAATCGTCAGAATTATGACTAAAGTAGATAAACGTGCTATAAGTTAAGCGATTGCATAACTTTATGGTTTCCCAAATTATCATCGGACATCTGTAAACACAATCATCGAGATACCCGGCGACATTTTGATTGCCCTTTCGATCAATAAATGTAGACAACAATATGAATTTAAAAAGATTCTCAGATAGGAATAGAAAAAATAACGTGTAAGTTTCATTCAAACTATTCGAAAATTAAGAGTTAGCAAAAAATTTCGTATAATCAAAATACAGGGTGTCCCAAGGTTCAGTTTACAAAAGCTTTAAATTACATCATATCGGCATATTCCAATTCCAACCTTAATATATTATTATTGACTTAACTTTTTTTAAATGGCACCACCCACTTTTGTAAATGGAATCTCCCCATTATACTGTGAAGAAGACGATTTTAAACATTTTTATAACTTAATTTAGTACTACTACTTAATTTTATACAATTTTCTTTAAGTGAGTAACGTGTTGTCGTATTCAAAATAAAGTTGGGACCCAATTTATGTTAACAAAAGTTCGGGGTGCCATTAGAAAGAAAAGTTGATGATGGCTTCTTAACATGGCCAATAAAGCTAATAATATGGAATTAAAATGCCAGTTTGATGCTATTAATAGCTTTTTTGCATTTGTTTTTTTATCTCTTTAATTAACGGAGATATGGCCTGTAAACTGAATTTTAGGACACACTGTTTATTTATCTAGAACCTTTTGTGCGAAACAGAAATTAATTTATTTATAAGGTACAGATATTTTTTTTGGACATATTTAAATAATTTATACATACATAATAAATAAATATCATTATGTCAATAAATTCTATACTATTTCTAATAATAATTTATATTTTAGAATATGATACATTTTTAAAAGAAACAGCAAATTCTTATATCTATTTTAATATTCGTCTGTCGAATAAGTTCTTTAAAATCACCGCCTGTCATTCATTCAAAATAACATTATTTATGTGTAAAATAAAGTTCATTAATCAAGTAATTTAAGATTCTTTTGCTTATAAAATTATGTTAATATATTTTAAACATATATACGAAAGTTTATAATACTTTTAAATTTCTTTTTTATTGTACAAAAACTTTAAAAAACAAATTTTAAGGTAATTTTATTATATATTAAACAAGCATTTACTACCAATTCAGATAATACATTCTGAGGTACCTATTACAAATAAAATAATATTTGTGGTCAAATACTTGACATATATGTATAAACATATCTGAAAAATTTAATTGATAAGAAATTTAATAGAGTTTTTTGTAGTTTAATATCGACTTTAGTACGCCTTTGGTAAATAATGTAAAGTTAAATCGAATTTTCATCAGTAAAAACCCTTTTGCGCCACATAAAAACACAAATTTATGATAAAGATTAAAATGAACCCATTATATTCTGATAGAACCAAGGCAACGTTGAAGAGTACATAATATTAATATAACCCTTAAATAAACGTTAAACTACTTTTAATTTAAATTTGTTAAGTTATGCAGTTGGTATAACTTTATCTTCTTATAATAAATTCTTAATTAAAGTAAATGTTATCATAAACTTATTTTATTAAAATTTAATTATTTAATAAAGTGTTTTCTTTCAGTCGCTTATGTTAACCTCGGAGCAGCTTTAATAGCAGCTGGACGTTGTCAAGAGGCTGTTTCGGTTTTAAGGCAAGGTTCGAGGTTAGATGGCACAGGCCTTAAGGACCGAAGGGAACATGATACTGCAAGGGTTTCTGCTTTGCTGCAATTAGGTGCTCTTTATTCGGACCAGGGACGGCTTCAACGGGCTCTTGCAACTTATAGGGAGGCAGCCCACTCTCTACCAGACCACTATCCACCACAGGTAAAGAAAAAAAAACAAGTTTTCCTCATATTTTATGTAAAACTTCGAAACTTATTAACTGTAGGCTTTTGCTTTGTTTTTGTAATAAATATAAATCATTTTTTATAAAGTTTTTAATGTCTTAATAAAAACTGCCAAGAAAATTAAACAAATATTATAACGAATGCGCCGGGTATCATTTAAAAAATATATTATGGATAATAATGTTATTATTTTCTTTTCAATTAGGTTTTAGGATTGCATTGGTCTGTCATTTTTAAGTGCCACTTGGAAGTCCTAAGTGACAGTTTGTTTTTTGTACCATTTTTTAAGGAACACTTATCTACCAAAGGAACACTTCCCAAGTAGAAACAAAAATTGTAGTTGGAACGTGGTAATATTGTAGGGAGATGTAAATATTGTAGATCATATGGAATTGTTTTGAAAATATGGTACAAACATTTGTGTAACAATATGTTTGGGAAATATTGTGGTAAAATTCTAGGAATGTTGTAGTTTAAATATTATTCTAGTATTGTGAGTTAAAGAATCTGAAATATTGTGTTCATATTTCGTTACAATATAGTTTCAAATACATACTTTTAATTTGTACACAGGGTTGAGCAGACATTCTGAACAAAATATAATACAATATTATGTTTTATTATGTGCACCTGGAAATCTGGTCAATTTAAATCGATTAAATTGTTAACTATTTTATTGGTAGTCATAAGTTGCTTTATTTAAAATGAAAAATTGATTTTTTAAAGTAGGTAGATAATTTGAATAAAAAAGATTACTATATTTCCAGAATAGGGGGGTGATCTATTTTGGATATAATTAAGGAAAAAATATCATACTAATATTTAATACAATCTTTCAGAAGTAGGTAGATACGGTGGTATAGTGATAGTGTACATGCTTAGAAGTCTAAAGGTTTAGAGGTCAAACCCTCGTCCCATCCCGTTTCTTTTTTTTTGACGTTTAAGAATAATGTCATAGGCACGTACCACCTTGTGGTAATGTCCCAGCACAATATCAACACAACCGATCAACATTTGCTGAGTCTACAATATTGTACAAAACCTTATCACAATCTTTTAAAATTGTCTTATAATATAACAATATTTTCACAACTTTGGTTCTTGCTTGGGTTTAATTTAAAAGTTAATCTATACCTAAGAATGCTTTGAAATTTAAAAATTTGTGGTATTAATTTTTATAGAGTTTTTGAGCTCAACATAGTTTTTGTCAGAAATAGTTTAATATATGAGCTTCAAAGGTTGCCACTAACAAGAAAGAGTACGGTTACACTTTTCACAGATTGCAGTTTTACTTTAGTTAGGTTAAAAATGTCTATACCAGAAAATAGTAAATTATGATATAATTTACAATTTTATAGGACACTCAATCACTCTAACTTTAACATAAAATTATCTTCCTACAAATTGAGCAACAACCAAATTCTTAAAAAAAATTATACATAAATTTTTAAGTATAATTTTTGTATTTACTGAATTGAAGAAGTTGATAGCAATAGTCATATTATTCTACTTTGATTGTAAGGACCTATTAACAAACAAAGGTGTAATGAAGACCATGGGGTATAATATAAGAAATAAAGCTACATTCATAACCTCCAAATTAGTACCTTTAATTAACGCACAAATTGCACTTAACGTCGAACATAAACTCATTGGTACCAGATGCACAGTCATTTTCTAGGTCACCAACAATGGATCCCGTTTTTTATACTGGGTGGTAGTTGTCTATACTGTGCTTTCGTTCTGGATATACACATAAAAACGATTATAGTTATTGAATTGTGTAACATGTAATATTGGTCAGAACACCAGTTAAGATTAGATAAATTAATAAAAATTATTATTATTCTTTAGATTACAGAAGCAAAAAATAACACGAGTATTTTATTACTTATTTTTATTGGAACCATTATTGCCAATTTGTAATATATTTTAATATTACTTTTACTAATCTTTCTTTTATTTGATTTTTTTATTAAAAAAGGTTTTAATACATAAATGCTTTAGCAAAAGAGTTTTTATGACAATATGAATATCGCCTAACGTGTTTAGTAGCACATTTTATCCTTTCTCAAAAGCAGGAAGAGTAACAAAATGCGATGTAATATTGGTTATTACATTTGTTGCGAGATATAAGCGACCTTTTATAGAAGGATATAGCAGGAATAGAAGAAAGGAATTGGACCGAGACTCAGTGCACTTAGTGTGATTATCAACGCCACGTTGACATTTATCAGGGTCATCCCAGATGCTCTTAGAATACAACCAGATGCTGGCAAACCACGCAAACGCGTCCTTTCTGAACATGGTTGCCAAGATATTTGAATAACATAGTGGCTGTCACTAATTATACGGCGGTCTATTAATAATTTTCATAGTTAGGATCTCATAAACATTAATTTTCATTGTACTTATTATATAATTAAACACTTAATAGAGCCGCAATTGAGCCATTAAATTATTATCATAATAATTTTCAGAGAACGTAGTGCCAAGACTCCCAAGATTATCCTTTCAATTGAAATTCGTCTTAACATCTTGTCCTTAATTTAGTTTTTAGTAAAATAGAGCTTTACAACGTTTGTATAAAAATATTAGGTAAAAATTTAATTTTTGATGGATTAAAATTAATTAAGGAAAATATTTCCATTCTACTTTTTCGGATATACAGGGTGGTTCTAAAATGATAGGTTAAAAAATTATTTATTACATTTATCAGCATCGCTATATGAAAGAATAAGTTAAATTTATAAGGGTCTAAGGGTGACGAATATACACATTGCGAGGGGAAGCTTTGAGCTTTTAACTTAAAAATGAATTTTATTGATATTCGCAATTTCGATTACCTGTAGGGGGCGCCCTTTTAACAGAAACAGCTGATACAAGTGAGGAAAAAAATACCCAATTTATTTATAATTCACATAAAAGCCAAGTATTTATTGAGTTTAGCTCACAAAACTAATAAAAAAGGCCAAATTCGTTTTTTGTCATGTAGTAGGAATTTCGATTACGTATAGATGGCGCTATTTACACATACGTTTTGTAACATAATGGAGGAAGGCGAGTAAAAGCTTTGTTTTTCTTTAAGTTTTAGCAACTGCACCAGAGTTTATAGCTTTTTGGTCACTAAAAAATTGATGTAGGGGAACCCGGGGCGGAATAGGGTAACTAAGCTTTTATTGCAATTTAAGAGAGTTTGAAAGAAATATCACCATTATTTGTCAATTTGTACGTTTATTTACTTTTCTCTTCAACGGAACTAAACTTGTCGAAATTAATAATTAAACTATCAAAAAATAGTATCTTTAAAAATGGAAAATTTCCCATTATACCCCAACCCAAGGGTAAAATGGGAAATTAACCCGGGACACAAAGGGAGTACTAATTATTGGTACACCGTGCACAGTTCACAAATGAAAGGACTATCATTGGTATCACTGTCTAAACCAACACACGCTATGTGTGCCCATTTTCTAAGAAATACCACGTATCCCAATTCTGTAATGACGCCCGTATAAACAGCTTGGTACATAGCATTGGTAAACTAGGACTACCGGCTAGTATTTCTGATATTTGTACGTACCATCTGTATTATCAGGGGCGAAACAGGTAATAGGAAATGTGAGCAGAAACGTTAATATAACTTGATAATAGTAACGACTGTTGAGTTTTACGTTGAACTTTAGGTAAAATAGTTAATTTTATGAAAATTTTTAAACGTTTAATAATTAGTTAACAAACTAATAGTATATTTTACTACTAAACTTCTAAGCACACCTTTTAATAACTAACCATAAAAGCTTTTCTAACTTGATAAATAAGGGTTAAGTACATCTTTTAATTTATGGAAGTAAAGTAATCCATGTAGTAAATTTTCATCTTAAAGGATTTCTTTTATCATTAATAAATCAAATATTATTTAAATGAGTAACAAAAACACTCTCTTTAAAAGTATTTCTAATAAAAATTACAACAAATATTAAAACTAAAAACTTTGTTGAATGTTTTAATAGATTAAATGAAGGCCAGCAGAAAAGGGTGCCTAAGAAGTAAAGCGCCGGCCTTTCTTGTTACGAAAAGAGAAAACAATTAAAAAGTTTCCAATTTAACTTGCTTTATTACTGTTGAAATTTAACTTTAAGTAATTAACAAATTCGCCTCTGTTTAATTCGGGTTTCATATTAATATTTCAGAACGTAATTGGAGGAGGAAAGTTAAACTTGCTCTGATAGACCTAAGCTTTTTAATGAAGAATAAATTGAAGTGAATATTTTATGGATAAAGTATTTGAAACCTAATATGCGCTGCTTTTAATGAAAAACGAAAAGTAGGAATGTTTAGCAAAACCTGGAAAATTATGTAATTATTTAAGTTGATTATGCAATAATGTAACATGATGCCATTTTTTAATAAAATTCTTTTTCATAAGCGTTTATTACAGATTTAAATGGATGTTGCGTAATTATAAAAGTATGCCCTAGTTTTTCTTCGCTATTCTAATTAATTTTGCATTTTAGAGCAAAATTGTTAAAACGAAATCAATATAGTAAAATACTGCTCGCAATTAGCCATGTGTCTACAGGGTGTAATTGCAACATGAAATAAATTCAGTATTTATTGCATTCTGTTTTTTTTATTAAACTCTCGGGAATGTCAAGTAATTTATAAAGTTGCCGACATATTGTGGCGGTTAAAATTTTTGCAATTTTTTAAAATAAAACCTTTTTATTGCTTTAAGAACATCTTACTTTAAAGTTACAAAATTTGGGCGATGCCCATTTATTTCTGAAAGAAAATATCTTTAAAACTTCAATTCAACCCCAATGAAGTAATATTTTTCAAAAATTACCTGTTTCGGAAATCATTGTGCCATGCCAAACATTTTTTTGTACTAATTTTTAAGGAAAATTATTACTCCAGAAATAAAATTAAATATGAAAACATCTCAAAATAAGGTAGAACTAACTTCATTTATTACTAAAAAGGTAGCTTTTAATAATTTAATTTACATGTGTACTTTTTAAACAGGGTGCTTCTAAATGTTTGTATAGAATATGGGAGTGATGGTTTAAATAATTTGAATAAAAAGTATTCTTTTTCTCTAAAATATTTCATTCTTTGTCATTTAAGTTTTAATTTTTTATATAATTTAATATAAATTAATATTAATAAAATTAAAAGTTTTGAAACTTATCTTATCAAGAATAAAAAATATTTGAAAAACCTCATCATCTTTCATTTCTTGGCTCATTTAATTTCTGCGGTAATGTCAAATTTTATAAAAATTCTTTTACTTTTGAACATAAATTATACTGGTTTTATCTTTACTTTTGTAAACAAAGTAAAAATACCAATCTCTGCAAATCCAATTAATTCTTTTTATATTTATTATCTTTATCTTTTTCAGAGCGTCTTTAACATCCTTGGGGAGACACTTGCACGTCTTCAACAGGATGAAGAAGCTGAAAGGTGGTATCAAGCGGCATTAAATGCTCAACCTGACCATGTTCCAGCACATATTACCTATGGAAAGCTTTTAGCTAAAAATGTAAGTTTTAAAAGTAAAGTTTTTATAATTACTGGATTAACTTTTTACGCAATTTTATGAAAAGTGTACTTTTAAATATACAAAGTAGCTTATTATATCTAGGCAAGTATATAAAATGTTTACAAAATTCAAATTCATAATGCTCATGTTTTTTATTTAAATATCGGTCAAATGAAGAACTATTCTAAGTCAAATTTTACATAAAATCACTTAAGTCCATAAAATACACCAATCTGCATAATGTCCTTAGAAAGCCCAACTTTAACATTTCACTAAATTTTAACATATAAATAAAATTAAAATATACCTTTTCCTGAAAAATTGGATTTTGACTATAATAGTTCTATATTAGACCGACGATGTTAAAAATACAGAAGTAGAATAATTTAAAGTACTTTCAGAGTATTCATTAGGTTACTAACCTTGAAATTTAGCAGTCAAGTTGATGTCGACACTGCTAAACACGACTACAACTCTTATGCCATTTTTTACCAACGATTCATACAACTTAGACATTACTTATAGGGCTATAGTTGCTACGTATTGTTACCAACTATAGCTATAATATAATGCCTAAATATCGTTGCTGAAAACGGACCTAAAACACAAGTAAAACTACACTCCCCATGAAATTAACGCACATGCTTTAAAATAAAAAGCTTCATAGCTCTATTTTTGCACAATTAATTTAAGCACTTGTCATCAGTATTTGGATTAGATTAGACTATAGGTATTGTCTACGTAATATTTTTTTGCTTTTTATATGTAATAAAATCAATAAAGAATACAATTTTTAAACGGATACCATTGTTTGAAGTGAATAAAAAATCTATGCCACAACTTTGTTTTTCCTTAACCGATTATTGTATTAAAAACATAATTTATACTAAACTATTCGTTTAATAGTTGTAAATACAATTTCCAAAATGGCTGTATATTTTTTATATGTGTTTTTGTCAACTTCATTTTAATTTAATGTAAAAAAATAAGAAAAACGCATTGGCTCTTGTCCGAAACAATTCTAAATTCATCCATTAAGCGTAGTAAGAAGATTTCCGCTTTGTATTAACCACGGTAACTTTTAGCAGTTTCTAATCGTGATTTCGGATTTCTCTGGATGTAGTGGTTTGAACTAAAACGTCGAGTACTTGTCAGATGCTTGTCAGTAATATTACATTAACATTGTATGTGTTTTGCCCGTTTTCGTTTGTAATAAAGTGATTTTTATTAATGTGTGCTAAACCTATCTGAAAATTAATTAATTAATAATAAGCTTTAAAATAAAAAACTCATCAATGGCAGTAATGATGATAATGTCAACAATAGTTGACGAAAACATTCTGGCTCATTAAATATTTTTTAAATAGAGTAAGTTTTTTTTTATTTTAAATTTATTTTTTAATATTTAAATTAAACATGCTAAACGAAAATAATCAGGAGACTACTACGTTTCTTTATTTTTTTCTAGAATAACCAAAAATAACGTTTTGCACCTGGCCAAAAAATTTAATAATAAATGAATAAAAAAATTAAAATAAAAGACGAAAACGTTCTGGCTTATTAAATATCTTTTAAATAAAGTGAATTTTTTATTCAAATATTAAATATAAAAAAGAACTATTCTCGATCATATATTTGTGATTTGCGCCCTAGTTGCACAAATTACGTGTTAGTATGTTACAGTGTTTAACTGATTTATACGGGATAACTCCAAATAAACTACCAAAATAAAACACCAGACCATAAATTTAGTTCCTGTCTACATTAAATCATCATCAAATACATAAGTAACTAGATCCCATGTTAAGGGGGATCTACCCTCAACAAATTTCATGCTTCATATATTTTTTGAATTTAATTTTAAATGAAAAATCTATATACAGTGTGATTTAAATAGAGTAGGGTCGATGATGAAATCCGCGATAATTCTGTTATTAACTTTTGTTATAAAGTAAAAAGATGAATTTATATAATGTAAATTACTATACATAAAAATATTTAAAAAATACAGAGAACAAAGTAGCACGTTCGTCGTGGACTTGGAACAAAGTTCTATTGGGTTCACTTCCAAAAGAATGACAATTTTGGACGCACAGTGTGAGGTACTTACTTGCCAAAAGTTTAAGTTCGGCAAACGTTGGCCCAAACCTTGGCAAGTTTATCAACGCCAACGTTGGTCGTGGTTCGACGAGCCGTCTGGAGGGAGCTTTAGAAACACCATGAGTCCGTAGGACAATTGCTGTTTATAAAAAGTGACACAATAAGTGATTATTTTTTAAGACAAGTAAAACGTTAAAAATATCATCGAATATTTATTATTTTTTTTTCGTTAAATATTCCCTTAAATATTTACTCTTTTCAGTGAGTATATCTATACTCACTGCTCCTATTCAAATTGTAAATCGAAAATTCCTCATATTCCACATAAATTTGACCACTCATTATATTATTTGCGATTTCGAAGATCACATACGACCTCGGGGGTCATTTAGAAAACTAGTAGAGGAGTAATAAAAAAACTGATTTATGTAAAGTTTATGTATGGGTACTTATAAATCAATTTTAACTCTCCAAGAATACTATAAACAGTAATATCTTGTACATAAATCATTTTTTATTTGACACATTTTAAATTTCAAAAATTTGTATAAAAAATTTTTTTTGACGCTTGGCGAAAAAATTTGTATGTTCTTTATTTTCCTCCATTCAAACTTTACAGTTTTTATTTGACACTTTTTTTTACAAAACCATTTTTTTAGTTTGTTACATATTTATTTTTAATTTTGAAACTATTTTTGTTTCTAATTTTTGGTCGCAGAAAAAGTATACTTACTATAAAACGAGTGTGGATATGGGAAGTTATTTTTGAATCACTCGACACGATGTCGTATAACACATGACAACGACAGACTATTTGCATTTGGATGACAAGGATAGAATGATGAAAGTCGTATGCGACATCGTGTCGAATGGTTCAAAAATAGGCCCCATCATCCCTGATACACTTGTGTTACAATATACTATTTTCGAGTCCTTAAACAGTTACAACAATTTTAATATTGTAATATTTTAATGATTTCTGAGGGTCACCCTGAATAAATTTTGTTTTACTTTGGTTTTTTTATTTAAATCAAGTATGCTTTAGATTTTGTCTTTATCAATCAGATTGATTGACTTTATCGATGGAAATTTAAAAAGGTACATCTCGTGGTGTGCTTAGTTTAAAAACTAACAATAAAGTTCTAAAAAACAATTTGGCAAAGACAAAATCCATAATTATCCATCATAATTGAATTAACCCTAAAAAAATTATAATAAGAAAGAAAGCAGTACAGGATGTCCCACAAATATCATTATAATTTTACAATTTTAAAATTGCTATAACTTTTTAAGGAGTCGAAAAAAGATATTAGTTATTCATGGGAGTTTTTTGTTCAGAATGACATTTACTTTCTAAAAAAAATGTAAATTAAATGTCAAATTTTAAAATTATTTATTATATTACTATTCTAAAAATTTCGACGTTTGAAGAAAAAATAGCATGTTTTATTCGGAGTAAATGATCTTTTTGTGGCTCGCATGTATCCGCGGGACTCGTAAAATTCGTCCCGCAAACCTACATGCTCGCCACAAAATGTACTTCTTTTACTCCTAATAAAACAATATACTATTAAGAGCATAGTCGGCAAAATGTGTAACTTCAATTTCTCTGTTCCTTGGAAATGCGATGTGCGTATGAAACATATAACTGTGCGAAAGAGAAGCCAATAGTTGATCTTCCTGTTTATATTGACATTTTATTTCCATAATAATTTATAAAATAATTAATAAAATAATTTTTTTTTAGGTTATCTTTAAAGTATATTAAGACTGGGGAATTGTGAAAAAGAGAGGGAAACACAGCAACCGTTTGTTATTTTAATATTTTTACATAAGAATCATAAAGAATAATAAATAAAAACTATCTGACCCTTATAATTATAAATAGTACTTTAAGTTTTACCTAATTTTTCTTGTAAATAATAGCGTAGAAGTGGAAATACGATGAAATGTCGAAAAAAATGTGCTAGTTCCACTTCTACTCTCTTCCAGGGGCACATATTTAAAAAAAATATGCTGAAACCCAAAGAGTTATTTATAAGGAAGGGGATCATGTAAATTTTATTTAGTTTTGGTAATGGTTACTATGCAAAAAAAATAAAATAACACGTGGTTGCTATACTTCTCTCTTTCTTACAATTTCCCCATCTTAAATAAACTACCTTTTGTATATTTTAATTAAAAAAAAAAATTTAAGGCTGTAATTTAAACCTAAAAGTTGCCTATTTTTGGACGTTTCCAACAAGTATTAAGTATAACAAAAAATGAAAATTACGAAAAAAAAATATACAAAAGATGCAATATAGAATTCTTAAACAATACAAAAAAGAATTATTCGATTTCGATTAACCGTTTGTCTTTTATTTGAGAAATACGAAATCAAAACTTACATTGGAAAGTCCTATACCTAATTTTACCGACTATCTTCTTAATACTTTGCTCGTACATGTCTCAAAATGACTAAGTTGATTGTTAACATGTTGGGTTGCCTAAAAATGCTTAAAGTAAGTCTATATGTGTTGTTTCGTTTGTGTTACATTATAAATATAAGACTAAAATTAAAACTGCGTTGTTAAGTTTTGATTTGTTATAAGTTAAACCCTAGGTTTGATCTATAATAATAATAGATATTTTTTTAATTAGAGCCATCTAAATTTCCAGAATGGAAACTAAAATTTCTTGTGGCACAACCTTAATTTTTATTTTAGAACTAGTGAAGGAACCGCCCTTTGTTTTGTTCATATATTTATGACAATTAATGTATTATGCTTTACATTATTGCATAGGACTGGGCTAGTAATTGCTAATTAGGGTTTCAGACCCAACAGTATGTATTACTGTATCTACTATGAACTAGGAGAATCCTTTTCATAAATGTTATGCTTTGAATCGCGTAAACTAAAAGCAGAATTTACATTGAGGCATGTCAATATTATCCTCTTTATTCGACATAAAATAATAAACAGGGTGATCTTTGGAATAAAATTCGTAATTGCCGTATTTAATTTTTTTGAGAAAATCGAGAGGTCGATTTTAGTTTTTAAAATGCCTTCGCTTTGTATAGAAAAAATAGTAGTAACGTCACTGGTGATTTAGAAATGACATCATCATCGATTTTTTATAAATGAAATCCCCCAGTTTTTACTAGTTTTTGATAGACGTTCTACTAAATGATGATATAAAAAATGATTACATTTGTAAACAATTTTTTTAATAAAAAATTGTTAATATGAACTTAAAATTAATTTGTACTATTTAATTTGAAAGATTTGAATATTTTGACTGATTTCAATAAATAGTAAATATTTTAAATTTTAAATTTTATCCTTTGTAAATTTTCGTACATTTAAATAGAATCAAAGGAATTTGAAAAAGTTTATTGAAGTAAATAGTAAGTATATTGTATTATTAGGAGTAAAAGAAGTACCCGCGGATACATGCGAGCAACAAAAAGTTCTTTTGCTCCGAATAAAATATGCTATTTTTTCTTCAAACGTCGAAATGTTCAAAATAGTAAGACAATAAATCATTTTAAAATTTGACATTTAATTTACATACAACACACAATACAATGTTAGTATATATTGGGTTGCCTTAAATTCATTTCTACTCCGTCCTTTTATTCTTTGTCAGTGCAAAGTAGTAATTTCTACTCCTAGGCAGTACAAAGTAACCATAGATTTTTTAAAATAAATGTAATAATTTTTTTATATCACCGTTTAAGTGACATGATTGTTTATTAAAAACGAGTAAAAAACTGGGGGTATTTATTTAAAAAAATCGATGATGAAGTAATTGCTAAATCACCAGTCATTAATTTTTTTATACAGGGTGGTCGAAATAAAGTGAACAGTGGATATATCTCCAAAAGTAAGAGTTTTAGAAAGTGCAGTAGCTGTTTTTATGGTATTTCATATTTTTGTTATTTGAATATTATCTTTACCAAATTCACAAGTCCGTCTATAACTTTTCGAACAAATGAGCAGGTTATTTTTACCTCTTTTTTACAGACAAATACAGACTATATTATTTGCGAGAGAAAGTTTTCAACTATGAAAATATTTAGAGGAGACCTCGGGCGACAATTTAAAACAACATTTATAAATTTCAAAAGACTTATGTTATATATGTTACAGGCAGCTTGTATAATTCAGGGAACTTATACCTAAGATACAATGTCAAATATTTAAAAAAACATTTAGCAAATGTCTGTCATAATTTTTTATTTACAACGTTTACTTAAATAATTTCCTTAATTTTATTGCCTGATGACTGATGATGGACTATTGTCCGAAACTGCAGTAGCTGATTTTATCGTATTTTACATTTTTGTTATTTGAAGATTATCTTTACCAAATATATTTTAATGTGTAGTCTATATACAGGGTTGTCGAGTTAAAGTGAATAGTCGAAATATCTCCAAAAGTAAGAGTTTTAGAAAAAAAAAACGTTTCAAATAAAAATGATTTGGTTATAAAGGGGCCACAGAATGAGAACAGTAATTTTTCACCTGGAGGACTTCTTCACGGTCGTTCTAACCCTAACTCAGTTGAGGATGAAGCCCTCCAGGTGAAAACTAAATGTTCTCAGTCATTTTGTTCGAAACTTTATCGTCACCCTGTATAGTTTTTTGAGCATATCAAATATTTATACATTTTCTTTAACTTTTTTTATATGACTATTTTACTTTCCCATTCTTTCGTCTGTGAAATTAGGGTTTTGTACTTTAATTTACTATGCAATTGCTGTATAGTCTGGTTTTTTCAAGTGCGTGGTTTAGTTTTAGTGTAGCTTAAAGTTATGAGTGGGTTCTATTTATTGTTTGGGTAAGAGAAAATCAATTGGTCATATATGTAGGTTTTATTTGCCACTTTTATTTGAAACGACCAGCAAATTTTGGACATATCACCTTTTCTTTGCAATCAAATGTTTACCTTTAAAATCGTAGCGTGCAACTAGAACTGGTTATTGTATCTGATGATTTGTAAAATCAAATAAAACACAGCTTCTATAGCAGCGTTATATCTGATCTTAAAAGCCGAGTAAATAAAATCATTGAGTGGTCGCAGTTTTTTGTAGTAATTTAGTGAGATAATGCATTTTAATAATGATAAAGTCTTCTTCTTGGAGCTTTTAATTTTGTACTGATTACCTTTACCTTCTGCATTGGTATTTTTTATTGCTAAAAACTCTCTTAGTGCGTTCCTATATTTTGTTTTGTTTAAATTGTCATAACTGCAATGAGAATTGATCAAAATGGCTGATTGACGATTCCTCCTAATTTATAACCCCGGATATAAGTATATTACCACTACTCTAATCCCTCGAATTTTTTTCCTCCCAAGGTCTCAGCAGGTATAAATTTAGCATATCCTTATTACTAAATAGACAAGGTTCGCTTTTGCTTTAGCATTGTGAGGAACCCCTCTATTATATTTTATATTATATTTTTAGTTTATAACTTGGAGGAAACCTAACGTAGCCATCAAAATCATGGGGTTTTAACCACTATTCTTAAATGAAATTTCTTTAACCAACTTTTTTGAAAATTGAGCTAACATGGCTTTATGTATTAACGTGTGACACGTATGCATATTGTATATCCCAACGATTTTTTTTTAAATTATATATAAATACAGCCTGGGTGACATTTATGTGCATTAACTACTTAAAACCGACCTTTTAAATTTACCGCAATATTATACTTATAATAATATTATGCTTTAAACTAGTTTTCGTATTTTTTGCATGTCTTTAAAGGAAAGTTTTGGAGAGGGTTAAAAGTAAATAAAAAATGTATAAAGTAAACGATGACTAAATTTAAACTCTCTAGTAGAACCCGTTTTTCCATCACTTTCAGAGGGTCTTTTGGGATGTAATTTTTAAGACTTTTTTTAATCGGTTTGTGTAAACACATATAAGGTAAAATATTTTTATATTAATACTTTTATTATACTTTTACAATTTTTTATAGTTTTTAGTAGTAAATACAAATAATTTTCCACTAGTTTATAGTTTTAATTTTTATTACTTGTACCTAATCAAAAAAATTACATTACGTCAACAACAGTTCGTACCATTCACGCTATATGACAGCAAGGCGATTGCGCGATAAGACTTACTCCATTGACACGAAGTATGTGGTATTCCTAAATTTGAAATTGCCTGTAGACATTTATTTGACTAAATAGTTTTGTAAAAAGTATTTTATTTCCTTCGTGCATAATTGCTATTAATCATTCGACACTCGTTTAATGGTTATTTGATTATATCTTTTAAATTTAATTTAAACGTAATTTTGTTTACGAAAGTTAGGGAATTATAAAACCCAATTATTAATTTAAATTTGAAAAAAATCGTAAATAGAATTTAATTGTGTGGAAATTTTCGGGATATATAAAATAGCTGCTCAATATTCAATCCACTTTTTGTGATGAGGCGTTTTTCGATCGCGGTATAAATTTCCTGCCGGATCTTTTATTCATCGCATTCGGCAATTAGGGGGCATTTTTATTCCGCATAGTCGCCGTAATGGAAATGATTCGATGAAAGATGTGAACAAGGCGCACGACTATTCCTTCCAACTGCTCCCCACAAAATTTTAATCAGTTGGATAAAAATGGAATTTGGAACTTCCGTATGAACAAGGATAACGACCCTCCTAGCTTGTTGCGCGCTCAAGGTTTTTTATTGGAAGTTTATTTTTTTTGGTTAAGAAGCCTGAAACACCATTGAATACTTTTAGATAAATAAACTTTTGATTATTCTACTTAAAAATATACTTTTTTAAATTAACTAAATCATATTATTGATTTTGCATTAACAAATTTCGAGTATCCTTTAAAATATATTTTCTCATATTTACTGAACATTTTGATTAACAAAGTATAAGTCTACAGTATTGTGTATTGTTTACGATTTATTTTTCTTATTTAATTTATTTGTTTCAGGTCAGTAGAGTTGCAGAAGCGGAACATTGGTTTCGACGAGCCCAAAGACTTGCGCCAGGAGACCCCAGTGTATATCATCATTATGGTAAGAAATATCATAATATAATTTAAATAGTTGGATGTTAAAAAATAACCCAATTCGGTTAATCCTATTTTAGTTTGGATTAAGTTAATAGTAAAAACAAGGATGTATTTTATCTTTAGAACTCTCCTGATTTACCCTTTTAACTTTGAAACACCAGTAACGTAGATTGAGATTATTTGGCACAATTACCGGTCCAAGACTTGCTTTCGGGGGTCTGAGAATATTTACGATACTCAAGTTTACGAAGTGCAGTCTGCAGTGGCGGCCTTTAAATTCAATTTGGCGTTTAATAAATCGCTGGAAACTTCGTTTCGTTCTGGGTTAATTATTGGGTGCGTTAATTCCGGTCGTTTGTCGTTGCGAGTTTTCTTCCGCCAAATTTTCAACTTTTCCAGGCTTTAATTATTAATGAAGGAAGTTTGTTAGAGATGTTGATGGCTCCTTGACGGTATTCCTCATCAAATTTTGACGCTCATTTGCAACTAAATCGAAAACTTGAGTATACACCGCAACTTTAGAAAACCTCAGACATCTTTTTTTCCCCTATATTTAACTTCGTGAATAGCTATTAAAACTAAATTTAATACCTCTTGAAATAAGTTTCAGCGTACTTAAAGTATTTTCTTTACAAGTTCACTTATAATATAATGTGAATTTAATATAATCATGAAAAATAATATGAAACAAAATTTTGTATGAGCGAAATTTAATATTCAAAAGCATTCCAATGCTTTCAAAATTTGTTAGATGTTTACAAGTTTATATAAACTAAATGATTCAAAAATTAATTAAAATTATTTCAAAGGTTTAGATTTAAAGTTTCAAGAATAGTTATTATTTGTAATTAACTCATAATTTAAAAAAAGACAAAATTTAATATTTTAAACGTTAATTAACGATTTAAAACAAAAAATAAATTATACTATCGATATTTTCTAATAAGAACTACGAAACCGGATATAAAAATTAATATTTGCGAATTGATACATGGCACTTTGTAATAATAAAAAAATGCTTGGAGTAATATGTACAAGATTGCGATAATTTAAATTGTAAAGAAAAAATATCTAAAATTTTATAACGTAACATTTAATAGAACATTTTTATTCGTCAAAGCCAGAGTTTCTTTAAAAAATAATGCAATTATTTAAGAGTCGTTTTATATTTTTGTACCAAATTTTGGTAACTTGTAAAATTATCTATACGGAGAAAACTATGGCAAAAGAATTGAAAAATATTAACAGAAACTGTATTTTCAAGTACCCATATATTACACTAAAATTATTTAAAAAACCAATCAAGATTAACATAAAATCTCACCATGTTTTCCCAAATCATAAAATATGAAAATATTGGAACAATAGGAAACAAAATTTTTTTGGACTATTAATTGTGGCACTACAAAACGTTGTTTATGCGTAAAATTTAAACGTAGGAACAAAAAACCCTTATAAACATAAATAATATGTACAGTAGTTTCCAATTTTCATGCAAAAATGTGAATATCGTTGTTCTTATTTGTTTAAATTTGGCGTTAATTTTCATATATAATGTCTTATTCAATACATTAGCTTTTAAATGTTCACGAAACGTTAGGGTTAGAAACTAGAGCAGATTTAATCGTCAATAAAGTTAAGTTCTCTGAAAGTTTTTGATTATCTCACCAAACCAGGGAAAATTTTGAAACTAGAGCTCTTTTCCTTCACTTACTAAAACCTTCTGAAGTTACTTCAATTAGGAAGGGTCCTAAACATAGTTTGTCAAGTAGGCTGTATAGTTTGTAAAAAATGGTGAATAGTTTGTTAAGCAGGTTTTGACTTACACCTGATGGAATTCTAAGTGTTTTATAACAGTTTCGTTCCTGTTTATCCCCCGATCTTAACCAAGTATGCTCAAAACCCTTGTTGTGGTAGTAAATTCAGAAAACTTCAGCAAGTGACAGATAAACTACGGTTTCAAGTTGTTCCTGATTAGTTGAGAGCATGAGATGTGTGGATTTATTTCCAAGAAAATTTTCAAAAATTTTATTAACTATTTCTGAACTACCAATGTTATTAATTTAAAAGGACAGTCTTAGATTACAAGTAATATTTTTTTACATTTCTACGCACATTGGTTAAATTTACCCTTTTGTGTGTAACAAGAAAACTTTAACTGCCTATGTTAGGAATAAGGTTTAGTACAGTAGACTTGAGATTTTAATATTTTAGATACGAATAGTTTTATTGTAAGATGATTTTTTATGTTTATCAATAATAGTTTGTTTATCCATTGTTTGGAACATTCTTTAAGACTTCAACATCATCTTTTAATTTAGGCGAATTTGAGCAACCGTCTTTATAAATGAAAATTAGGTAACCTATTATATGTGTAACTACAAAATATAAATACTGCCTTATGATTTTCTTCTGTATTTTTCTTTAGGGACATTTAATGCCCAACAGTAGACAGCCACCCCAATAGCACACAATATTAAACCTGCATTTAACCATTATTGTACCAATATTTTATATTGGCCCAATATATAAACATATTATACTATATTGGTTACATATTGTTTAACCAATTTAATTATATATAGGTATTTATATGTTGGGCCTAGATTGGGTCAATATTATTTTTACTCATAATATCTTTTATCGATTTGCCTTTAATGGGCCAATATAATTTATCAATTAAAAAAATATATAGTTTTATCATGATTGGACCAATATTAAAAAAATATTTGATTTTAAACGTTGTTTATTTAAAGTTATGCCAATATGATACCATTATTTAAAATCAAGTTTCAAAATATATAGGTTTTTGGAGATTTAACCAATATAGTAAAATATGTTTTCTTTAATATTTAAAAAAAAAAACTTCAATAAAATGTTTGTTTTAAAACGTTGTTTATTTAAAGAAATGCCAATATGATACCATTATTCAAAATACATAATAGGTTTTTTGGTGATTTTTTAATCATAATACTGTAAAAATATTTGTCTTGGATATTTATTATAAACTATTATCTAGGGTAAGGTTTAAGGAGTAGTCTAAAAATTAAATAGAATAAACATATTGGAAAAACAAAAAATTTCAAAATATACAGATCACAATTGAAGTAAAAGCATTTGCTTCATTTTTATTCACACGGCTCAATGTTTTGATGTTAAAAGGGTACGTGCGAGCATAAACTGATGTTAGGTGAAATTTAAATTTAAAATATATACCTACATACAATTTAAAATAAAATAATAGTAAAATATATTGGGCCTAGATTGGTTCAACATTATTTTTTTTTATCATAATATGTTTTATCGATTTGCCTTTAAAGGCCCAATATAGTTTATCAATTTAAAAAATATATCGTTTTATTATGATTGGGCCAATATTAAACTAAAGTTTGTATTGAAACGTTGTTTATTTAAAGAAATGCCAATATAATACCATTAAAATAAAATATTCAAAATAGTTTTTGGAGATCTAATCACTACTGTAAAAATATTTTTTCTTGTATGCTTATTGTTTTTAAGCAAACTTCGATAAATTGAATTAAATGGGAGTTAAAAGGTAATGTACGAGCATAACTGATGATAGAGGTGAAATCTTAATTTAAAATATATAAAAAATGTAGGAGTAATAAAATAATAGTAAAATATATTGAGATTAGATTGGTTCAATATTTTTTATCATATGTTTTATCCATTTGCCTTTAATGGACCAATATTCCCAGTAGCACACAATATTCCACCTTTATATAACCATTATTGTACCAATATTTAATGTTAGCCCAATATATAAACGTATGATACTATATTGATTTGATATTGGTTAACCAATTTAAAAATATATTGGTAGTTATATATTGACCCAAAATTGGTTCAATAATAGTTTTTAATCTATTATCTTTTATCAGCTTGTATTTGATGGCCCAATTTGGTTTTACAATTAAAAGTAAATACAGTTCTTGATATTGAAAACATAAAATACAAAATTGAAGATTAGTTCCGTACAAAATCTGTTAAAAGTTAATTATAAAATTAGCAGTTTTTTATTTCACCTACCATACAATTATTTTACTATTGAGTGTTTTATGTATTAATACCTTTCATAGCGATATTTTTTCGGGTAAAATCCATTTTTATGAGGTGAATTGTTCAGTATTCTTAGTTCCAAAATTATCACTAGATGGCGTTTCAAGTTCTACGCAGAGAATTCGGTCAGTGTATAGTATAAATAGTGAGCCGGGTTTTGAATGCAACCATAATGCTACACAAATCCTGACCGCTTCATGCGATGCACGATTAAGATCTAACAGTGTAGAATGCTGCAAATTACCTATTGGGCATTTTTAGGTTCTTCTAGCTAATTGCTATTTGTTTAAATAAATTAGCAAATTTCTTATTTTTATGAGCTTTTATTTGATTAATACAATACGTGTAAATTAGAAAGGCATGTATTGGTATAAAATACAAACCCATTAATCCATAACAGCGTTCACTGGCTAAAGTATATTGGTACAATAAAGGCAACCATATATCGCCGTATGTCAGTTAACAAATATTGGCAGGCAATAGGTAAACTATATTGGGAGAATAAAGGTAAACAAATATTGGGCCTTCGTTTTTTGCCAATATTGGGTTGCCAATATTGGATTTCACATAATTCCATCTGAACAAATGCATCTCCAGCCAATATTGAAGGCCATGATTGTACCAATATTGTTGTGCTACTGGGGCAGCTTAGTTGAGCTGTCCACATGCCCTACAATCGTTTTTCTAGTGTAGAAATTTCTTGGTAAAATCTTTTACCGTGTTCATCGGTATCGGCGCCAAAATTTTTAGGAAAGAAATCCTAATGAGAATGAGCTTCTGAATACTTTTTTCTATTTTGGTTCGTTACTATAGACATTACCGCACCGCTACCGGTGCGTTACTGAGTAGTAAAATTTATTTTTTAAAGTTGGTAGCATTGAAGTTTGTTGATTTTAAAGTGGCAGTTGCCAAGCGATTTACAGGGTATTTGATGATTTGACAAACCTGACATTAGAGTTACCAACTACCAGAAAGTTTGCTAAAATTCAAAATTATACCTAATATTTTATTTGAAATAGATAAAAAGGCGCAAAATTGAAAAAATAGGATAAAAAACTCGTTTCATAAGTCGATAGTAGCACTTGTTCAATAAAATACTCGCCGCTACGCAGCTCCAACTTTAAAATTTAACGCGTGCTACAATATGCGACCTATGAAACTCGTTTTTTAATATACTATTATAGTTACTTCATCGGTGATTTCAGAGAAAATTTGAGGTTACTTCCATTAAAGATTTCTAAGCTAGTTTTTCCAAACACTAACTTTTTCTTTATGTTTCATCCTTCATCAATTTCCTGATTTGAGGACCTTTTTCAAATAGATATATAAACCCAGCACCATCTCTATCCATTGCTTTTATTCCCTTTAATCGAGATACCAAAAAAAGTTATGGCTGGTGTATGGAAAAATTTAAATCACGATCCAAATGATTGAGATCTTCTGGAGATAGTAGATGTGGTCTACTTTATGAGGAAGTTTCTTGAAAATCAAACAATATGTCATCTTCTTCCTCTGATTCAACAAACTTTAAGTTGGTTCTGGTATAAGTAGTAGATTTTCGCTATACGTGATCGGTTTTTTAACAGGACACTTAATTAACTTTTTTAATTTTTATGGTAATACCATTCATATCAGTAAAGCAAAAATAACAATTTAATGAATGGTCTTTGGGTTCCATCCAAATCATAGGGATTTCAAAAGGCATAGATTCAGATCATTTTGCCCATCCATTGAAAGAAGTCCCATATGAGAAACCAACACTTTCATGTTGTACTAATGGTGTGAAATTTTTCCTTTGAATCTTAAAAGTAATTTCACTAGTAATGTAACAAAAATTCTGGAATTTACTCAAGAATCACTTAACTTTTCAATCATAAGACACAACCATTAACACACTTCAGAAGAAGTTCTAGAAGAATAATGATATAGATTATAGAACATTCCAGCGTATTCCATTCGTGCACAATATCTCCAAGAAGTTTTAAATAAAAAACCGATAAACATACATTTTATCGTAGTAGCCTTAAGAAAAAACGTAGTCCCAATCGAATCAAAATAAATATGATTTTATAATTAGAGTAGATACGTTTTTCAAAATTAGTAAGCACCTTTCTTGCCACGAAATTTTGTTGACCAGTGTGAATGATTATTAACGATTTTCTGATTTTTCACAAAAAAATTGTGACCTCAAATTCTAAATACTGTAGAAATAGATAGAAGTAGGGATCCCTACTTTTTTTTGATTTTTATCAATTGCTCTAGTTTCTAACCACAAAGTCAAACATGTTTAAGGATAATATAGTTATTAACCTATATTGTTTTATTAGGAGTAAAAGAAATACTCGCATGTATCCCTGGACTCGTAGAGCTCGTCCCGCAAACTTACATGCTCGACACAAAAAGTTCTTTTACTCCGAATAAAATATGCTATTTTTTCTTAAAACGTCGAAATTTTTAAAATAATAGTATAAAAACTTGACATTTCATTTAAATACAAAGCACAATACAATCTTAGTATATATTGGGTTGTCTAAAATGCATTTCTACTCCGCCTTTCTGATCATTGTCAATGCAAACTATACCCGATTGTAACTGATTTACTTGGGAAATGATCGAACGTAACCATAGAATCGTCGAACAAAAAAATTACTTGATTAAGCCTGTGTAGCATTACATAAGGCTGTACTTTAATGACGTTTGAAGAAAAAATAAATTAAAAACATTAAATCAAAAGAAAATTTATTTTACGTAATATATGTACAGAAGTACCTCAATGTACTTTTGCTTCATCTTAGTTTGGAATATACCTACAAATTGAAGGAGCTTTTTATAGCCTAAGGCGATGTCTTGCGAGTAAGTGTTGCCAATTATGTTTGAATCTAAGAAACTATAGCAAAAGCCTTTGCACCATGAATAAATTTTTCATGCCATTAAATTTTGATTTACCAGATTTAATTATCGGTTTTATACATGTTTTCATATAACTTAAATACTTAGATGTATTATAAATAAACACCCTGTAAAAATATTAATAAGGTTTAATTAAAGACTTTTTCGATACTTTTAAGGAAGCTTTATTAATTTTTCATCATTTCCTCGTATTATTAAGCTTTCATGTGAACAACTTCATAATACTACATGTTGATCAATACACGAATACTTCAGACATGTCGAGTACTTTTAAGAGACTCTTGAAAATAAAATAAACGAACGTGACAGTGAAGTGGGAAAATCCTGTTGTACTAAAATACAGTGCTTTAAAACAGTTTTAATTAGATTTGAAAAAGTTCACGCGATCTTTTTATTTAAAAGAATGTGGCCATAAGAATCTCCTTAAACTTATCTGAAGGTATACAAGGTCTGATTATTTTTTATTTTTATCTATAGAGGTGTTATCTTTAAAAAAGCATTTTGAAAGCACTTTGGTAAAGATGAGCAACACGTGCCGGTCTTTACAACAAGTTGGGCTTTCTCGCGCTGCCGCCGTATAAAAACGAACAAATATTTACATTTCATGAATATTTTATGGGTGCGTGGTGGCGTGGAAATTAGAATTCTCTGCGTGAACACTTCAGGACGACCTTTGCACATCCCTGTGGAATATTCACGACATTGATGTAGGCTTGCTGTATTACGACACGATCCTGTCTCTTGTATATTGCCTTACACAAAAAGTTTGGTCTATTAATTTTCATTCCTTGTACTTATAAAATCTTTCACTTTTTGTACTTAAGGACGAATATTATAAGAATATCATAATATGTAGATGCCATTTCGGTTAGGAAAAGTGATCATAGAGTACACACAAAAATGGGAGTGAGGTTAATATCCTTGCAAAAAACCAGATCATACATATATTGATAGTAAAGTCATGCTATCATCTCACTTCCACTCAAGAGCGGGTCCTACAATTCTAGCGGGTTAGAGTGAGATAAAAAGCTGACTTAACCGTGACATGGACAAAACTCTTCTTTTGAATTAAATGATAAAGCTAAAATAACAATATTAATAATTTTCCTTTTAAACTAATTGCAACTGTAATTAATATGGTCTATTATAGTTAGATGAGTAATTTTTTTAAGTAAATTGAATTCCAAAATTAAATAACTACACTAATTTTAGAAATGGTTTTTTTTTGTTTTTTAAATGAAATAAAAATACATTAATTTGCTAGCTTCTAAAATCTAAAACTTCTTGTAAATACGTTTCCATATGTAGGTATTCAATTAAATTTTTTATATTATGTTATGTCAATTGAAATGTTCCTTTGCAATGAGATCTTGTATACAGGGTGTCCCATTTGACGTTGGCCTGTATGGGTATCTTTGTTATTGTTGGGGATAGAAAGTCGGTTAAATGAGAAAAGTAGTAGAGATTTAATGGAATATTAATAATTCGTTGACAAAACATTTGAATATCGCCTAATTAAAAATATAGCTATAATTTCTTTATTTTCGGTGGTACCAAAAAGTTTTTTTACATTATAGAGACACTTTTATGTGTACAGTTCTGTAAGACAAATGAATATTTTTTTTCGCCAACGGATTGACCGAAAATAAATCAAACTTATTATTTTCTTAAGGCGTCCATATTGGATCTACGCAAATTTAGAATGAGTGTCTCTTGCTGAGTAATTTGGTGATTCCAAGTATGTGTAAATCCAATACGGTCGCCATAATAAAAGGTTAAGTTTGGATTATTTTCGATCAATTCGTTGGAAAAAATATATTCATTTATCTTACTGCATTGTACACTAGAAAGTGCCTGTATAATGTCAAAAAAAAATTTTGGTACCACCAAAAATAAAGAAGTTATAGTCATATTTTGAAAGGGGAGGAACGATGCGATACTCAAATGTTTTGTGAACGAATTATTAATATATGAATAAATCTCTACTACTTTGTCCATTTAACCGACTTTCTATCTCCAATATTAGCAAATATGCCCATACATTCCAACGTCAAATGGGACACCTTGTATTTCATTTTAATTGCCTCATAACTATTTAACTTTATAAAATAACTTTGTCACAAATATAATAAATTGTTATTACCAAGTCAATATTTCCAAAAGGAACCCCGTACCTTGTGTATACAGGGTGTCCAGAAATTAGGCGGCAAAGTTTTAGGAGACGATTCTACAATTGATTTTAAGAAAAAAACTTCCTGTTTATATGTCGAAATATCTCCAAAAGTAAGAGTTTTAGAAAAAAACGTTTCAAGTAAAAATTATTTGGTCTTAAAGAGGCCAAAGAATGAGAACAGTTAGTTTTCACCCGAAGGACTTCTTTATGGTCATTCTAACCCTAATCAGTTTTTTCAAATGGAAACCCATATTCTTTTTATTTAAATCTGAATCCAACAAAAATTTCTTCTTTTTTGCTGGATTCAGATTCAAATAAAAAAAATATGGGTTTCCATTTGAAAAAACTGATTTAGGGTTAGAATGCCCATGAAGAAGTCTACCAGGTGAAAACTAACTGTTCTCATTCTGTGGCCCCTTTAAGACCAAATCATTTTTATTTGAAACGTTTTTTTTTCTAAGACTCTTACTTTTGGAGATATTTCGACTATTCACTTTAACTCGACAACCCTGTGTATAGACTAGACATTAAAATATATTTGGTAAAGATAATCTTCAAATAACAAAAATGTGAAATACCATAAAAACAGCTACTGAAGTTTCTGACAATAGTCCATCATCAGTCATCAGGCAATAAAATTAAGGAAATTATTTAAGTAAACGTTGTAAATAAAAAATTATGACAGACATTTGCTAAATGTTTTTTTAAACATTTGACTAGACATTGTAGGTATAAGTTCCCTGAATTATACAAGCTGCCTGTAAACATATATAACATAAGACTTTTGAAATTTATAAATGTTGTTTTAAATTGTCGCCCGAGGTCTCCTCTAAATATTTTCATAGTTGAAAACTTTCTCTCGCAAATAATATAGTCTGTATTTGTCTGTAAAAAAGAGGTAAAAATAACCTGCTCATTTGTTCGAAAAGTTATAGACGGACTTGTGAATAGCAAATAGAGTTATGTGCCCTTAATTCAAACAAAATGCAATAATTAGGGTTTTTATCAAACTTGATAAGTTTGGTGTGTATATTTTGAAGGAGTCAATCTTCATTTTCAGAAATAAATAAACCGCTATTATAAAAGTAAAATTCAAAAGAAAATAATAATATAGTTGAATGTTAATGACTCACAGGAACTAATTAGATGTCGAGTTTCCACGAAAAACAGTATATGTACACATCAAAAACGCCTTAAATTAGTTGTAAAAGCAGAGTGGGATAATATAAAACGATAAGTACTAAAGAGGAGTACACGTTCCATTTTCATTATTTTCTTTTTGCATGAAAATGGTCAAAAAGAATCAAGAGAGGAGTATATTAAAATGTCATCACATTTATATTCTAACATACAATTAATATTATTATCAAAAGCAACAAAGCTTTTAATTTTTTAGAGATGACCTACTAAGGAAGTCAATGTTCATAGTCTGTAGAAGCCTAAAAAAACAAATTATAATGAAATGTTAGGTGGCAAGGAAAAGACTTCACATGTGGCCAAAAAAATTCAAAGAAAGTCGTTACTATCTTATTTAAAAAAAAAACCCTAACTGTCTTTAGGATTTTTCGTAACATAGTTGAATTATCAATAGTAATACCATGAGTAGGTTGAAATTCGCAATAATTCTGTCAATTTATTGACAAATGAAATTGTGTTGCTTAGAAACACTACTAGTCCAATTTAATTGGCAATAAAGCGACAGAATTATTATAGGGATTTCAACCTACGAATTTTATTTGGATAGATTATTTCAAGCCTTATTTCTGCAAAATACAAAAAAATGTTGTAAATTTTAACGCCAGTCTTTACTTTAAATGTCAAATTTGAAATTTTAACACGTGTCATGTAAACGTCAAAACGTTTGACTTGATAATTTAGGGGCGCGTTCCACTAATGAACACTAAAGCCCACGACCGCGAAATTTTCCCGTTCCACTTGCTAAAAACGTCACCATTCAACAAACGACCACAGAAAACCACGAATAAATACGGTTGTTGTGGGCTTGTTGCGGTCGCCATCGATGACGTTTTTATGCATGAAAGAAACAACCGCGGTCTTATGTGGAACGACTTTGCGGTCGCCGTGGGCATTGCAAGTCTTTAGTGGAACGCGCCCCTAGGTAGGACCCTAATTATCACGATAAACCAATGGCAAATGGCCAATCAGAATGCTTGTCAGGATGAATTATCGATGCCATTATTAGATATATACAAGGTGAGTTTTATATAACGCATAAAATACTTTATTCTTTTGAATTCTTGAAAACTTCCAAAAACATGCCAAATTGTTTTTGAAAAACTTGTTTTTAACTTTCAAAAATAACTATTCTCTTACCGGCATAACAATAATCTGGTGGTGCTCCGTAAGAAGTATAAATTATCTTCACGAAAGTTTTCTTCCTCATTGTGCATGTTTTCTAAATTTTCTGTTATAAGAATTTGCTAATTTGTTCAATTATATTCCTCAAAGATGTCTAAATATCATTCTTCCTTTAAATTTTCTTCCATAAATATTTCTTCTATTAGTGCATCTGCTCCTAAAATTCCAGTTCATACGTTGATTTTTTGAGGAAACTATTTGTGAATTTTTGTAGTTAGATGAGGATTCATTATACCAATAACGAGTTTTATATCTGTTGATCAAACCGTTTCTTTATTCTTCACTAAACCAAATATTGCGAACAACTATCGGATTTTGGGTAATTTATTTATTTATTTAATCATTCGTTCACAAAAATCATTTTCATTGAGTTCATGAAGTATCTTATATGGATAAATTTATTTTTGCACTTTCTATATATAATGAGCTAGTTTAGTCCTTATTGATAGAGACTAAAACGTCACATTTCCTGTCTCTTGTCAAATTTTACTTTACTCCCTGTCTTGTCATTACTTTACTCCCGCCCACGTCATTTGTCATCACTTTACTCCCGCTCATGTAACTTGTCATTAAAAATTAAAATCATAATCTTGTAATTTGTCTGAATTTGCCGCAAAATCACAATCGTTGCAAACTTCAGTCTAGTCTAAACACCACCAATATATTGAGTGAATTCTAACCTCTAATAAATTTATTTGGTTTGGTGTGGAAGGGAACTTGATTTTTATTCTGGGGTCGGGGATTGTATTATGTACGGTTTATTATTTTATAGATTCATACTAAATTTTAAATTTAAAGGTGTTTTAAGTGTACACAGAATCGATTCAATCAATTAGTTAGATCTGTAAATGTGGCAAAATCTTGGTAAACTTTATTCCTGCATCAAAACTTACCTACTTTATTTATTGTGAAGTTAATTATTATTTTTTTAAATTTATAAAATCAATTACAATAATTATAATATTAATCTACAATTATCTATATTTTATGAAAATTGCTGTATAAATCATTATGACGGGCGAATAAAAATACCCGTCGCCGTCCGATGACAACCGATATTAGTCACAGCGATAGCCATATAATTAAATTATTGTGGAAACTTTTACCTATTAAAAAAGTGCAAAAAATTCTATATTATCCGAGGTAGTAAAGTGAATTTAATCCCTCCTCTGATTGTTTCCCTCGGCTTTGCCTCGGGAAACAAAACATCGTCGGGATTAAAATCAGTCACTTTACTACCTAGGTGCATAAATAACTATTATTCTTAGTACTTTTTGACGTAATAAACAATATGAAATATTTACTGTCTTTTGTTACTTTTCAAATAGAATTTTTAGAATCTATTCCAAAATGCCCTAGAATTTTAATTTACGTCGCCTCGTACAGTAATTTTTCACCCTGTTTCTTTTTATTTAAAACAGAACTAGTTCGAATTTTTTTCCCAGCAGCTCTATTATGTATTTATGGCTAACATGCTTGTCTGGATGTCTTTCATTAAATACAGCGGCAGTTCTTCGAGCACATTAGTTCTGTCGACCATAAAGAATAACAATTTCAGTAATTTCTTCCTTAGTGTAAACTATTTTAAAGTAATATCGCGTACGTTCTGATGAAGTTTTGAAACTTATTTATTTAAAGAAATTACTATAGCAACACAGTAACATAATAAAAATATAATACTTTTATTATTTGCCATGATAATAACGCAATTTCAACATAAATTTCAATTAATCATCATTTACCAACATATAATTTTATAATCTTTATAAAAGATTAGAAGCTAAAAAGTTGTTAATTGTGGGGTAAACCCTCCTATAAAAAAATAGCCAGTTTTACCAAATTTTTATACATATTATCAAACTGAAGTAATTTAGAGTGGATGGTTTTGAAATGATCACCGTCTATAGAGGTACATTTTGGTAAAAGTGATCCATAATATGTTCAATTGTGATGTGTCAGGTTCCCGAATTTTCTATATTTCTGCCTAATCCTTAAAAGGAAATAGAACAATTATTTTAATTTTTTCAGTACTTATTAGGAGTAATAATTTCACTAATTGAGGACTTTTAAGTAAAAAAAATTAATAAAGTTAAGTTTTACATGAAATGAAATGAAATACAAAGAACACCTTCCAACACTAAAAAATCGATTGTACGACCTGGTGCTGTCCCTTGATACTTGACTGTTATTTTCTTTCCTAAATATAGTGTACTATGTGTTTTTAAAATCAATTATTTAATCAAAATTACAATGTTTAATATAATAACATAAAAATCGCGTTCACGCCCGATGCCACGTTATTTAAAATAATTCGTTAGGCAAAAGAAAAATATTTAAAAAAAATCTTGTAGTAGATTATTCAATATTGAGTGTTTAATGTTAAAAAATTTATTTGCATATTAGTCGTTTTATTTGCTCAATATGATACAGAACATAAATATAATTGCATTTAATAATGAAAAATATAAATTTATGTTAAGAATGTAAAGATATACTTTTATTTTAATATTCATAATTTGTATTAATTCATATTATAATTGGACTAGAACTAGAACACGTGTGCCTACAATTACAATTATTTGTAAAAATTACTTTGATAATCTATTTTAGGTTTATTTTTTTCGAAACTTACTAATAAAAAAATAAAATAATATCATAAAATGTAATATAATATATTATGTACGTTGAAATTTATTTATAAAATTGAAATATATAACTTTCTTTGCATACGTGTCAAAAGAAGTATTACTTGGTGCATTTCTCATGCAAATATGGCAGTGGAATATGCAGAAGCAATAAATGTTTGTTGAAACTTTTAAGACAGGCATTTCGCAACAGCCAAGTGCGATTCGTTATAATATCCTATGGGAAGATGCCTTGCTTTGCAATAAAAATGCTCTAAAATTCTGAAATACATACAAACATTTATCTTTGTTTTAACTACTTATCACAGATGAGCTGATGTAATAATATTATAAACCTATAAAAGACACACTCCCATTCCATATCCTTACAAGTTTTTTTGATTACTTTTTATATTTGAAAATTATAATAGGCTTATTCATTTCAGCATAATATTATGTGAATCGTGGTAAGATTGTTAGTGGATGGTAAGTGTCTTTTGACATCTGACATCATCTCACTTACCATTCCCACTTAATATACCCGGATAATGGTTAGTGGATTGACATACCACCACATACCACGATCACTTTCCACGTCAAGCGAAAATGAATAGTATGTGAAATTCACTTACTACTCCACTTACCACTGCCAAACGAATAAGCCCAATGTCATTAGTTTTCGATGCTTACTACATTTGGTTAGATTTTATTTGTAGCTTATCTTTTTAGAACCGACCACATGTTTGGGCTAGATATCCCTATTTTTTTCCTTTTTTATTACAAAGTAACTAAATTGCAGATTTATAATTCCTATTTAAGAGGTATAATACATTGAAAAAATTTCAGAGATAGTTTGAGAGTATGTTTCACTAAAGGCCTACAATGCCAACAATCTCTGGTGGCATTTGAAAAGAATGAAAATAAAAACTTTATGTGAATAACTTTATGTGTAATCTGCAGGTACTTACAAAATAATTTTTTAGTCACGAAAAATCTTATAAAAGCTAAGTGCATTTACTAAAACCAATAAAAACTCAAAACACAACAAAACCTTTACTCACATTTTTTCTACAAAATATATTTCAAAACAGCGCCATCTATACGAAGTCAGAATTCCCAATACCGTCAAAATGTTAAGTGGAATTTATTTAGGTACATTTACATAACATCACAATTTTCTCCTTCACATCAATATATGACATTGGGGACTTATGAACACTAACGGACCACAAAATTTCCCGTTCCACTAGCGCGAAACGTTGCGATCGAAAATGAAATGGGTTTTGAGGTATGCATCGCGAATGTATAACTGTGTATAGCATAACCCTAAAATTCTTAATACCAATTTGATAAACATGACTGTTAAACCTTTAATATTTGCAAACATAGTTGCAAAAAGAATTCGTTTCGATCAGTTGCTTCCGTCAAAAGAGCACCAGCTACAATTAGATACATTTAACTGAAAATAATCGATAACTTTAATATCAGCTGATGTGAACACAGCTTATGTTATGACTTTTTAGTTGTTACTACAAAATATTAATAATAGCGTACGCAACTCGCAAGAATGTAAATTTCGTGCTCGTGTAATATCCTCACTCGGCTGGCGCCTTGCACAAAATTCGTCACTTTCTAGCTCGTTGCATAATATACTATGTCTGAGTAGGATAGTTCATACATTTCTGAAGAAGATTGGGAAGTTCTCTTGCTTGTATGGCATTTAATAAAGATGTTGCAAAAGGTGTGTCTATAAAGAAAGTATATTTAGCAAGGTTTTAAATAAACTCCTTGAGGTAGAGGAAAAATTGTATAAACTAAGTAACGAATATATTATAATAAATGAAAGAATGATTAGTTTTTCAGATATTTTATTGCCATTTCAACTGACATTATAGCTAACGTTTCGCTCGATCTTCGTCGGCTCCTTCAGAGCTACAACATCGATATACATTTTTAAAGTTTCTGTTTTGGTATTTATACAATATTATTAAAATTGCCCAAACTACCATATATAGTATAGTTTTGTGAGATTATTCAAAATTTCTATTTCTTATTAAAAACCGCATGAAGATCTAACATAGGTATAACCACAGAACAACTGTCATCAGACTAAGATCAAGTTAAGTCTACTGTATGTCTACATTTAACATTATCGACGTTAAACATACAGTGAGTCCATAAACTTTTTATTAGACATTTTACATTTGTTTTTGGTTATTTAACTAGGTAACAAAAAACTTAACTAAGTTTAAATATATAATTATTAAACAGAATTTCAGGTGCGATACAGATAAACTATCATAACAGCAATAGCTGTTTAAAGCAAAACAAAATACTTGACTCTTTTAATTAAAATTTAATTAACATTTGTAAACAAATGCTTCGAATGTAAATGGAAAATTAAAACTGGAAGGGAGGTGTAAGTAGATTTTCCCTATCCCCTTTAAACACATCTCGACTCATATTAAGGTTTAGGCCAAATATTATGTGTAACGTTTGTAAGATTATCAAACCATTAATCATTAAAATACCAAATAGGGCTATCATCCGGAAAGAGATTTGTCGCATGAAAGAAAACTTAAAAATCCACGTGAGCGAAATATAATGTTGGATAGAGCTAGCGTCGTTCTGTACTATCATTAGGGTAAGGCGGTAACTGTGCGAAAAAGATAAGGCTGAAACGAGGGTGTATCGAAGTTTTATCGTTGTATGGAATCTCGAGCAAATTTCCTTGAGCGCTCCTAAAATATCGCGCTTCATATTCGGTTGGGATTATCGCCTCTTGAAAACCATTCGAAATGATGTGAGGGCGTTCACGATCTCTAAATGTGGATGTAATATGATTTTTAAAATAATAAAATGTGAAAATGTGATTTCCCACATTTAGTAATGTCATGCTTTTTCCAATACCAAAGAATGCTGATACGCTTAAGGTATTAAATATATAGAAAGCATTTTTGTTTTAGTTTCTTTAGACTACCAATAAAATAGATTAAAATCTTATAAAAGCAATTCAAATAAATTAAAACCATAGGTTAATAAAAATATTTAAATAGATTGTCTTATTTCTCAAAACCAATATTTGTTTTATTAATCCCGATGTTCTTTTTTAATTTAATTCATGTAACTATTTTTTGTACAATGTTTAAAAACTAAAGATACCTATTTTTGGCATATAGAACCGTGTAAATTTTAGAGCAGAAACACACTCATTTCACATTTAAAATAAGTATACCGGGTGTAATCTAAACACTATAATTTCCATATTTATAAAAATGAAAATATTAAATTTAACTGTTGTATATTCAAGAACGAACATACTAACAGAAACAAAAATTTGTTCAATATCACCGGAAGAGACATCAATTTTGTTTTTTTTAATGTTATTCAACGTCACCATACTAATATTATTTATAGAATTTCTAGTTTGTCTTTGTAAATCATTTGCTATTTTTGGTGTAGTTTTATAAACTTTATCTTTAATTAGTCCCCAAAGATAAAAGTCCAGGGGAGTATAAGATCAGGTGGTCTGGGAGGTCATCGGATTGGACTATTAAAGTTATTAAAGTTACAATGTAAATATTCCACCACTATTTCATTTTCAAGGAAACCTAAATAACGAACGCATTCAGTTGGCCTTCAAAGAATACGGGACTATAATAATTGGTAGCTACAAATTATTCCTATACATCAATTGAAACAAAACTTTGTTTGAAAATTGGCTTCATGAATAATTATTGGATTTTTTCTTTTGACCAATACCTGGTATTATTACTATTAAATAATAATTCTAGGTTGATAAAACGACTTTCGTCATAATATTACAGTTGCAACACTCGAGTCACCTTCGTAGAAGTGTTGATGAATTTGGAATTTGTAGGAACGATATTTATTCTTAGGTAAAATTTTTTGAACCGAACTTTGAGTTATCCATATTCAAAAGCAATTTGTCTTGTAGAAGCTGTTGGGCTAAGTTCGACATAGGTAATTATATCAACTTTACTTTCTTTCTTTATTATATAAAATTATCCACATCATTATCAGACTCCACGAAATTTTGCTTCCAGTTTTGAGAAATACGTTGGATGTAATTGATGTCTTTCTGGATAGCGTTCAAGATAGAATAATCCAGCAGCTATTGAATTTTTTACATTTTGACAATCTCATTTGTTTACTATAAAATTTGAATTACGCACAGTTTTTGAAATATTAAATTACTCACTTGGAAAATTATAAACTTACTTTTTTACCAATTATAACCCTTACGATTTAGACATTTGGCTTATTTCGTATTTACAGCGATATCTAGGGATTTCTTGGAAGGTTTTATAACTAATTTCTATCCCGAGTACAAAAAATATCAAAAACTAGATAGTAGAAGCAAATCGATTAGACTCTACACATGAATTACCAAGTGTTACTAAAGTGTTACAATTAAAAAAAAAGTTGTGACAATTCCGGTAAAAAAGTTTGTAGTACCTAAATAGTTTTATTAGGAGTAAAAGAAGTACTTTTTGTGGCGAGCATGTAGGTTTGCGGGACGAGTTCTGCGAGTACCGCGGGTACATGCGAGCCACAAAAAGTTCTTTTACTCCGAATAAAACATGTTATTTTTTCCTCAAACGTCAAAATTTTTATAATAGTAATATAATAAATAATTTTAAAATTTGACATTTAGTTTACATACAACACACAATACAATGTTAGTGAATATTGGGTTGCCTAAAATTCATTTCCACTCCGCCTTTTTATTCCTTGTAAGTGCAAAATAGTAATTTCTCCTCCTAGGCAGTACAAAGTGATCATAGAATCAACGAACATAAAAAGTGACATTTTAATGCCTGTCAAACGTCGAAGAAAAACGTGTTTTCTTTTACTATACAAAACATGGTCAAATTTCAAATTTTTGTTTTTTCAAATAAAGAAATTATAGAGGTGACCCATGTTTCGTTAAAACCCAGTATGCAGTGTTGATAAAATCAATTGGACTGTGACACATACAGCTTGGTTTGTCAATTTAGAACTCAGTCCACTCTAATTCGGAGCAGAAATATAGTATATGACTTAAATTACCTAATACCTTCTTCATATGCAAGTCATTATTAGAATCGGGAATCTGATATAACTTTAAATTTTACCAACATTTTACTTGTAACTTTTCTTTAATTCTAAAAAAAATACAATATTTTTTACTGGTTTACTGTAAAACATACCTACATTTATTTACATAAATAATAAGATTTTCTTTCTTGTTTTAGGAGAATTTTTAGTATCCAAGGGGAGGTATAAAGAAGCAGCAGGTCTTTACGAAAAAGCAGCAGAGTTACGACCACAAGATTATGAACTTGCAGCCGCTGCAGCAACAGCAATGAGACAGGCGGGAAGACAGGTCGATGCTGAAAGGTGGTATAGAAAGGCAGTCTCCATAAAACCTTCGGTAAATATCCCATATCTAAATTATCTTAAACATCACAACCTTACAATATCTCCTCTTAAATTATAAAAAAAATATTTCTTTAAATACCCAACTTTGACAAAAGGTTTGTAACTACTGTAATAACCTCAATAGTCTTAAAATGAAGCAGTAAAAATAAGAAAATAAAATATATGTTTATGTGAGAGTTTTTTATTCTACCTTTTGCAAAAATGTAGAATTTTGTAATTTGCTTTCAAAACATGCATTATGCACCTACAGAATGTCAGAATGTGCCTTTTAACATTTTTTAAACATGCTCTTACCCCCAATATTATTAAATACGTTTAACGATAATTTAAATTTAAATGAGGCTTAATTTGACATATATCTATAGTCTATTTTGAGGCTATACATCACTATATTCAAACATCCAGAAAATACTATATATGTCAAATTAAACCTCATTTAAAATTAAAAAACCTCTAAATTTTTTTGATAATATCGGGGGTTACTTTGTGGGAAGAATGAAATAATACAAATACCTAAATATTAAATAGGAAAAATCCAATTAAACATTTTGTAGTAATAAAAATAAATATTTTTATTGTAAATATCATAGCTGTATAACAATACCGATTTATTTGTTCCATAAAAAAATAAATAAGAAACGCGATTAGCATTACATGATCTTATTGCACAATTTGCGCAATAGCGTCGTCATAACGTAACCAACTAAAATATCCAATATGGTAAACATCAGCTGTATAATAAACTCTTTCTACCATATTTTACATCTATAAGATAATGCACTTAAAACAGTTCGTTTATGGCTATAAAAGAACGTATAAAATTGAACGCGTGCTACAATAAGCTACTTATGAAACTCGTTTTTTAATTTACAATTTACAAGCTGCAAACTACAAACAATTTATGTTGGGACTCGAATCATTCTTCACAACATCGTTGTCTTTCTGCTGTTTGTAAATTATTATTATTAAAAGACAATAATTTTGTAATATTTTTCAACTGATTTGTACAGGAAAATGCTTCAAGAGCTTTTTTTAATAGTATTGATATTCTCATTGTTCAGTTGTAAAGTGAAAATGTTTGTATTTTATGAGTAATTTGAACTCCACCTCTATGAATTGTAGAACAAAAATATCCCCTAAATAACACAATCATTGGAGTATGAATATTATAACTTTTTTTGATTAAATATAGCTGCTATATTTTACCACTGTCACACCTATTATTATATTTTTGTAGTGTATTAAACAGAACCGTTTTCGTAGCATACGTAGTACGAAAAAATTGATTCGCCAGACTTATTCGCAGGCTAGTGATTTTTATATTTTTTATATACAATTTTAAATCATCTTGCACCATCTGGCATTTATTTTAAATACAACAACAATAAACAAACAAATAAACAACGGAAAATAGTCGCGATACTTTTGGGGGACAGCATGAAGCTGCGCACGGGGAAGGAAAAGTTTGACTTCGACTATGACAAAATTAGTGTTCGGGTTCTAGAAAGGCTGGCAATATTATAGGGACTTCATAATTCTGTTGGTACCTGCGTAATTTATAATCAGTGCGCTATTTCATTGACCGTTTTAAGGAAAAAAATACCGATAGTCCGAGTTGTGTGACTCACCTTCACCATGTACATGGTGTTTTTTAAATTGATACTTTTTTTCGACGGGATGTAAAACTCAATGTACAAAGTCATTTGGAAAAATATTTCGTATGTAAGTCTTTAAACAAGAATGGTATAAGGCGAATAAGACATATAATTTCTTAATTAATTTCATGTTTATTATTAATTTTATATTTATAAACTAAACAAATAGCTATAGTTAACGCAGCAAAAGACCCGAATGAAATAAAATATACGCATAAACATCTTTCAGCCTTTTCTTCTCGTCGACCATTTTTCTTTCGGCCTTTTTCCTTTCGGCTTTTTGTCTGCGCCGGTCATTTGTTTAATTCGGCCTTTTTTCGTTCGGCCATTTCAGCCTTTAAACCACATTGGATTAAAAATATGTCAACAGTGGATGTACCAATTGAAGTTCAAGGAATATTATCATTGGGACATAATTTTACATTAATACCATCTTCAGAATTTCCCAAGTTAATTGCAACACTGAATTCATTATTAATAAGGAATACGACAATGAAAACATAAGAAACAGAAAACGAGCACAAGTTACGAATATCTTAACGAATAATTTAATATGTAAAGATCAGCACCGAAATAATAAGAAAACAAAATTGGAACAAGATTTTGAAAGATCCAAACATTATTTAAAAGAACATGAAGAATTAACAGTCACAAAATCGGATAAAGGTAACCTTACAGTAATACTTAACACACAAGATTATATGATGAAAATGAAGGATATGTTAGATGATGAAACAACATATAAAAAAATGGATAAGGACCAGACGAAATCAATACAAACCAAGTTAAATAAGATGATAAATGGTTTGGTGGAAAATGGTTATCTAGAAGAAAGAGAAGGGAAACAAAGTAAATGTTTACATGGAGTGCAATCCCGAATATACGGACTCCCAAAGCACACAAGGAAGGAGAGTTAAAATTGAGGCCAGTATGTGCATGTATCAATTCTCCTACATATAACTTAGCAAAATACATTGATAAAACACTTAATAACATTTTATATCAATGTAAATTCAATATAAAAAATTCGTTTGAAGTTGTTAAAAAACTCAGGAATGTGTCGATTCCTGGAAATTACAAATTGATTTCGTTTGACGTCACATCGTTATTCACGAACATCCCAATGGAAGTGATAATAGAATGTATTGATGAAGCATGGGAGGAGATAAAAGCCCACACATTATTAGAAAAAGAGGAATTCATATTGCTGGTGAAGTTTTGTTTTGAGAACAGTTTCTTCCAATTTGACCGAGTTACTTATAAACAGTGTTGTGGTACAGCTATGGGCAACCCAGCTTCTTCGATATTTGCCTCGTTGGTTATGAATACCTTGCTAAAATATGCAGTTGATAAGATGCATTTTGATCTTCCAATTTTGTTTATATATGCGGATGACATTTTAACGGCTGTACCGGAAGATAAGATAATTCTACTTTGAACATATTGAATGGATTCAACAATAATATGAAATTCACTTTGGAACTAGAACAAGATAACAGAATACCGTTTTTAGATTTATTGATAATAAGGGAAAAGGACAAACTCATAACAAACTGGTACAGGAAAACGATAAATTCAAATAGATTTTGAATTTTAAATCACAACATCCGATGTATCAAAAAATCGCACTTATAAAAGGCCTTAAGTTTAGGGTGAAAACATTTTGTCATGAAACCTTTTGGGACAGTAATTTTGAACTATTAACTAATTACCTGATTGATAGTGGTTATCCAAGAAGCCTTATTAAGAGAATATTATATAACAATCCTGATACTAGGAATGAAATAAACAGAAACAATGTTGTTCAGGACAAATTACGGTATTATAAACTCCCAGAAATACCCATACTAACAAAGAAGATAGAAAAGATATTTAACAAAGATAATGTCAAAATAATTAAATAAAACAACAACATTGGAAACATATACATATACGAAGACTAAAGATAAAGTAGAAAAAGAAATAAAAACAAATTTGGTATACAAGGTAGAATGCAAGGACTGTGAAGGAGCCTAAGTGGGACAGACTAAACAACATCTGCAGAAAAGGATGGACCAACACAGAAGAGATTGCGTGAATTTGAAGAAGAATGATAAATCTATCCCAACATGCAATTGAACACAAATACACATTTAAATTTGAAGATGTTATAGTGCTGGAAACAGAAAATAATTTAGAAAAAATAAAAGTTTTGGAGATGGTGACCATCGTCAAAGAACCTAAGGCGATAAATCTAAGTAAGGATGCGGAAAACTTGAGCGGTATTTATTCATATGTTATAAAAAAGTTTTAAAAAACATTAACAAAAATTCAAATTATTCTAGCAACCACGCGTATTTGAGTACATCGGGTTGCATAGTAATTGTTGTTTAAACTTTTCATATGTCAATTTTGTGATTTAAAAAAGGCGTGGTTGTATTATAATTTTAAGAATTGCTCCTCGCCAAGGGGTTTTAATGAAGCCATTAACAATATATTATGTTCTTAATAATAATTCCGTTGTGCTGCGATATTCATATATTATGTAAGAACCAACCTGTATTGTATAGGTAAATACTTATTTTGTGTTTTAATTATATGACGTAATAACATTTGTCCTAGCTCTGAGGAAGTTTACAGATAGTAAACGAAACGTTAGCCAAACATAGAAGGTGTTTTATTTGCCCTATCCGGGAAAAATCCCAAATTCAATACATTAAGTGTTAAGGGCGGAAAAAAATGTATCCAACGTAAATAGTTAATGTATTAATTTTAATTGTATGTTTGTACAGCTCTGAAGAAGTTTGTAGAGAATAAACGAAACGTTAGCGATATAACAAAAGGAATTTTATTTAGTCCTAATCGGGAAAAAGATTTATATTAAGTGAAGTTTTAAGGACGAAAAGGAATTTGAGTATTGTCGTATTAACATTTTATGCTTATAATTTATAATTATTACCAAAAATTTAGACAGGAATTTATACACATCCTGTTGGAAAAATCCTTCCGTTAAAGAAATATCAATTAGAGAAGCGATGCCAGGACAAAATAGAACATGATTGTTTTGTTGATTATTTTTGATCTCAAGGCATTACGACCAAAAATTCAATAATTTTGAAAAATACTTACTTATTGATAATATAAATAATGATAATATCAATTTTAATTTTAATTAAGAATTCAAAGGTATTAATATGTTAAAAAGATTAACAACAAACATTTTATTTTTATGTAATAATTTTGATTTATTTTATATAAAAATTGAAAAATTGCTGCTGAAATAAATACGAGATATCTTTTAGAACATTTTAGACCTCTTGGGGATTTTCTTTGCATAAATACTTAACTAGTTGAGCAAGCGATCATATTTCCTGTATTCTTCCTGTTTCAGGATGCGAGGGGACACACGAACCTAGGAGCGATACTTCACCTAAACGGAAAGTATCGGGAAGCGGCGGATAGTTATAGGGAAGCGTTGCGCCTCCAGCCAAACGACGTGACTACACTCACGAACCTTCATAGACTGCACAGTGTCATGACTTGACGGTAAAAGAATAGTTTAAACTTATTTTTTTATATCAAAAGTAAGGTGTAAGAATAAAGTAAGCTCATTATTAAATTTTTTATATTTTTATAAACGTATTTCAACGGGTTATATAAAATTAAGATAAAGTAAAATAAATTTTTAGCCTTTTAAATAAGTTTAAGAATCAAAATTATAAAATTTATAACCAATTTATGAGGAATAAATAAATACGTTACATTTAACTAAAAATAATAACTCCAATAGGCATTTTAAATAAAATATTAAATGTTGTTAATTGATAGATATTTTATATTTAATGAAGGATTAGTTACAAGCTTTTTATTGTTGTAAATATTTATTATCGTACAATATTCCAAAATTTGCCTTGGTATATTGTAGTTACACTTATTTCTTAATTCTTTTATATAATTATTTTTTTCATCCAAAAATTTATACAAAACCAAAAATAAAAAAACTCCTATTGTCTGTACTAACTGATGCCGCTACTCCTGAGATCAAAATATGATGGTTTAACCAAACTTATCTGTATCCAAAAGGGTTCGTTAAGTTGCTATAGAGTATAGACCATCAAAACTCTTGAAATTATTTAATTTTTTTTAAATTGCCAAAAATCGGTTTAAAACAACGGGATAAAATTTGGTATATGAATTTATATAGCAAAAAGGTATTTTGGGATAACATGCTTTTACTTCTGCAGATTAGGTAAGTGGTCAAAATTATGCCATCGACATCCGAAATGTCTTCTAACATTTTAGTGGCTGAATATAAATGCTTAATATTTTATTTGTATCTAAACGATACACCAAATTGATTAGGTCGTTTCTAATTGTATTTTTATTTAAATGAAAAGGCATCTGGAGAATGTTTCTAGGGAATAGGTTCATCGCATTTTTGGCCCAGTACTAATCTCCTCCTGGCTTCTTACAATCCGGTGCAGTGGAATGGTTGCTCGATCTCTGTTTCTGGTATCATATTTATGGTAATCCCCATTCAGGCTGTACCTGGCAAAGTACCCATCTTTTAAGCATTCATAGATGAAGATAGAGGAAAGAGTCATGATGGCAAGTTCCACAAATGCAATTTTCTGCTGTTTAAAGATCTGTTCAGTTTTAAGTGACGATTCCTATAGGATGATAGCATATTGTAAGTGGCAATGAAATGTTGAGAAATATGCTACCTCCTTGGATATATTGGTACCAATTTTTCGCACAGCGTAAATGCCACTAGCTAGCTTTGGTTTCAAACTTTCAATATGCTGATCCCATTTGAGATTTTCCTGTAAGGTTATATCCAATAGTTTCGCACTCTCAGTGCTTTTACTATTAAAGGTAATACATTGCGATTTATCTTCATTCAGTTTTAGCCCATTGACTCTAAACCATACCTTTGCTTCTTGAATGCCAATTTTATCACTGCTTGGATCTATTAATGTGGAAGTGTGGTATCATTTGTGTACAGTGCTACAAAGCATTGCAGGTGCAGAGCCAAGTCATTTATAAAAATAACAAATAAAAGAAATCCCAGAACAGACTCTTGTGTTACCCGGTATTGCAAGCAAGAGAGTTTTTCCACAACACAGATAGTTTCCTTCCCTTTAGATAGAACTGAAGGAAACACAATCCCACACTTCTGGCACTGTAATGTTCTAATTTGTTTAGTAATTTCTCATGCGATATGAAATCTAAAGCTTTTGACAAGTCACATAGACTAGCCTGCAAGTTGGTCTTTTCATCTAAGGTAATACCGGTTAACATTGGCAGGGGGGTAAGATTGACAAATTTCCCGACCTATGCTTGTTGGGTATAGAAATAAACAATTTCAAAGTCTATATTTACGGTCTTATTATATTAGTAAGTATAACTTATATTTTTTGTTCGAATAAATAAAATTGTGTTTAAAAATCTTCTTTTATGTCAATCATACACTACCCCTATAATAAAATCCACTTATAATGCAATTTAAACCGGATGTCTACGTTCAATGTTGGCCTTCGACAGGATAACATTGACACTTTGCTGCCTATGATAAGAGCACAATATTCTCCTTTAATTAACGCCAGGTTTTCAAATATTTAGTGATTATCATGTGTGAGATTAAATTATTTTCTTAACGTTTCACGGTTTTACCTTATGCTTTTTAGTGCTTATTTTAATACATCGCAGAGAGCAGTTGTAGTCGATTTTCCTTTTACGAAGCCTTGTTAATTAGGTGATTATCAGTAAAATAATCCATTAATCTATTATGAATAATAGCTTCAAAGATTTTTGACAAGCATGGCAGGATTTAAATGGGACGGTAATTTGTTGGATCAGATTTGTCTCCTTTTTTACAGATTGGTAGGACTTTAGCTAATTTTAACTCATCTGGGAATAATCCTTCGTAAATACATCCATTTATGATGTTCGATACAATTTTAGCAAGTGGAACAAGTCATATATGTCTTTAGTATGGTTATTTTTTAGATTGTGTGCTATATTAATTAATTTGGATTTATGGGTCTAATAAATATCATACATATGTAAGTTCTCATACGAGGATATTTCAGAACTGTATTGGCAAAGATTTTGCAACCGGTACTTATTCCTTCTATTGTTTTTTTTTCAGCCTTTTAAAAGCTTGCTTAGCATTTTTATTATTAACCAAAATAATCGAAAGTGCTTGTAAATTATCTCCAATTTCTTTTAATTTTTCCATGAATCAGTTGATTGAATCATTGTCTCTCTTTATAGTCTTTCTTTCTCTTGGAAGCAGTTGTTGAAAATTATGTTTATTGTTTCGAAGAATATAGTAAAGTTCACAGCTGCTGAAATGTTAACCTGATAGTTCCAATGGCTTTCATTTAAATCATTCAAAAACTTGACTTTGCTATATATGAAACCTTCTGATAAAATTCTTTCGTTATTATAGGGCAACTTTAATGATAGGTTCTTTATTGACATCAACTTAATTTTTTATATACAGGGTGGTCCAACGAAAACTTCACAAGCCCGTTTTTCGGTATTTAACCGGAGTTTTTGAAAAAAAAGCTCGGATAGGTCGTTTTTGTTTCAAGGGAGAACGATTTTTACCTAACTACCCATTACCCACTGTCAACCCCTAACTGGGGGTTGATATCAACTCAATAATTTCAAATGGCATTAGGAGTCTAAATGCATAAAAATAAAAACTTCAAGAAACCAGCTTTATTTATTTTTAAAATCGGTTTCTACCTCGCTGAGAAAATTACATTAAAATTTTTATTAATTAATTATTGTAAATGAACTTATCAAGTCTGTTTTTCAGTATTTCTGTTCAGTTTTTGGAAAAACTGTTAAACAAGTCAATTTTTGTTTTTAGCGGGACAGATTTTCTAATAATTACCCCTTACCCACTTCCAACCCCTAATGAGGGGTTGATATCAACTTAATAATTTCAAATGAGTTAGGCACCTATTTTAAAAATAACGGTACTGTTGTATAGCGGGTTCGTTTCTACCCGGTATTAAAGAATTCATGTTTTTAAAATTTTAGTTAAATCATTTCATTTTAGTTTAGAATTGATGTTATTTTGTACAGTCCTTTTAGCGAAATACCTGAAAAATTTTCAGGTTATGTTGTTGCACCAAAGGGAATTTATTTTATTCTGCCTAAATTAATACAGTAATTATATAAGACAAATAAATTATAATCGAACTGCTTGGTTATAAATAACGTTTTATGTTCTTTTGTACAGCCATTAAAATGTTACAAGATATTTTGTGTATCGATGACCTACTATTGACCACTTACATAATAAACAAATGTAACAAGATATTATCTATATTTAGGTACTTTTTTCCATTACCAGTTCACATATTAAATTTTACCCTGATCTTTCAAAGCATTTTTTGTAATTTGAAATTCGAAATATTTTCAAGAAGTTTGATGGCCTGTAGCACCTTAACCAAGCACTATTGGATAAAGCTAAGTTTGGCTAAATCGTCATATTTTGGTCTGAGGGGTATGTGGTAACTTTTAGTACAGACCGTTTAAAGAGTTACAGTAAATTTAATATTTTTGATAAAATTTCATAAACATGCGGCTTAAAGTAATACACATCGAAAGTAAAAAGATAACCCCTATTAGTTTATTTCTTAGGTCCATTAAATTTATTTTATTTAAAAATTATATGAATAGTAAACGAATATATAGACCTATTATGGATGTTCTAAAAAATTAAAAGCGTCCATAAATCTCAAAAAGGCAAACATTATGAATGAAATAATATTGATTATTTCATAAATTATTTTTTAAGGGGGAAAACTAATTGCACTTTTTGGTGTTTTGGATTTTGGTATTTAATGCGAATAATGGGATAAATTTTCGTTTATGAAATTGATGAAAATATGGCCAATGAATATGGCACAAACGCCACAAAAATATCAAACGGTTTACACCAATACTACCTTTTATGTTATAGGATAGTTGCAGTAAGTATTAAGTATCTACGCATTAACGGCCTTATATGCATTGTTAACCCAATAGTGTTCTTTTTATTAAAATTTGACTGATTTGCTCGGGAAAGTCTCTTTCATATCATTTTGATTCACTAGGAAAAAATAGATAATGAATTGCTTGATCAAAGTTGGTAAAAAAGCATAACCAAAATATGTGATTTTTATGTTGGTACTATTTTTGACAGGATGTAAAACTTAATAAAATAAGTCGTTTGGCTAAATGTTTTGTATATTCTATGTGCTGTGTTTATTTTATTTTTTTTTTATTAAATATTACCAAACGTTAACCAATGTATCCACAGAAGTTAATTTAAAATTCAAATAAATTTCTTATTTAAAGACTTTTATAAACAAAATATTTTGACTTTGAATTTCACAACCTTTCCAAAAAAATTAAAAATTATCCTGTATCATTCATATTAAGTATACGGAGTGTCCTGTTTGTGGTAGATAAAACTTCAGAATTAAAAGGTAGAACACATTTCATTGACAAATAACCAAAAAAGTAGAAGTGTTTCATTTATAGTTTTAGATTTACGGGGTTTTGAATTGTAAGTCACCTATTTTTTCCACTTATCAGTACATCGGTAATACCAAATGTGTGTTGAAATTTAAAAATATAATATTAGAAGGCAAAAAAATTCCTCTTCGAATTTATAATAACAAAACAACAGAAAATTATGATAAAATGTATAATAAAGAATTCACGAACAACATTTTTTTGATAAGTTTTTAAATTTTCTGACAATTTCTCAAAAGTAGCCAAAGGAGTGTTTTTATTGTTTTCTCCAAAAACTAAACATTATTATCCCTAGGTGAATAAAATCTTCAGTTTTCGGACTTAAATTAATTTATTGTTTACACTAAACTGTTAACCATTTACCAACGTTGTAGCCTTGATGAAGCCACAAATGGTGGCGAAACGTTGGCAAATGGTTAACAGTTTAGTGTAAACCATAAATTAATTTAAGTCCGAAAACTGAAAATTTTATTCACTTAGTAATTTTTTTACTGGGCGTGATTTGAGTTGTTGTTGAATATTATCTCTACAAATCCTAAAAATTCGACATGGACTATTTATTCCTCCATAGAATTTAACGGTTTCTAAATTTTACGGATTTTTTAAAATTTTGGATGATATTGCAATAGGTTTAATAACTAAATTTGGAAAGGAAAATAACTAGGAACTCAAAAATTTCAAAATTTGTTGTTTGTGGTTTTAGCTTTCTAGTGATTTAGTCTAAACAAAACTTGGTTAAATAGTTATTACCGATGTACTGATGTGTAGCAAAAATGGGTCACCAAAAATAATATTACTATAAATTATGGACTCTTAATTTTTGACGATGAAATTTGTTCCACTTTCTAACTCTGAAGGGATACCTTGTATATTTTAGGCTTAAAAATATTTTTCGCTCTTATAAATATCTTTGCCTTGAAATAGTTGATATACTATATTATAAAGAAAGTCGATTTTATTTTGACTAAATAATTTACTTTACTTTATCTTATTTTTGTACGAAGTAAAATTAAAATTAAATGCACTATTAAAAGAATGAGGTGGCACTAAAAGTAAACGACTGACATCCACAGGGGTTTTAATCAACGAAGCAAAAATTAAAAATATCCATGTGTTAATTTTATGCTTTAATTGTCGCCGATAACTCGGGACCACTGTGCATACTAAAAGTAAAAAATGTATAATTTCGCAATTAAAATAAAAATACAAATTTAGTTTGTATCATTGAGGGACTTTGACAATATGTAAATGACGATCTATAGTGATATTTTTAATAAATAATTATTGCGGTTAATTTGTCCGCTTGAATTTATTTATTAATCAAATTGAAGGTGATATTGTAAATATTCTTGTTAATAAGGTGTAAAAGGTAATTTAATAAAGTGTGAATGTTAAATAAGAAATTTTTATAAAACAGAGTATTGCTGCAGTATTATTTTGCATTACCTGTAATGCTATTAGGTATATAAAAGAGATGTCTCTATTACAAAATAAAATGTTTTATTTTATTTTCGAAACAAAATTAAAAATGTAAATTTATTTGTATTCTTTATAAATTTTTATCTAAGCATTAATGCTGGAGATATCTGGTAAATCATTATTTTTAAAAATAATTCCAATTATTTGTTTAAAATGTTTACACTCAATATTTATGTTATTTTTAAAAGTTAAAATAAATATTTAATTAAAACATTGATGAAATAAATTTCTTTGGATTTCTATCAACAAAGGTATAGGAAAATAAAATATTATAAACTATATATTCCTAGTTTATTTTAATAAATAAAATAAATTGTCCTACAATATTTTTGCCTGGTTTTGTTTAAATTCGATTGTACAAAATTTATTTTAAATAAAATGAAAAATAATTTCCAAGCGAAATTATTCTCTTTATTTCATTGAAATAAAAAGAAGGAAAAGAATATTTATTGTTACAATATTCATTTTGAAGCGCCCCTCTTTAATCATTTCTCCTTAGAGAATAAATAAGTAATCTTAAATCCAAAGGAATATGTTTCAGACTCTCCAATTTCTTTTCAATAATATTTTTCTCCCCTAAAAGATTCTTAATTTTCAAAAAGAAATAAGTAACCAGAAGTAATATTTATATATTTAAGTAAACCTTTAAAACATGTTGGACCATTCATTTTAACATTTTCATTCAAAACAATTTTCAACATATCTTTTTAATGAATGTTTTAATGTATTTCAATTTAATAAGAAAGAAGCTTTTTGGAGTTGTATACCACATTAAAAAAATAATAACTTATATGCTTCAATCTTAAATCGAATAGTCTTTTCATCATTATTATGTTTTAAAATAAATTGTTGGCTTTTAATGGAAACGTATCCTGTAAAATTATGTAATAAATTTATAAATAAAGCTTACATTATTTTGTATATACTCTGGATGTTTTATTTTAATTCCTTTCTTTACCGAAATTCTTTTATTTAAAACAACAATGCAAATGTTAAACGATTTACATTATATTATAGCAGAAGAAAATGCCTAAGCGATTAACAAAACAAAATGCGTATTTATAATCAAATCTTTTGTAAAACATGTAATATTGGTATATAATACAAAAAAAAATATTAAATTTGTATTGAAAACGTAAGGATTATTCTTCAAATACTACAAATTATATAGTAAACAAATATTTATACATACAGGGTATCCAAAAAATGAGGGAGAGGCTTTTGAATACATTGATAGGGACCCTGTAGAGATTCTTACAAAAATATTAATAAAAATTTCTTATTCTTATGATACTAACAAAAACTAAAATGTAAATTTATAAACATTGGTGCAGGTTTGTAGTTAAAGGTAACTTGGACAGTGAAACATAAGAGGTAACTAAGTAAATTAATTTGATTTAAAAAAATATTTTGGCGTAATACAGGTAGCCGAAAAGTTCCAGGATGGCAGAATAACTTTTTAACGCGTGCAAAAAAAGTTTATAAATATTTACAGTTTACAGGGTGATAAAAACTCTCGTGATATTTCAGCAATGTTTCAGTTTAGGGTTGTCCTGGGGAAAGAGCTCCACAACTTTTTTAAATTGCTACGCCTATCGAGTTAGGTCTAATTTTAAAAGTAATAATAAGGGAAATTCATTTCTAAAAACCAGAAGTCCAGATCATAACTGTTTCATTTCATTTTTTGTTATTTCCTTTCTTTGTACAAAACAATGTTTTATCAAAAAATGGTTAACACATTTAAATAAAATAATTCCATAAACTTTTCGTATGGTTTATCTGCTTTTTAGCTTTTTTAAAATTTTCTTTCGAATGTTATTTTCTTTGATGAAGCAACATTCTACCTAAATCGTAGAATCATAGTTGTAGATATTGGACAAATACAAATCCATCAATACCTGAGAAAATGAATGCATGTGCCGAAATTTTGGGGTTAGTTATTTCATGTGCATTTTCTTTGCATCTTTGTTGCTAAAATTTTAAACTAAACTATACCGTGTGTATTTCACTAAAAAATGGATTGGTTTTCTTATTTTAAATATAACTCCCTAGTTTTTTTGTTCATATTATTAAACATTTGTAAGTTAAAGAATGTTTATGACAATATATTTTTTTCCAAACTTGAAAACAAAATTGGATTTTTTTTGGTTAGTAAATTTAATAATCTTGAGGTTTATACCTTCATGTTGGGGATCATGCTATTTGAAAAAATGAAAATGATTGCAGAAAAATGAATTTTAAAAATTACAAAAAATATCTCATAAACGGTCACATGAATTAGATATATCACAGTTTATTATAAAAAATCCAAAATTATTTTTTTAAGTTCTGAAATTTTTTTTTTCACACAAACATATTGTATTTAATCAATGTTTAATAATATGTAACAAGTAGGGTGTTTAGAATAAGAAATTTGATGTAATTTTCGGTGAAGGGTTTTTCTAGTTCAATAATATAACATACTAAAATTAAAAATTCCTAGATTGGTGGACACCCGGAAAATAAAAGTATTACCATTACATAAACCCTAATTAATTCTTCTTCTTATAGACTAATTGTTGAAATTATTTATTATTAGTTCAATGCATATATTGTAATAAAACCAACACTGGACTCGCACTGGTAATATAATTCTATATCAAAGCTGCTTAGGTAACTTTGGGGACATTATGTAAATGTTGGAGTAGCTAAAGCAATTAATGGAGTTTATTTATTATAAGGTCTGGGAATATATTTATTCAGTAAGTATTTTCTTTGTTTATGATGTTTGTAAATAAAAAATATTAAATTAAACATAAATGAATTTCCTTTTCAAGTAAGTTTTAATTATAAAAGTTACCGACCATATTATAATAGAAAATTATAAAAAGAAAATTATAAAAGATAAAGACGAAATAGATTAGTTTAATTAAAAATAATAAATAGATTTTTACAGGGTGTTCCGTTCATGGTTGACCAAACGTCGGGGTTGGAAAACAAAATAGTGGAGGTCAAAAATCACAAAATATTTTAACCAAAGTGCGTAGGAATTTAAAAAAATCATCATTACCAAGCTAAAACTATCCTTTTAAAATTGGTAATAACACAAATACAAAATTAGTTGTTTAAATGTTGAATAATAGCAAATTAAAAAAAAAAATAAAATTGAATATTTTTTCAGTTTTTTAATTAATTTTTCCAAGATTACACCTATTAGGGTTATCTTTTTTTAATTTTCTGAAACTTGTTCATATTCTTAACAAACCAGGTAAAATTTTAGAAACCGTACCTCTTTTTATTTACTTACTAAAGCATTCTAAAGTTAATTCTACGAAAAATAGTACTGAGCATAATTTGTTAAATAGGCTGTGGCTGTACGGTTTGTCAAAAGGAGTGCATAGTTTGTCAATTAGACTATAAGTGACATCTGATAGAATTTCAAGTATTTTATAGCAATTTCACGTCTGTCCACCCTCCGATGTTATCAGAATGCCTCTTATAGGAGTAACTTGCCTTAGTAAGTAAAGGAAAGAGCTAGGATTTCATTTTTTTCTTGATAGAATATCAAAAACTTTAAGAAAACTTTTAAAACCTACAACCTTAATGGGTCTTATTTTGGAAAACAATTCAAAACTTGAAAAGAAACATTTTTTTTACAATTTTTTTTTTTGCAAATTTATTTTTCAAAATTTTTAAAATTAATTTTGTTCTCTAAAAAATTATTATCCCAATCAATTGCTTAAGAGTATAGTCGGCAAAATGTGTAACTCTGATTTCTATGTCCCTTGGAAATGCGATGGGAAAATGAAACATATAACTGTGGGAAAGAGATGCCACTAGAATTTTAGGCGATTATACGGAGGTTTTTTAAATACACCTAACTTCATTAAGAGTTAATCGAATTTAAATTTTGTAAATTAATCCTGAAAGTATATTAAAGGGACTAGCAGATGATGTTTTTAATTTTGTTAAATAGTTTCATAATAAGGTTGTAAATTGAGCCTAAAAGTTGCATATGTTTGGGCCCAACCAAAAGGTGAAAATTAAAGAAAAAAATGAAAACTAAAAACATCGGCTGAACCATGGAATCATAAAGCAGCATAAAAAAATTTATTCGATTTCATTTAACCGTTGTCTTTTCTGTTTCTTTAAAGTAATCGAAATTTACATTGCCAAGTCCTATACCTAATTTCACCGACTATCTTCTTAAATGTGAATCGTTATTGGCCTCAGGATCAGACTTAATTTACTTAATTTTAGATCCTGAACCCAATAACCATTCACATTTAAGCAATAAATTTTGTATTACTGTTAACTCCAATTGAAAGATGATGGTTTTAGCTAAGTAACGATAATTTTTTAAATACCTACGCACTTTGGTTAAAATGTTATTAGCATTTTTATGACAAAAATAGGTGATGTAAAATTAAAAACGCTGTAGTTCTAAAACTAAAATAGATAGACCCCATTTTATTGTTTTTTGTCGATTAAATTTATTCTATTTTCTAATCCCGACGTTTGGTAAACCACATACGGAACCCCCTGCATAGGGCAATTGGTAATAGAGCACGAAAAGGCGTCATCCTAGGTCTTCCTTCATGCATTTAAGAAAATACCTGTATTTGGTATGTATCCTGATATATACAAGGCTAGCTACGTGTTTTCTTTAGAAGTATTTTATAAAAAGCAAATACTGTAAAAAGCTAAAAAAATATTTTTATCAGATAATGTAAAAACTATTGTAGAGCAAATATGCGTGCACGCTTTCTTGTGGAAAACATGCAAAGGACGGACAATTAAGACAATTTTTCCTAGCGTGCTGTGGTCACATAATGAAAAGTAAATTATGTTATGTGTAAAGAAATATATCTGATTACTTAATATTGCGAAGAGAAAATAATTTAATTAAACAGTTTCTGTTTAAATTATATTAACAAAGATTTCTATCTCTTTTAAATTTATGTAAGTGTTTGCATCCAGTATTTTTATAATGGGTTTTTATTTTGTATACAAAGTTCTACATAAGAAATATTTATTAAAATAAAATAAAATCGTAGACTAGAATTGAAATAGGTTAAGCTGCATACTTGGAAAATAGATCAAATTTCATTAAAAAACCCAAAATGTTTCCCCTTTTTTTCGATTTAAATCGCGGCATTTTCAATGTTACGTCACCGATTTTGATCAAACAACAGTACCTTTCTAATAACCAACTTCAATAAGTGCATGACATTATGATTCTTTCAAAAAATCAATTAAACGAAAAGATCATTAATGTTATTATAATATTATAACTTTATTATTATAATCGTAAATATAATTTTAAAGAGAGCTTTTAATCTGTTGGTTTTTAGTAAAAGTAAGAGAATACGAACGCGAATGAAAATATCCTCAAATTAAACGTTTTTGGCCTCATTTTTTCTTACAGTATTTTATTTATAAATTTTATAATTTCCAATAAGAATTGTAAAATTATGAAAGAAAAACATAAATATTAGCAAATAAGCCTTCCGCTATGTTGACAGTACTAAATATGAAAAATTGTTTTATAAAAATAATAACCATTATTTTATGGTTAACCGTAAAAATTAAAACATTTTCAATTGAAATAGCTAATAAAGTGTTAAAATCTGGTAGTAGATGTTATTTTTTTAATTTTTTTTTGAGATGAAATTGCAAGAAGATAAATCTAGTAATGTGGTCAAAAGATAAAAATCAATTCGAAAGCTGATTTAATTTATATAAACTGCCAAGGTTTAGAAAGTTATTCTGTCAGTATAATCAGAAAGTTGCAGGTCATCTTGGATGTTCATCTTCTTTAGTATTTTTATAATACTCTATTTAGAACATAGTTACTTATGTCCCGATTTGGTGACACTTTTTATAAATTTAGCAAGAGAAGAATCGCAGACTTTTAAAATTAACCAGCATTTTGAAGATGGAATTTCAGAATACCGAGAAAGGTAAGGAACATTTTAAATTGAAAATACAGCGTTTCGAGTTTATTTTAATTCATCAACTCTAAATCTTGGATACGTGATGTTAAATATATTATTTAAGAGGATTGGGAGTCTAAGTATAACTGCGCTCCGATAGTAAACGTATACTTTGAGCTTCTTCTTGAATTTGGGGAAGAAATCTTGACCCAAAGTACATCCCACATAATTAGGCGGAAAGTACCAATAAAAATCTTCATTTCTGTTATATTTTAAAATTTGTATCACCTAGACTACGAAGGTATTAGCTGCTTTACAGTTAACATGTGCGTTCAAAATTTACGAAATATGCTTGCAATTATTTGAAACTACAACCATATTTTGTAAATAACATTAAATTTTATAATTGCATAGTTTAAATAACATTCATGGACTTCTACACTACGACTTTTTCAAAAATTAAATTATTAAGTCCAAAAAATATTTTAAAATACGCCAAATTTTACTTATTTTTAATGTTTTTTTTTGGTCATTTTGGATGTAAAATATTTAAAAATTGAAATGAAGCATTTTTGAAAAAAATATTTTAATTAGAAGTTGTACGATTCTTAGTAATGAGTAAGACTAAGGTCAGGTGATAATCACTTAACTTTTTTTAAATAGGGGGCACCGATTTTTAATATATATTATTATAGCTTGCTTTCAGAGCTTTACGAAACATATTTTTTTATTTTTCTAAAGTAAATGGTTTGAAAGTTACAAGGGTAAAACTATAACTTTAAAAAAATAAAAAAATATGATAATATGTATATTATCGCCTGACCTTCATCTTGCTGTCCAAGGTAATGGGCTATGTTTTCGGATAGTGCGTCACTAAGAACCGTATAACTTTGATTTAAAACATTTTTCTCAAAAATGCTTCATTTAATAAATAAACGGGTATTGCCGAACTTTTTGTATCCGCTGTATAATTATTTAATTTACATTTAAGCAAAATTATAAATTATTTTGTATATTAATGTTACTGTACTTAATGTCCAAAACAATTTTGAGATGATAGCGAGTTGAAATTATCCTGGTCAAGAGAAAGTTATAGATGTCTCTAATAAAACAAGTTATCTCTCTAAATGCTTTTTGTGGCGTTCTTCCATTTGCACCTGCACCCTTCATCTTTATTAGTCGATTCACATTCATATACCTCTATCTAGAGATAATTACATCAATTCGACAAATATATGGTATCTTCAATAAATATTTACCAAAGTCGAGGATTTCCTAAATTTTTACCAAATGAACGTTCAGTATTCAAATGTACGTATACAAAATTTCATTAAAAAACCTATTTTAAAAAATCAACTTTTCAGTCTTGTAACTCTACAGGGGTACATTTCTTTATATAAATGAATTTGGTTATATCGAGTTATTTTTAGGTTAACTCCAGTTAAATGTTACCCTGTAATTCTATATAATGTGTCACTAAGGAACATACAAATTTAAATTGACACATTTAAAAAAAAATGCATTTAAAAAAATTATTTTAAATTTAAACCCATGTAACTTCTTAATTATTTATTTTCTATATACCTATGAATATTACCTAATGCAATAAAAATGGGGCGATTTCTATTTTTAAAAAGTTAAATAATTATTGCAAGACCTTTAACCTGCTTTTCAAGATTGTGCTAATATTTCTAAATAATACATTACTAAAAATATGAAACTTTATGTTAAAAGCATTTTTCTTAAAAACCTCCCATTTCGAAAATAAACGGGCGTTATCTACCGTGTATGCTAAATTTTTCTCAAAATTAATAAAAACAAAACGTTTTTGTGAAGGTTTCTTTTTCAATAAAGCTTACGCGAAAATCTGCTATGAACACACGCCCTAAAATTTAAAATAATATGATACAGTAGAAAATCTGTAATGGATATACATACATGATAATTGATAATAAAATAGAAACAGGATCATTTTAATACTGGCAAATAAAGAAAAATAAGGAAATAAAAATTGTTTTAAAGTATTTAATATAACAATTAAATTTTCCGATGCTTGCGATGACTAAATATAGAGGGTGTCCCATTTTAATTAATCCAGCTGAATATCTTGAAAACGAAGCGATTTCCTCAAAAATGTTTCAGACAAAAATTGTAACGGCTCGAGGGGGACATTTAATAGTGCCATGGGTTTTTAATTGTTATGGGGTTTTATGGAAAAACATTTTTTTTTCAAATGGGAACCCCCATTTTTTATTGTAGATTCGTAATCTAAGGAAAATGGATGAAACTTTTTTTTTCTAAAATTTCAATTTTTCGCTATATTCACCAAAATGAACACAAATTTTGGGATTTTCGATACAGTTTTACTAGAAAACTAAAGCTTTATAAGAAAAATCGTAAGAGAGAAAAAGTGCTTAAATTAAGGCAATGATTAATAAAAAATATTATTTTATTTTATTAAAAAAAAAGTTTATTTTATTTTTATTATTTTTTAAGAAAAATATTATTTTTTTTACTTATAAAATTTAAAATAAAGTCAAAGGTTGGAAACAATAGGTGTCAAAACGGTTTTTCAATTTTATTTGCAATTTAATATGTTAAATATTATTTTTCAATTATGGAAGAAGGCTTCTAAAAATAAAGGAATTTCATTTTCAGCCTACTTTGTGTTTTGCACATAATTGTTATATTGTGACAGATTAGTTTTTTGTAGAAGCTCATTGTTATTGAAGCCAATGTGATTATTTAAAATCACTCTCTCATAAAATGGCTGATTATTCACCTAGAGAAATCGTGAATATTATAAAAGTTTTGGGCGAATGCCATGATAACTATCGGCACGCAGCACGTCTTTATGCTGAGAGGTTTCCACAATTGCGTTATCCAAATCATACAAATATTAGGAGGCTCATGAAAAGAGCAGAAAACGGTTCTCTTAGAAGAAAACGTAGTAAAACTGGTCCTAGCTTCCGTAAATGAAGATCCACATACATCTACAAGCAAAATTCAGCGTCTTCATGGACTTCCTAAATCTTCTGCCAACAGAATTTTAAAACACCATAAATCACACCCATATCATGTTCATTTAACCCAACAAATTAAAGAAGATGACTACATCCGCCGACTTAATTTTTGCATATGTGCTACGAATCAAGTTAGAAGAGATCCCCTTTTTTTTAATCGCGTACTTTTTACTGATGAAGCAAAATTTCACAACATGGATGGAGTAAATCTTCATAATGCTCATTATTATTCTGAAAATAATCCACATTGGCAAAGAGATAATAGATTACAGTGGCGTTGGTCTATAAACGTTTGGGCTGGAATAGTGGATGAGTATATTGTGGGACCATTTTTTTATGATGAAAATCTTAACCAACATGTTTATTTGAATATAATTCAAAACGAAATGCCTACTCTTTTAGAAGATGTACCTCTAGATTTAAGACAGCGAATGTGATTTCAACAGGACGGAGCTAGACCCCACACTGCCAGAATTGTTAAAATATTTTTACATAACCAATTCCCTAATATGTGGATTGGAATTGGTAGTGAAGTACACGAATGACCAGCAAGATCTCCGGATCTTACAAAAATGGATTATTTTTTATGGAGTTACATAAAAGACAAGGTTTATGAACGACCAACTACAACTAGAGAGGATATTATGATACGAATTACGGACGCTTTTCGAAATATCACTCCTGAAATGTTGAGAAATGTATCATTGGCTTTTTGCACACGAATAAACATGTGTATTGATCAAAATGGAGGAATATTCGAACATCTTATTTAGACCAGCTCTCGTAATTTAAGAACAGATCCAAATATCTTTAAGTGTATTAATTAATTACCCTTGACTTTATTTTAAATTTTATAAGTAAAAAAAAATAATGTTTTTCCTAAAAAATAATAAAAATAAAATAAACTTTTTTAAAATTTATTTTTTTTTAATAAAGTAAAATAATATTTTTTATTAATCCTTGCCTTAATTTAAGCACTTTTTGACTCCTGCGAGTTTTCTTATAGACCTTTAGTTTTTTTAGTAAAACGCTACAATTTTTGTCTGAAACATTTTTAAGGAAATCGCTTCGTTTTTAAGATATGGATTAATTAAAATGGGTCACCCTGTATGTATCCAGTTGTGTTAGCAGTAATAGTTAAAATAACACAATTTTTGTTTTTGTAACTCAATATTGAGTAAAATTTTAATTTCAATTAGTCTTTTATCAGTGATAAAGGCCGCTAAGTGAATATTTGGTTTGTCTTACAAAAACAGAAAACGAAGAAATTGTTAGCCACAAGACTCTTCTGTGTACCAAAAAAAGAAATTTAAAAAACATTCCACTGGCAAAAAATTACCAAAACCGCAAATATCATGCATGTTTCAAAATCAAACGCTCAAATTTAGCGACTATCGCTGTAGCTAATAAATTTGAATCAAATAATAATATTAGGTCAGATGGTTATTCCATCAGATATTATTTCAGCTATTTGAAGAAATATAAAATAATGTGTTTTAAATGGTATAAAATAGGTCTTTTGAATTTTTTTTTAATCGATATAAAGGTGCAAAGTGCCATCCGAAAGTCCTTGAAGAAACTATCTGTAATGTTTGTTTTTTACTCAGTATTTGAATTACATTTTTACTGAATGAAAAAGTTATGACTTGTTTTAAATAAAAATGAATAAATATCTAATAATTATATAGATAATAAAATGGTCATAGAAATAATACAAACATTCACGACCACTAAAACGTAGACGTCATTCTATAGAAAGAAATTAAAAAAACATACTTTTTTCTTTTAAGGGTACTTTATTTACATCCGACAGATTTTTGAGGAATATAAGAGATTGCACCAAGTACTGAAGTTATGGTTATGGGAATCAAAATTTTCCAAATCGAATCTTATATCATCACAATTCTCAATATTGGCCTTGGGAAAGAGTTCATATTTGGTTTAGGAAATTAATGTAAAAAGACCATAGGTGTCAATATAAAATTATGGTTTAGACTATTAAGTCATAGGACTCCTTACTTTTTTTTGAGATTTTTATAAAATTCAAACTCTAACAAGGCTGTGAACCAGCATGTAATTTCAGGTACTTAAGAGCTATTGAGTGCCCAGCATGTTCTCCTGACCTAACTTAAACGCTTAGAAGAATTGAAAGTATAATCCGCCAAGCGTAAATATTAATAAAAATTACTATAAAAAATAGTCTAAGAAATTCAGCTGTCGATAACTCGTACATACCTACTTTAACCTCAAATACGAAAATTAGAAACTCGTTTCCAAACTACAGGGTGTCCCGTAACTTATGCATAATAATGAAAGGGGTTATAGAGGACATCAAAACAAGCAACTTTTGTTAATAAACCCATGTCCGAAAATTAATCGTTAAGTACTAGGGTAAATAAAAAATATTTAAGTAAAACCTTTATTTATAATATTTACAAAATTTGTTCGAAATTTCACCCCTTGTATTAGATGCACAAGGTATCATGATGGTTCATTCTAAATTTAGGATAAATGATAAACGCAAAAAGACACAATTAGAATAAAAAACCAATTATCTGTAAATTTTATAAAAAAAATTCTCAACCTAGTACCCTAACGGTTAATTTCCGGACATGGGTTTATTAACCAAAGTCGCTTGTTTTAGTATCCTCTATAACTCCTTTTATTATTATGCACAAGTTACGGGACACCCTGTATATCTTCTTCCTCAATATAGAAAAATTATTAGATATGTTCAGTAAAAATGTATAGTTTTTTTACAGCAAGAATAAAACCGTGGATTTAACAAATATCATTTTTTTAAAAATCAGGAATATTTCCTTTTAATTTTATGGATTCAAGATGATTATTTTGTGAACTTAAGTCGAGACAAAATAAAAGAAGTTTGTATTTAAAATTATTAATTATTAATTTTTTAGAGAAATGCATTATATGGTAAATATCATCAAAAAAAGGAGCCTCTACACGCTAATTAAAAGAATACAATATAATTCATTATTATAAGGTTCATAAATTAATGATTTTGATCCAGAGGTTGCTTACATTAATAGCATCTCTCGAAAATTAGCAACTCATATACCGGGTGGAAATGAAACTAGGGCCACCCCTGGCATTTCTTTATTTATGAAAATAAGAAATTAGAATTTTAGTATCTTATATGATCTTAGAATACAAATTTTATGGATCGAATAAATCTTTCATTTTACTTCCGGTTTATCAGGAAATGGCACCCACTTTCTTATTTTAAATGTAACCCCCTGATTTTTCCAACGTAAAATCAAACATTGTTTAGTTTTAAGTATGTTTATGACAAAAAAAAAATTTTTTTTAAAACTTTAAGAAAAAATGTTGAATTTTTTTTTTGGTAAAAAATTTGAGTAAAACCTACAAAAAATGTTTTTAAATAATACAAATACGTAAAATAAATTGTAATTTATAAAATTTATTTCACTGTTCTTGAGATATTATTTTTTTTAATTTTCAAGAAGCGTTTTTTGGAAATATCTTTACTTTTTTAAATGGGATGATATAAAGGTCACCCCCTAATTAAATAGAGGGGTTTTTTCCGGTTACTGTGATATCCCATATGTATGTATTAATTTCAAATTTATACCTGTAATTAATTTTTTATCGAATTAATTTAACATCAATTTATTTGAAAAAAAATATTTTTTTGTCATAAACATACTTAAAATTAACCAATGTTTGATTTTACGTAGAAAAAATCAGGGGGTTGTATTTAAAATAAGAAAGTGGATGCCATTTCCTGATAAACCGGAAGTAAATTTAAAAATTTATTCGATCCATAAGATTTGTTTTCTTAGATCATATAATATACTAAAATTTAAATTTTTTATTTCCATAAATAAAGAAATGCCAGGGGTGGCCCTAGTTTTATTTCCACCCGGTATATTTTTTTATAAAGAGCAGTTAAAAATTTACATAAAAAAGTTTTTAAATATCCTGTTTAAAACTAAATTTAATGAAAAAATATTTTATCCGCTTGCTTAGTTTTTTTTTAACAATATACAATATATGAAACCTACTCATGAATGTCAGTATAACAGTTCCACTCTAAAAATTCAACAGATTAATTTATACCTTTAGCGAAATTTAAATTAGATTCAAAATTAATTCTCAAAAATTTGGTAAAAAGAGCTTAAATCAACGATTTTTTTTGGAAATTTAAATATAATTTCTGAAAATATACCATAAATCTTGTAATTAAACCAAAAACCAAAATGTATTTTTTCTTTTGTGATTTAAATGGGAATTAAAAACAAAAATATGTAATAAAATAGAAAAAAAAAATCAAAATTGAATAAACGTGACTTAAACCTATTTAACCAAACTACAAATGCTGAGATTCGATTCGACATAAAAATAATTGTTTATAAATAATAGATCGTTTTTAGAGGATGTAAACACGACCTCGGCGAATGAGAACAAGTGAATTTTTATTTAATACAAGTACGTAGTTAGGTAAATGTACACATTTACTGGTAAATGTAAATATATATGGTCTGTTCGTTTTGAAAGTAGGATTTTCTATTGCACTCTTACACACTGCAGGTATAGGAACCGTTCATAAGTGCAAGTGGGAGAAAAATCCTATTTGCGAAACGGGCACACCTTACCCGCTTAGTTGGTAAATAAGTGATAAATATGAGAGCTTACATTTACCCCGCATTTCCGAAAAATTGTAAATACACCTAATGATGTTGGTAAATATGTATAGGTTTACATTAACTTACAGAATATCTAACTAGAGGGCAATTAATTAAGATATGCAACTCCTAAATAAAATGCTAGACCAAAAAATGTAGCTTCAAAGTAGCTGAAGTTTTGTTCATTTGATAGTGCCACAATAGCAATCATTACAGTCCTAAATAATACATAATAAATATCATTATAAAATATTATTTAAATAAAATTAAAATAATTATTACAAGTGTAACATATTTATGTTTATTGTTTTTGACTTTTACCTACCTATAAACGTTGGAAAATGTGTACATTTACAGGCAAATCTAGATATTATGCGGGGTGTCCCTAAAAGATATGTACCAAACAATACCTCATTCTCCTCAAACCAAAATAAGACGATTTAACGAAACTTATTTCAATCTAAAAGTTTTTCGTTAAGGCGCTACAGACTATTAAAGTTCTTAAAACTATTTTGTATTTTTTTAAATTACTAAAAATTGGTTAATACCAACATAACAAAATTTGGTATGTGGCTATGTAATGAAAAAAATGTATTTCTAGACATATTTTTTTAGTTTTTCACGTTATGTAAGTGGTCAAAAATAGGTCATCGACCTGCAAATTTTCTAGTAACTTTTTAAAGACTGAATAAAAATTCATAACACTTTAGTTATAGCCAAATAGTGTAATTATAAACTTTTTTGTCTCTTATACAATTTTAGTTTAGGCAGAAAAAACTATTCCCATGTGGTGCATAAACCAACTTTAGAAAAATATTTAAATTTCTCGCCAAAAGGTCTGTACAAAGTAACACCACATATTCTTGAGACCAAATGATTTAACCAAACTTATTTTAATCGAAAAGTGCTACGTTAAGTGTCTAGCGACCTTGAAAAATCTTTTCTTTTTGAATAACTTTCATGGTCAATAGAGGCTTAGGAAGCACTTTTGGATAAGGATAAAAGTAGTTAAATTTTGGTCTCAGGAATATACCGTGTTAATTTGTACAGACCTTTTAGCGAAAAATTTGAATATTTTTCCGAACTTAAGTTATGTACCACATGAAACTATTTTTTTCTACCTTAAATAAAGGAGACAGAAAAATTTTGTAGGAGACAAAAAATTTGTATATTTAGCTACAAGTAAAGTGTTATGAATTTTTATTTGGCCATTAAAAAGTTATAAGAAATTTTGCATGTCGACGACCTATTTTGTGGACCACTTACATAACGTGAAAAACTAAAAAAAATTGTCTAGAAATACTTTTTTTCCATTACATAACCACATACCAAGTTATGATCGTATAAGCCAATTTTTAGTAATTTAAAAAATACAAAATAGTTTTAAGAAGTTTAATGGTCTGTAGCACCTTAACAAAGCACTTTTGGATAGACATAAGTTTGGTTAGATCGTCTTATTTTGGTCTCAGGAGTATGTTGTATCGTTTTGTACAAACCTTTTAGGGACACCCTGTATAAAGCTGATCACAGATGTTCTCTCACCTCAAAATGGTAAATATACAAGGGGAAACGAAAGCCTTTTTAAATAGCATTAGTATATGTTCTTTTTACTTATTAAAAGAGCGTATTTTTCTATATTCGGTAATGTTATTTTACAATAAATAAAAAAATAAAAACAATGAAAATATTGGAGGGTGTCCATTTTATTTAGAATGTAAATATCATTATTATGCGTTACTTTTATTACACCCTGTATACCGGTACATTTACTGATTTTTAAATTGATACTTTCTTTTGACAGGACTCAATAAAGTAAGTTGTTAAGCAAGATATTTGAATCATTTAACTTGAGACAAATACTTATCTAAGAAACTAGGTAGTTTTAAAACAAGTTTTAAATAAAAGTTACTTATTCGTCTTACGAGAAAAATTAAATGCTTTAATTTTAGTTCATTCTTAAAGTCATTTTCAATGTTATTTCAAAGTTAACTTAATTTTTTTATATCGAATCCCATAGTTTTTGTTAGATAATCATGATCGTATTCTACGCAAAAAATATGTCCAAAAAAGGTACCACCCTGTATACCAATAGAACTTCCTAAAATTACGTCGTTACTAATACATCATAATTTAAAAAATAATTTCAGGGAAGATACCAATGTAATTGAATATTAAATTTATTTAAAGTACAGGGTGTTTCTAAACAAGAGTCGAATAATCTAGGAATGGGTTTTTGGACCAATTTTAAGACAAAAAGTAAGAATATTTTTTTTCGCTAAAATGCTCCATTTTGGAAATGCAGGTCGTTGAAGTTTACTCATTTTTATGAATTTTTTAACAAAAAATCTACATTTTTAATAATAATTGGCTCAAATTTGGCACATACCTTACTACTGGCAGCCACCTTGAGATGAATTAGCAAATTTTCCAAAAAAAAGTAAGGGTGAAGTTTTTCGGGTGAATTTACTCTTTGAACCCTCTTTAACTTTTTTGTACAACATCATAGTAATGAAAAAAATTAAGTATTCACTTTTTACAAATATTTTTTTAACTTTTTGCTCTCTATAATCTTTTTCATAACTTGTTGCGTTTAGAAGTTATGGGATAAAATAAACCACTTAAAATTTCTAAATGTCTACAAAATTAAATAAAATTATTTTATTTCTGTGCAAAATTAGGTAAAATTAGGAATGTTTTGAAGAATAAAAATTTTATTAAGAGTCTGAATATAAAATTATGTATGTATGTAAAATCCTCCATTCTACAAATACCGGGTATACATGTCTTAACATTGGTCCAAAAACCCATTCCTAGATTATTCGACACTTGTTCAGAAACACCCTGTATAATAAAATTAGCGGTATAAGAAATTATCATCAAATAACAAGCATTTTAATTTCTACCTAATTATATTACTATTTTAATAAAATTTTAAAGAGTGAAATAAAACAGATAAGAAAGCAATTGTTTTTAATTTATTTTATTTTCCTATTAACATACGACAGATACATTAAATTATTGATAAACTATAAATGGGGACTGTTTTTTTTCAGAAAATACAGAGCTGTTAGTATGTTTTGTAATATGTTGTTTCTAATATTTTTTCTTATAAGTTGTGCCAATTCATTTGAAATATTAGGTATATTTCCATATGCTGGCGAAAGTCATTTCAGTGTCTTTGAACCTATTATCACCAAGTTAGTAGAAAAGGGACATAATGTTACAATTATTAGTTATTACCCTTTAAAATCATTACCGTTTAAATATAATCATATTAAGTTAACAAGTAATTTAAATGTAAATTCCAAAAATATAATAGATATTGATAGTTCGTTTAAGATAAACATGTTAGGTATTACCTTAGTTTCAAGATTTGGATACGATACGTGTGATATCTTAAATCATTCACTAATCTTAGTTAATGATTTTAAAAACTCATTTGATGTAACTATTATGGAGCACTTTAATACTGACTGTTTTCTGGGACTGGTTCACGAGCTAAAGACACCTTTAATTGGAATTTCGTCACATATTATAATGCCCTTTCATGTTGATAGAATTGGAAGCGTTGATTCGCCTTCGTATGTTCCTAATCATTTTATTGGTCAGTCTGATACCATGTCATTTTTCGGTCGACTGGAAAATACAATTGCTTATTTGCTACATAAAATAATATATTATTTTTTAATACAAAAACACTCTGATAATGTGATTGAAAGTGCGTTTGGAAAAGGCTTGCCAAGTGTTCGTGATATTTCAAAAAATATCAGTATGATGTTTTTAAATACACATCATTCTATTTCGAGACCAAGACCAAAAGTACCTGGAATATTAGAAATTGGAGGTGTTCATCTACAGAAAGTTAAGCCATTACCTGAGGTAAGTACCAACAATATTATAATTCTGATGTCTTAAAATACACCAAGGCAAAATAGATAAAGTCTCCAATTTAAGTTACTTAATTCAAATATGTACGATTCTTTTTTTCTTTAAAAACCTTTATTTTATGATGATTTGCTATTCAGTGAATAATTTCTTATAATATTTATTTTTTTGCAATGTTAATGATAATTTATCACATAGTGACCATACTTTATAAAGCACATCTTCTTATTTCTTTTTATTTAAATAAAGTTTTCGGTAATAGAAGTTAGGGAACTTTTAAAAGCAAAGCGCCAGTAAAAAATGGTGAGAACTTCAAATAATTTTAAACTTTAGGTTCAAATTAGAACCTTATTATGAAACTATTTATACAAATTAAAAACTTTATTTGGTGGTCCCTTTAATTTGCATTCAGGATTATTTTCCAAAATTTAATTCGATTAACTCCCTATTAAGTTATGTTTATTTTAAACCGCCAGTGTAATCATAGGAAAATCTAAGTTAAATTATTGGTATCTCTTTCCCACAGTTATATGTTTCATACGCACATCGCATTCCCAAAGCACAGAGACATTGGAGTTACATATTTGCCGACTATCCTCTTAACTTTTTTTCGCTTACACCTTAAATTTTATTGTGTATTTTAGTAACTCGGGCCATACATCCATGGGGTGGTAAAGAATCGAATATTACTATTACGAATTTTGACTACGTATAGATGGCGCTCTTTTAACATAAATTTTGTGAAAAATGGAAGAAGACGAGTAAAGATTTTGTTTTTTATGTGTTTTTATTGATTTTAATAATACGATTAGGGTTTAAAACATTTTTGGTGACTAACTAATTGATTACCCACATACAGGGTGGTGATAAAGTTTGTAACCAAGGTCATAACTTCCGTAAAAAATTTTTTTGCAAAAATCGCTCGGACAGGTCAATTTTTGTTTTAAAAATGCCATGTTTTGGAATGAAAAAAATATTCATGACGTCACTGATAACTTAACTACGACGTCATCATCAATTTTTTTAAATGGAAACCCCTACTTTTTTTACACATTTTTCATAGACCTTTTTATCATCTTAATGGGCACATAAAAATATTTAAAAAAATTTCAACCATTTTTGAAAAAAAAAATAAATTTACTCAAAAAAAAAATTATTAATTCTCAATGAAAATATTACGAAAAAAAAGTAAATTTTTAATTTACAAGTAACAAATTTTAACGAAAATGTTCAAATTGTTCCCCATTGGCCATTTGGCATAGTCCCATTCGAGTGTAGACACTTCACTTCACTTCACAAAATTGCAGTCGGCGATCGGGATCATCTTCATTTAACTCTTGTATGAGTTTTATTTTTTATGGGTGATACTTTTCCTTTTTTAATAATTTTGCAACATAGGAATGATCCACATTATTATTTCTTGAAATATCTCTTGTTGAAATATTGGGATTTTCTTCAATCGCAAGTAATAAATTTAATTTGGTTTCTTCATTTACTTGAGGCCGTCCTTGTCGAGGCAAATCTCCTACAGATCCTGTTTCTGCAAATTTGGTAACTAACTTACTTACTGTAGATCTTGAGATTTGCGGTCTATTTGGATATTGCTCATTAAACAAAGCACAAGCTTCCCCATGGGTTCTTTTTCTATCGCCGTATCCTACCATAATTAAAATTTCGATTCTTTCGCGTTCGCTTAAACGAGGCATTTTTAATTTCGCAAAACTTAATAATTGTTTATTATTATTAAACAAACGAAGTAAGCTATTCAAGCATTGGTAAATGGATTTAAAATTTTATTTGCCATACAAAATAACGTCAACTAAAGCACTTTTATAAAGGCAATTTTTATTTCAATAAATTTTGAATATCCAAAGCTTTTTCAAATTTATAATAAATTACAATTTTATTTAAAGTTTATTATTACTCAAACATTTTATTTTATTTACCTTTTTCAATAAAAGTTATTTAAAATTAGTTTTAAGAAAACTCCAATTGTGTAAAGAAGAACAATTCGAATATTTTCAATAATAATTTGTTATTTTTAAACTAAAAATTAGTTTAATTTATTTTTCTTGCCATATTTTCATTGAGAATTAATAATTTTTTTTTTGAGTAAATTCATTTTTTTTTTCAAAAATGGTTAAAATTTTTTAAAATATTTTTATGTGGTCATTAATATGATAAAAAGGTCTATGAAAAATGTGTAAAAAAAGTAGGGGTTTCCATTTAAAAAAATTGATGATGACGTCATAGTGAAGTTATCAGTGAAGTCATGAATATTTTTTTCATTCCAAAAGATGGCATTTTTTAAACAAAAATTGACCTGTCCGAGCGATTTTTACAAAAAAAATTTTTACGAAAGTTATGACCTTGGTTTCAAACTTTATCACCACCCTGTATAAAGTTTACATAAACAGATTATATTTATTACTCCACTACTTGCTTTATAATAACTACAAGAAGGTTACTAATCTCTAAGATCGTGAGTATTGTAACGAAATACACAGCCATGCAGTGTCCCGAAATTATTTGGCTGTAGCCGGGTAAGCATGGGTAATGTGCTTGTGCACCGATTTTGCTATTTTTTTTTTCAGAGATGCCTTATTAACTAACATTAAGTTTCCTCAAATTTTGGTTTCGAAATGTCATGGTCTTCTTTAAAAAAAATAATATTGATTTTTTTAAAACAAAAAAAAACAAAATTCTCGGTTATAGTTGTTGGAAATTTTCCTGGAATGAAATATATTATAGAGATGCTAAATACTTATACGTGGTATTTTTTTACGAATTTTGGTTTACAGAAAAATAAAAAAAAAATCAAAAATAAAAAAAAATATTTTATACTAGGGGGACAATCACCATTTTTTTGTCAAATATTCCTCATAAAAATTATAAAATTTACTTTTACTTCGAAACGAAGCACCGGACCGACCTACAATAAGAGTACCTTTTCTTTAGAACGTTGATCAAAGATAATTTTAGTACTTTTAAAATTATTAAAAACGTAAAGAAACAAAAGATATGATCAAAAATAGTGGATGACCCACCCACATCTTGAAAATATTTTTAAAACTTTTATTGGCCGTAAATGTGTATCCTTCTGTGAAAAAACTGTCGCCAAAATTTCAAATTAACATCTCTTGTAATATTTATTTCATTAACAAAAAAATATTTTTTTGAAAATGTTTGAAGTGGAATAACTTTTTAAGGAAGCATTTCCGGACATTACTTTATAAGTCAAAAATGTTTAGTTTCACTTCCTCCATCACCCCAAAAATTTTGTCACAGTTATTCATGGATACCCTGTAGAATGTATATTAAAAATTATAATGCAAAATACCAATACTTTTCAGGATTTGTGCATTCCTGTAAAAGCAACCTGTAATATAAACACAAAGCTCTTTGCTATTGTATTACATTTAATTTTGTTTTAATCAAAACTATTGAGGAATTTTCAATAGAAGTGTCGTATAAATTTTTTCACCAAAGACCATCGACAACGATATCGAATTTAATGAAAGCGGATGCGAAAGTAAATTCAATCCCAGTTTTACCTCGCCTCTTACATTATGCGCCTGTGGTAACAAGTCGTTGCGGCTTTCGTTTTACCAAAGTGAAATTTTCAGTTACCTTTCGCATAGTATTATTTTCATTGTGCGGAAAAATCCTTAGACATTTTATGCTTATTGGATTTAGATCGTGGAACAGAAATGCTTTTTAGAATAATTATTAGCTTACAAGTAATTATCTTGTATAATAAATTACTTAATATTTTTAAAAATTGAAAAATTTGTAATATTTTTAATGCAATATTTCTTAACCACAAATAAGTTATTTATCTTCTAATAAACTTTAGGTTACTTTAGAGATAAGTGTTATTTAAATTTATTATTAAATTTCTGGAGACAGGTAGAAGCGTGATTTAAACGAAGTATGCCAATTTAAGACTTAAGTTTTTAGTGGAAGTTAAGAGCTGTCTGTTGTAGATGTTTCTCTTGGGAGTATTAAACATTTATAATTGTGACTGTAAAACTATCAAGAAAGTTTATCAAGCATTGCGCTTGTATATTTGTAATAAAAGATAAAATGCATGCGGTGTACAAGGTGTAAACAAAAAGTATAAGTTTGATATTTTCAAGTGTAAAATAAAACGACTTAATAGAAAGACTACATTATACGTTAAATTTTAGGAGTAATTCTGACATATTTACCAGTTAAGTATCGGTTCTTCAAAAAAGGATACTTACTAATGCATATACTGAAATTAAAATGTCAGTTAAGTTTTTAGTAAAACAAAGAGGTGGTTCTAATATAAATTTATAATTATTTTAATGAAATCTATTAGGAGTTTGATTACGTATAGATGGCGCAATTTCGACGTAAACTTTGTGAACAAAATGGAGGAAGGTGAGTATTTGTTGCGCCTAAACAAAAAACGCCTAAACCAATTAGAACTTAATAGTTTTAATTGGTCTTAAAAATGCCGTATAATAGTTTTTAAGTTTTTTTATGTTCTTATGTTAGATCTTAGTTATATTATTATGTTATTACATTAAAACTTAAACTTTGTTATCATTTCTATTAAAACTATTAATACATCTACAATTATTATTCAAAATTTATTAAAAATTTAAGACATAAATATAATGATAATAGCTAATGTAAGTAATCAATGTGTTAAAACACTTGGATTTTGTGAGTACATTTAAATATACAGAGTCCGCCAAAAAAATGGAAACACCTAAATATTTCTTGAACCATATTGAATTTAAAAAAAAGTTTAAACAAGTTTATTCAATTTTGACTAGCTACGATTTAAACATATATTTAATATTTTTATTAGTGATAAGGCACCTAACTTTCGTTTTTTAAATACAACATCCTGTATATTTTTATATTTTTGGATTCTACGTTTAATTTGAGTAAACTTTTGTAGAAATCATTTTCTTTATAAAACTGTTTGCTTTTGTTGTCTACTTACAAGCAATTCTTTAATGTTAAGTTCGGCCATAAAGATAAGGTATTATTAACTTTTTATAAATATATTTTTTTAAGTTTAAGTAACATGCATTTAAAATTACTGATTATAATAATAAAATTTTTAAGAATTTAGTTAATTATCCTGCAGTATCCTGTCTAATAAAAATATGCATAGTATTCGAAATACATTTTTCTACAAATTTGTGAAAAATCAGTTGCGGATAGCTGCGGATGAATGATTTAATTGAATATTTGTATACAGGGTGTTCATTTTAAAAGTAGCCACCCTAAATAACTCTCGAAAAAACAATTTAATGTAAAAATGTCTTGACAGATCCATTTTTTATATGCAGAGCATCATTTTATAATAAAATAAAAGTTGTCATTGCAACCCCCTTCCCTACAGAACGACCCTTTCATTTTTTTAATAGGAATAGTGGTCGAGTAATATATCATTGGAAAGTATTTTTAACCCTGATAATGACAGTCATAATTTTTTGGCAACTGTTTGATTCCAAATCTACCTAAAAATTTTAAAAAAGTACTTAATAAATTGTATTATTTATGTACTTACTTTTAAATCTGATTTGGTTAAATTGTCAGGTTTTGAGTACAAGTCAATTGCTCTAACTTAATAAAAGCCAATTATTTATAATTATTAAAAAAAAAATCAGTTACACATTTTTTGATTAACTTTTTGTTATGCATTACTTTGTTCCTATTGTGTTTAGTAGTGTCCTGCAAATGACTTAATGAATATAGCCAAATTAAATCATATTTTTATTTTCAGGGTAATAAAAAACTTTCAAGTTGGTTATTTTACCGTCATAAGGGGGTTGTAAAGACAATTTGAATTTTATTGTTAAAATATGTCTCTGCTTTTTTTAATTAAATTAATTTTTGGAGACCTATTTAAGCAGGTTCCTTTTAGAATGAACCCCTGTATGATTTCATAAATAACTAAGTGCCACCTATGTAATTTCTTTATTTATGAAACTAAAATTTTGAAATTTTACTATGTTATATGGCATAAGAAAACGCATTTATTAAACAAAAAAAAATCAATTTTACTTACTTACTTACACTTTCTTATTTTAAATGTAGCACCCAACTTTTTTTGAAGTTATTATTAAAAACTGGTAATTTCCAAGTATGTTATTGACAAAAAAAATAATTTTAAACTTTCAAAAAAAATTTTGGATTGTCTTAGGGTGTTACATTTAAAATATGAAAGTTGATCTCATTTCCGGTAAAACCGAAAGGAAAATTGAAATTTTTTAAATTCAATTAATGGGCTTTCTTATGCTTATACTGAGTTCGTGGAAAATAAAATAATTTTTTTGAAAAACATTCAGTATCGTAATCAGCTACTTAGAAAACGTAATTGTACTAAAAATTATGAAATTAAAATAACATCTTCATAATTTGGCCAGCTTTTTGAATTTTCCGACCACTGTGCGGCGTAGAGTTTTATTGCAGGTTCGATTGCTAATTATATCCTAACTAACAAGCAAAGTGACATATACACCTGGATTTAGAATTAAATTATCTATCTTTGGGTATAATTAACTTTTTTATGCCATGTTTGCAGAAGATTCTATTCACGTTTAAACATAAATTTTTATGGAAAAATTCCATAAAAAGTAAGTTTTTTGTGGTTTTTTAATTAAATCGAAACGAACAAGCAAAACCACCAACACCATGTTAATCTACAGGAAAAATGCTTTCTTTTGAGTGGTCAATTTTCATTATGAGATAATAGAATCTGATAATATAATTGATTGTTATTATCGAAATTTCTAGAAATTTGCGTCGTAGAGTTTCTTTGCCGGTTCGATTGCTAATTAAATCCTAACGAACAAGCAAAGTGTTATATACGCCTGGATTCAAACTTAAATTATCTACCTTTAAGTGTAATTAAATTTTTTATGCAACGTGTGCAGAAAATTCTATTCACGTTTAAACATAAATTTTTATAGCAAAATGCCATAAAAAGTAAGTTTTTTGGGTTTTTTTGATTAAATCGAAACGAACAAGCAAAACCACCCACACCGCGTTAATCAACAGGAAAAATTCTTTCATTTGAGGTGTCAAACTTTATTCTGACTTAATTTTTATTTTCAATGAATTTTTCGGTAGGGTTTTTGTTTTTACTTTGATTATTAGGTAAATCGGAATGAACAAGCAAAGCCAATTATACCTGTGGAACCCTCTTGAATGTAGCTTTCAAATGATGTACATTGTTTTGTTCTAGTTTAAATAGAATGTAAGTTATTTAAGAAAAACCTCTTATGGAAAATTACATGTAAAATTTCTATTGCTGAAAGTTTTATTGCTAACATCTCGCCGGTAAAATGTTCGTATTTTTACAAAATACGATTGCCCCGTTTTGAGCTCAAGTATTTATGGACATTGTATATTCATTTTTAGAATCAGGTTTCAGCAACTTCTCTAAAGTAATGATTAAAAAATAGTTTATTGCATACTATTTTTAAGCGTGAATAACACAGGGATAATTTAGCGCTACAGGTAGTTTACTAGTAGTAAGTTTTATGTAATTCAATTGTAAATTAATTACCTAGTCCATCATTTAAAACACCATATAGAGTGGTTCTTTACCTCTAATATAAATTTTGCCATATGAAAGCGCACTCTGAAAATGTCCTATTAACAAATAGCGTGTCCCAGAGCTACAAAAACAAACAAATTTCAGGAAAATCTAAAGAATCAAATTCTGGTTTGTTTATTTTTTACTTCTTCTCTGGAATATTAATATCTCCAAAACCATTAACATGCGACCATACAAACATGATTTCAATAGGAAGCTTGTAAAAAATGATTTTTTTTCGATTAAATTGAGACGAGATGAAAGATAGACCCATAAAAAGTATTATTGGTTCTTGATATGGAATCCAAAAATGTTATAATATACTGACTGTCCCATTTAAAAAAAAACGTAGCTTTGGTCCGACATCTTCGAATATACCGGGATATTATTAAAATATTTTTGGAGTGTGCGCCTAAAAGTATTGTATATTCTGTCGAAAATTGCACATACAGGGTGGCCCAACTAAGAATTCCCACCCAGGTTATTTTGAAAACAAACAGTTTTTCAAAAAAATCCTGAAACCGGTCAATTTTTATTTGGTGGAGGACCAATTTTTATGGTAACGCAAGGGACAACCCCTCACCCAGTTATGCAGGGAAACTACCCCTTCAGAAATCTTAAATGGCAATAGGGGTCGAGTGGTACATCATTATAAAGCTCCTACTATTCTCTATACAGCTGTCATATTTTTCTAATTTGATGGAATATTTGAGAAGTTTCACGTTAGACATGTAAAACGTGTTTTTAACAGGTGATATGGAGTAAAAAGGCCTTTAATAGGCAGATTCTGGTGAAAATTAAAGGCCTTTAAATAGAAAAAATAAGGAAGGTAACCATGGAAATTGTCCATTACAACCCATATAACAAATTCAAATTTAAAGGCCTTTAAACTTAAATGAGTTGACCAGAATCTGGGTATAAAGCTTGATTTTTTAAAAATAATACAACCATACTTTGATTCCCCATCTAATAAGGATTTACCGGTTTCGGTGTCTATTTTCAAAATACTTTTAGTTCCCACCCAGGTTATTTTGAAAACAAGTAATTTTTGAAAAATATCCTGAAACGGATCAATTGTTATTTTGTGGGGGACCAATGTATGGTTGTATTTATTTTTATTGTAACTTTTAACAAAATTAAATTTAAATTAAATGATTTCTTTTATTTAAATAACACATATTATTTAGGTAAGTATGTTTGTTTACGGATGATGAGTTTTAAGATGAAACAAAGTAAAAAAAGTTTTTTGCATTATAAAAGACAACATTCAAATAAATTGACGAAAATTTTCTACACTTATCAACTAAAATATCAGTTTAAAATGAGTTATAAATACTCCTGGTATAATTTTGTATATTTCAATAGACCCATGTATTCTGACTCTATTGTAAATATATGATATGCAATTAAATAAATCATTACGTTTTATAATAAAATAAACATCGTTTACCATAAAAATCGATTTGATTTGCGCTACAATGAGTTTTTTCAACTCTTTTCTATGTAGATTTTTCTATAGGATAGAAGAAGCGTAATTTTCCTGCTAAATACTAGTAGAACAAAAATTTCTCTAAATCCATAGGAGTGGTCACCAAAGTATTCATAGGAACAAATGAAAGTGTAACTACATTTCAAGTATCCGGCTTGAATCGAGATCATGGCAGAAAGAGACTTTTCTGGTATTTTTATAAAGAGTATTACGTTAATTTAACTAAGTAATTAGTAATTTTAAAAGGGATTAACTTGGCCACAATGTAATTAGCATGGAATTTTTATAAAGGGTGGGCCAACGAAAACGAAACAGACGAGTTTTAAAATAGTTAATAAAAAATTTTGAAAAAACGCTCGGACAGGTCAACTTTGGTTTCGAGGGGGGCATATTTTGCAATAGAAGTGATTCAAAAATCCATTCACCCCTGTGCCCTATGGACACAACCCCAAAAATTTTAATAGGGATGGTGGGGTAAGTAATACCTCGTTGGAAAGATCTTTTTACCCAGAGTAACATACAAAAAAAAAGTTAAATCGATCGATTCGTTTTAAAGATATTCAAAATTTAGCAAGTAGAGATTTCATGTCTTTCAAAATTGTGCTATGAACACCACGCCTTCAATTTTAAGTGTTTTGATAGGGTAAGTAATATCGTTTCGAGGGGGACATATTTTGCAATAGACCTGATTCAAAAATCCATTCATCCCTCGCCCTTTGGACACAACCCCTAAAAATTTAATAGGTATGGTGGGGTAAGTAATACCTCGTTAGAAAGATCTTTTTACCCAGAGTAACATGCCAAAAGAAGTTAAATCCTATTAACTATTTCAAAACTCGTCTGTTTCGTTTTCGTTGGCCCACCCTGTATAGGTAGGAAATTTAATTGAAAATTTCTTTCGATGCCAGGTTTTTTTCAATAATTTTCTTGAAACATTTGTGAAAAGTTGTAAATAGTATGATGTTCTATTAGGAGAAAAAGAAATAATTATTATGGCGCGCATGTACGTATGCGAGACCAGCTCTGGAAGTACAAAGTAAACCCGATTGTTCCCGATTTACGTCGGAAATGTCTGACCAAAGACTCATCGATCAGAAAAGTGAACTGTTACAGCCTATCAAGGACCACAAGAAACGGTACTTTAATTACGTTTGATGACAAAATAATTTTAATGGAACATTAGGATTAGGATGCAATTATTTTTTTAATAGTAGTCTGAACGACAAAAACAACTTTATAAGTTTGTGATCATACCTATTACAGCCTTAAACATGTGTATCCAAAAAAGCTCAACCATATTTTTATTTAACCTAAAAGAAATAAATTATATAGAAAATATTTTTTTTAATTATTATTATTTAAATAATTTTCCGCTTCTTATAAACTTAGCTAATTAAATTAGACATGTTTGAAAATGCATATAAATCTGGAACATATAGTGAGAGCAACTTCAACAAAATGAGCAAGACTCATAGGATGTATTCGCGCGGACAAATTTAATAACTCCTACAAACTTCGCTTAATACATTGCTTTGAAAACGCTACCAATATAACGTTCTTATCAAAAGATTTATTTTTTCCTATTTAATTCCACTTGTACTACAACTTACTCACCTGTGCTTATAATTTTCCAATAAAATAATTTTTTGTATCATGTGTATTTTATTTTTATATTTATTTTATATACTTTTTTATAAAAGCTAAATAAATTCGTTTGTTTGGTTTTATAAATGCAATAATAATAATTAAAAGTTATTTTTATAAATACAATAGTTTATTTTTTAATTAATTAATTTCTATATGTAGGAGTTTATTTTAAAAATTATTTTATAACAGGTGATGAATAAGTTCGGAACAAAACTAATTGCTGTATTAATTGTTTTAGAAATTGACGACACTGATTATTTCACAATGAGGTTGTCATCAAATTTTTTAAATGAAAACCCTCACTTTAGGTGTTTTTGATGAAGATTATTTTCACTTAATGGTTTATACTATTTATATAGAATAAGTCTGTAACATGGAATAAATTCAAGAAGTCAGAAACGATTTTCAGAAACTATTTTTAGAAAAACGGCTTGACACCTCAAATTATGTTTATAATTGTGGACATTTTGCATCATTTAAAGTTTATGTGACGTCATCACAATTTTTTAAATGAAAATCCACAATTTTAAGTAAATCTCTTGTCCCAAAGATATGATCAATCAAATATTATGAACAAATTTGAGTCTGTAAGATGTTATCAATTCAAGAAGGGTAGAACGGTTCGATTATTAAAAAAAATGGCTACACATGTGAAATAATGTTAGTAATTAAGGTCATTTTAAATTTATATGACGTAATCTCAAAACCCCCCGTGTCTTCTTTACATTTTTTATTGGAAACCCATAACTTTTAAGTCCAGAAATTGAAAGAACGTCTAATTCTGTTAATCTATACAAAATTTTTAATTTATATTTTCTCATGTAATATTTCCTTGTTTTATGTATAATTGCCAAGGTTTCAAATTTGTAGCCGTGATGAAAAGCAAACTACTGACGAAACGTTTGCAAATTACGTGTTCGTATAGGCTGTTAGTTTTTCTACCTTTCAACGAACATACCTCAACTAATTGCAAAAAAACTCAATGGGGGAATTGTTAATTTTGTTCCGATTATCATCATTATTAACTAAATAAATTTATATTTTACCCAAAATTTTAATCAGTATTTGATTCCACATAATGCAATAAATTTATATACAGGGTGAGTTTAAAGTAATCCATAAAAATCATAACTACCTTATTTTTTGGAATATTAAAAAAACGGTTAGAAATATGTCGCTTTGTTTTTAAAAGATTTTATTTTGAACTCCACAAAAACAATTTCGTTTGACGTAACGTCATTATGACGTCATCAAATTTTTTTTAAATGAATTGATATAGTTTTTATATCATAAAACAATACCTTATTATGAGTGTATTACAACGGTATCAAAAACTTGATAAAAAAATGCGTTTTTATTTTTATTCATAAAGTACGCCCCTAGACTCTACATGAAAAACAAAAATTCTGTATGAAAACTAAATTCAATTTGATTGGAACTAGGCATCGTTTTTGTTAAATTTTAGATTACAAATGCCCAAAAATCAATGTTTACTAGCGAAAAGTACGCTTTACAAACATTTTACAAGCAAAGTGTGGCATACCGCCGTAATCACAATTAAATTTCAGATCTTTTAATGTAACTAACTTTTTTATGCAACAATACTGCGTTAATAAACTAGCGTTTAAACTTTATAAATGTCGAAAAAATTATGTTCTTTGTTAATTACTCACTTAGTTGGTCCGGACAAGCAATTCATAGACATATCATTTGTCTTTGTAGGTTAATATTTAAAAATTTGAAAATACGTGGTAGAGGTGTGATTGGGGTGCTATAAAACACTTAATCGGGACGCACAAGCAAAGTGGGTACCACCACTCTGTAGGGATTTAATTGTGCTTTAATTTGGTGTATTTATTTTTTTTGTGAATTGATAAGGAAGGAAGTTATTTAGAAAAAACCTCTTAGGGAGAATTACATGTAAAATATTGTTGATAATGTCAAAATTTGTTAACGAAATCAAACTAATCAAATATCTTTTAAAAACAGTGAGTTTTTTTTATTTTAACCCTCAATATTAATTAATTAATTTTTAGAAAGATTTAATACATATTAATAAAATAATTAAAAAAATAAAATCATATTTTACTCTTAAAAAATGGGAATAATATAATACTTAACTCTTACAAAAGTTATAAGAAAAAAACGATACTCAAAAACGGGGCTCTGTGGGCCCCTTTGGCCCCTTTTCTGAAACTTCTCTATATTCTCAACCAACCAACCAAGAGAATAATTTTGAAACCATAGCTCTTTTCCATCCCCTACGAAAGCCTTCTGAAATTACTCCTAGAAAATGTGCCCTTAACACAATTTTTTACAATCGGCGCAACATTGAAAATTCCCAATAACAAAAAAAATATATTTATGGCTTATTTCTTTGCGATGTTACCAATTGAAAGAGTACAGTTTCAGCTTTTAAATCTTTTTTTTAATTTTTACGCACATTGGATAAATTAATTTTTATTTGCTATATACCGATTTTTGACAACATTCAGTGACCTAAAATTAAAAACCATGTAGCTCCAAAGGTAAAAATAAAAGAACGCTTCTTTTTTATTAAATTAGCTAAAAGGCAGTGGCGTAACTACCTTTAAGCAATAAATTTAAAAAATAAGAAAATTCGTGCCATAAAAAACAAAACTGCCTTGAAAATATCATACATTGAATATTTTTTTTTACTTTTATATTTTACCATTATAAGTTGCCTTTCTACTTTCTATGTTTTGGATCTTTGAAAAGGCCGCAACAAAATACGCCTAAAGTGACCGAAATGAAAAAGGCCAAACGGTAAAAGGTCGATGGGGGAAAATAGTCGAAAGGAAAGAAAAACGAACTATAAAAGGTCGTCTTGGACAAAAAAAACTATGATAAAATGCCGAAAAACACAAAATATAAAAAATTTATTTTATAAAAAACCTAGATTAACTTAAATAAGTATGTCCATTATTTGCCCTTTAAAACCAAACATTCTTTATTAATTGAGATTGAGTTTGTTTAGCTTTATTCTTTCGACATTTTACCATATAAGCTTGTACAAAATTGGGTAAATTCTTTTTATAAAAATAAAAAAGTTTTCAAGTCATTTGTGGGTGAAAGTCTCATAAATCATAAAAAATTCAAGAAATCAGCGATGAATGTACAAAATTTTGTAAAAATATTTATAAAAATAAAAAAGTTATTAAGTTTTTTCGAACTAAAGTCCCAAAAAAGGTGAATAATATACAAAATAATTCCAAAAGTCGACCGACGATTTTCTCAAGTTTTTCTTGGAAGTTTCCACCAAAAATTGTACCAGTGACAAATAATAGTACAACACACGATTGTACAAAATTTTAGCAAAATATTTATAAAAAAAGTAATTAAGATTTTTTCTGTTTTAAATTTCGACCGTTTGAGGGACCAATTTTATAAACTAGCTTAAGGGCCAAAAATTACTAGTTACGCCTCTTCTAAAAGAATATCCTTATGAGTACAGAACAGCAAAATAGTTTACACAATAAAAACATTGAAAAGTATTATTTGGTTCGTAATAATTTTTATTCTTTTATGTTTTTTTTTTAAATAAAATTACAAAATAACGGTATTTTATACAATTAATTTTTTAATTAATAAAAACAGATATAACTTGCGTCCAACTTTATTAAATATGCCTTAGGAATTAAAAACAAAACATTTCGGACCATTTGCTCCATCATCAGGTAAATATCTAGATCTAAGAATAGTAATAGTAATAATTTTTTTTGTGTTAAGTAATCTGGATATTGACAATATCAAATTTCAATAAACAGTCGACTATTTAATTGACATAATATAAATATCTTACAATTAGAAGTAATGTGTATCTCAACGTCCTAAAAATACCAGTCATAACCAAATTAAAATGTTTAGAAAATGGTTAGATTTTTTTTTTATTTTTAAATTGTTTTAATATTATGTGATTTAAATAATAGTCAACTGTTCATTGAAATTTGAAATTTGATTTTGTCAATATCCACATTATTTTACACAAAAAGAAAATTGGTTGAAATTCACTATAAGGTGTGGGCGTGTCCACGCGCGCGTAAGGTATATTGGCGACAAATATTTAAAAATATTTAGTGTCAACTACTGTCACCAATTATCACCATTTATTCAGATTCAAATAGTCATAATAAATTAAATTTGTAAAATAATAATGGAAAATATTGAAATAATTGCCAAATCTTGGTATGTGCTAGAGGAGTGTCAGTGTTTCTTTTGATGGCGATGGTTAGTTTTAGTTTAGTTTTTATAATAAATAATAATTATAACTTCAACAGGGTTATAATCCCTTTCTCCTTCATTGTTTTGACATTTGACAATATGCTAAACTATGGTAACGACAAACTTTTTTGAATAAAATACGCCCACACCCTATAGTGAATTTATACCAGAAAATTTTGTACATCAAGTATATTATTATATATATTCTTATATTTTCCTGATGGTGGAGTATAATGCTCCAAAGTCGATGGTTTTTTAATGCATATTTAATAAAGTGGGACTTAAGAAGTTATATCTGTTTTTATTATCATTAGTCCAAATAATTTTGTCAACCCCAATTTACGTTAAATTTTTAATTGCTGTAAGAAACTATCATTAACTTTTATATTTCAAAGTTTATCGTAAATACTTTGAGATTAATCAATGAATTCGTTTTTTTTTAAACAGTATTCTGAAACTTGTTAGCTTTAGATGTAATAGAAGACAAAAACATTAAAAGCAAAAAGCTCCTTACATTTATTGTAGTCTAAAAAATACTTAAATACTTTAAAAGACCTGGAGGATGTTCTCATTGCGTAAATATTTTAAATATTTACTTAAACAGTATCATAAAAACGTCATTCTGAGGTTGTGTAGAAATCTTGTGGGAAAAACTACGCCACTTTTTTAAATTACAACTCCTATCTAGTTTCAGTTTATTTTAAAGGAAATGAAAATAGAAACACATTCTTGCAAACTAGAAGCCATGATGTTGATTTCCTAAAAAGTTATTAAGAATTAAATTCCTAGGAATTTTCGCCACCTTTTCAAAATGTTTTCTACTGCTGATAATAATTAAATTAAACAGTTCAATTAATTTTCCTCCATCAGTTAAAAAATTAGAAGACTTTTCCGGTACCAAAAGATGGGGAGCTTGTAAACAAAACGTATGAACATTTTTAAAAAAAATATTTTCGCAATCAAAAAATACAGTGGTGTTCCGGGACTTTTGCCGGACCCTGAATTATAAATTATTGAAAGTAAAGAATATATAGTTTGCTTCTTTTTTTAATGATTATACAGATCTATTTTAAAAATACCCAAGTATTTGTGTTTAAATGAAATTATAAATTTTATATATTAGTGTCATTTGATAATCATCACATTTGTAAATAATTTTATTGAAAAAATGTGAACGAGTCTCCTTTTCAATGTCCTAACATTTATTTTACGAAAAAACAGGCGTTTTAGGACGTTTATTTAACAACGTGACACTTTTCGATTTTCTACACATTTTACGAATAGATCTTCAATGGAATTTTTATTCGAAGGTAATATTTTTCTCAAATATTATATGAAAATATGAGGAAAATAATTTAATAGAAACACGCGCTGACCGAACTAAATAAAATAAATATTTTATCGAACTATTGAATATAACGAAAACAATTTTATAAAATTGTTATTGTCAGTGTATACTTTATTTAACCAATTAAAGAAAAATATATTATGACATAAGCATCTATTTAGTGCATTTCATTTACTTTTTTCTGTTAACCTTACAATTAACCGTACAGTTAGCCTGCTACTCGCATGTGACCCAAACCATTTAATTTTTATTGGTCCATTTATGGTGCATCCCGGCTGCTCGCCAGGCTTCGAGCTTCAATCTGCGCCATATCGATCATCGCCAAACATCTTTCGCGATGTGCCACCTGCGAGCAGCAAGGCTTTAGGCTAAATGTACCCTAAGAAAATAATCGTACGATTAATATTTAAAGGAACCGGCGAATACAACCAAATGTAATTTAATACTGGTTGGATTTAAACTGTGCACCCAAAGCAATAAATGCTATATTTAAAATACCTTGGTGGTTTATTGCTTTTGATATGCAGTTTACTTCAAAGCTAAATAGCATAATAATTACCTAATGACTTACAAAATGATAAATAATCACGAAATTTTCATTGTTAGTTAGTTAGAATAGTTTTTATATCGTAAAGTATTCTAATGGTTCCGAATGGCCCCTATTAAATAAAAATTTATTAGATAAAACAGAAAGTAATTAAATAAACAGACAGTTTTTGCGCTGTATTCACGTTTTCCTTTTGCAGGTATCATGTTACCGCACTTCGTGGGTAATATTTTTTGATAATGTCCAGCCATTATTATGAAGTTGGGTGATTCTGGAGTTTAAATATCTTTTATTATCAACATCTTAGAGGTATAGCTTTAGTTAAATGTAAAAATAACGTTATATTAGTTACCATTTTTTATAAATTTTAAAAAATAACTGCGTTTATTTAAAAAATATAGTATAACCTATATTATAAATATGGAGTGATTTCTTACTCCATAGATTGAAGTGCACAAAATTATTTATACAAATCTTATTCACTTTGTTGTTATGTAACAATTAGTACGAATTTACTCAAGTGAAAAATTATTGACGTTAGTGACTAGCATACCCATCTAAGTGAATAATTAAAGTAGTATGTTTTCCTTCATAATTAAATAAAACCGCCTGTATTTGTTTTAATTATATTAGGCAGCGAGCTCAAAACAAGACTAAAATCTCTAAGGGGTTTCTCTGTTTGCATCTACATAATTCTTCGTACATTTTAAGTTTTATAAAACAAAACCCGGTGGGTCACAGTCTCCTAAAATGTTTTGAATTATATTCGTAAAAATGGTGCGGTCGAGTGCTTTTATGATTCTGTTGTTAAAAGTTTGCACTGAATTAAAGGCTATATTAACGTATTTCAGTCATTTCTAAGTAGTCTAAGTGAACGCGGCCATCAAGAGACAGTTGCAAGTCATTTCCTTTTAGGACTGTAAAATACCTCAGTATAAAGATGTAAGTTTAAAAGGAAGTGCTCAGGTACAGCTGAAAGTAATGTTCGTGAATAAACCCGGTAAAAGCATATTGAAGTAGTTTTTTGTGAGTTTTAATTTGAAACAAAAATAATATAAAATAAATGTAATTGATAATTTTAATTATTTTTAATGGAACAAACGAAATTATTTTAAAAATGTTATAATAATATTATTAAATATATCCAAATTACGTAGAGCACTTTAACCATTTTAATATTAAGTGATAATATTGAATGTCAATTTTGGTGGATTAGGTGAAAATTGTAATACATATTTGCTACGTAATGTGATTGCAGTTATTTAATAGGTAGTGATAACAAATATTGGATCGTTACTCGTTTTTATAATCGGCTTTGCCATAGGAGAGTTTAAAAAGAACGATCTCAGTTTATTTATTATCATTCACTACTCTCCAAAATGGAATTGGGTAATTTGCAGCTTGAAGTAATTAGAACCTTGCACACTCAATGTTGATCTTCTTTTGCTCGCACAATTCTACATATATCCTATTGAAATATCGAATTATGTGTTTTGGCGTGTTAGGAAGTTCGTTTAATGGTCTAAATCTATTTAAACTTTTTAGTCTTTAATAAATAGTACTAGTATACATATGCTATAGTAAATAATGAAGTTACAAATTTTCGTAAAATCAAGTAAATTGGTAAAGACGTATTACCAAGTTTATAGATATTAAGAAGATAGTCGAAAAAATGTACTTTTCGCTAGTAAAAATAAATTTTTAGGCGTTTGTCATCAAAAAAGTATCACGAACATTACTTTCAGCTGTACCTGAGCACTTCCTTTTAAACTTACATCTTTATACTGATTTTTAATCTTAAAAAATTAGAATGGAATTTATTTTTCCTATTAAATTCTTGTTTTTCATGTATGATTTATTACAGGGGCGTAGGTTTGAAAAAAAATGCATTTTTATTTATTTTAAAAACTATCTCCTTCTATTTCAATACAAATGAAGAACAAAACTGCTATATGGAAAAATAATTCAATATTAAGTGCAATAATAATCGTTTTTGTTAAATTATTTATTACAAATGCTCAAAAATAAATATTTTTAGGCTTTTCAAACATTTCTTTTTAAGAAATGAAAATTATAATAGAAGAAGTATTTTGTACCGAAGTAATTTACATCAAAACAACTAAAAAATATTTATTTTCATACATCATTTTGAATTTATCAGGTCGTTATAAGTTACAAAAAATTACGTTGAGAGTTACAAACTCATTCATTATCCATATAATGGAATACAATACACACATATACAGAGTGAGCTAAAATGATTGTGGTTTAATATGTAGGCAACCAAATACGCAGGTTAGTACAACTAAAAATTTAAAAAGAAATCCCTAGTAATCTAATGGCGTAGCAAATATTTTTTTCCACAATGAATATAATAATCATAACAAATAAAGAATTTTACACAAATATACAAATCTAATTTATATATTTCTTAAAATTTTACTTAATTTTTGGAGCGCTGTGAAAAGTTTAAAAATATTTTTAAAACAAAAAACAAGTCTATACACTCTTCGCTTATACCTTAACTTATTGTTAGCGTAGGAAATGACATATTATTTCAATTAGTTTTTTATAAAAATCTAAAACGCCGCTTAGCGAACGTTTTTTGTAAAGAGCCCGTTTTACTGCTTCCGTATGAGTATTTGGATTGACTTACAAAAATAAAAAAAAGAAGAAATTGGTAGCCACAAGACTCTTCTGTGTACCAAAAAAAGAAATTTTAAAAAAGCTTCAATAGAAAAAAAATTATGAGCAAAACCCCAAATATCAAGCGAATTTCAAAATCAAGCGCTAAAATTCGCCGACTATCCTCTTAAGGATTTGTTTTTGAATATTAAAAAACGTAGATTTATCTCTCGAATTTTACAACAAATCTCAAATGTTGAAAATGATGACCTTCATTTTCGAGGTCTGTGCTAACACAAAACGAAGATTTATGCAAACTACTCCTGATAAGAACTAATGGTTATGAAACAGAAGGCATAATACGAGGTATAATAACTAAATACAAAAATCCGAAGAATTGACACAACGATAAAAATTCGACCTAGGCCTCTGCTTTAGTATAGTCTAGTAACTTTATTATAATTTTGACATGATTTTGTGTTACTATGAACTTGAAGCGAATAAATACTCCAGATTTTTAGGCAGGCGGGAAATTTGAATTGTTCGTAATCATTTTAGCTGCCCCTGTACATACGTACATACATTTTAGGCTCAAACACCGAAAAAATGGATCAAATCAGGTTATAGCTTCTTAGGGCCTTAGGTATATACAGGGTAAATAAAAAGTTCGTCAACGTTCATTTATTTTGAAACGATTTTGAGAAAATTGTTTAAGAGAAAACTTATACAATTTTAGTGTTGCATTATTATCCTACATTTGTACACCACAATAAAATTAATGTTTTATTTTGGATCATTTTCTTAATTTCGTATTAAAACTACTATATTTAAGCATACCGTATTTATTTTATTTAAAGTACAAAGCTCAAGTTGGGAGAAATTTTATTTTCCAAATGAAGCATTTTTGAAAAATAATACATTTTAAATAAAAGATGTACATTTCTTAATCACAATAAAGTATATAGCAATATTTTCATGACCTTAAAAAGGTCATGTTATAATCACTTAAGAGCATCTTCCTAGACACCCGCGATAAATTTTCCGTTGGAGATAACAAAGAATAGAAAATCCATCCCACTTTTCTGGAGCTTCTTTGCAAATTATGACCAAATAACTGATAATTAATGCGAATCCCTAGAGAGCGCGCGAGTTTGGGAGGAAAAATTGTGAAAAATCATGAAATCGAGCATTAGTTCTACAGTCATAACTCAAGTTTCCCTCGTTAGATTTTCAATATTTTTTCAAATTTTTAATCTTAATTGATTAGGCTACATTCTGCCAGAGAGTTACCTTCTGCTACCTATCACAAAATTAATTAGAGGAGTCCAAAGTTAGATCATTATATTATTTTTTTGTACATTCTCCAATTTTTATTCCTTCTGGCAAAAATTAAAGAAATGACTTCTAAATCATCTACAAAAAAAAATTATGCAATAATGTTGTTCGTACTAACTTTTATGACTGCAGAACTAAACCACAAACCACTATATTTTCCGTTTAGGAAATTGCTCTTAACACCCATTTTTATGGCATATTATTGTTGCTTACTTTCACAGGCTTACAAAACGAATTTTCTTACTTTTTTGAATAAATACTTTTCAAGTTACTAGGCTAAAATTTTCAATTTAAAAAGTGCTTGCTATTAAGATAAGTGACTATCGCGTGAACAACTTCATTTTGAAAATGAATGATAATGTGGAATAGGACATAGTGTCGAATGTTTCAAACATAGGTTCCCAGAATCCATTGTAGGTCATTCAAAAATTTAAAAACTACGAAAAACAATCACATGATTTGAACCTACATAATATGGGGTAACACAATAATTATTAAAAAATCTTGTCTTTTTTATGTTATTTTTGTTTATTCTTAATAACCAAGTGACCAGGTATCTTTGTATTTAAAAAATATACAGAATAATCCAACTAATACATCAAAAGCTGAGAAAATTGCAATCAAATTATATTTACTACTAATTTCTTTTCCAGAATTCTAATTCAGTTTTTGGAACAGCACTCATTTTTTGATAGAGCAATTTTCTTAAAAATCAACACTTTGGATTAAGCTATAGAATATTGTGTAATTTCATCACAATTGGTCAATTCATTAATATGTTACAGAGCATCATATATTTTATATTTTGCATTGATTTGTATGAGCACGAGATAGATGCAACTGGCAAATTAGCTTTAATAGGCAAGTCGTACACCGATATTTAAAATAAAAGCACGGTTGTAAATCTGTTTCTTCGTACTTTTTAGTTTTATTTATTTTGACTCTTATTGCCATTTGAAATTATTAAGTTGATTTCAACCCCTCGTTAGAATTAGAAAGTAGGTAAGGGAAGATTATTTTAAAATTTCCCCCCCCCCCCCTGAAAATCGGTCTGACCGAGCTTTTTACCTTAAACAGAATAGAACAATAAACGGGGTTGTGAAGTTTCTCTTGGGCCACTCTGTATTATTTGCAAAAACGCTCTTCAAGAAAGTTAAAAATTATAATATTGAAAACTGTTTAAATAAGTTTACAAATTACAATTAAGGTTAGATATTTGTATTATTTAGAATGAGTTTTGGCAGTTCTTATCAACTCCGGATGAAATTGGATTTAGAATGTTCTAAATAAAAATTAATAAAATTATTAAGAACAAATTTTTCGGAAGCTAGGATAGAAAATCTATTCCACTTTTAGTTCCTTTGCAAATTATTAGCCATTTAATGATAAGTAATAATTAATATGGACCGCTAGAGCACGCGTATGTTTGAGAAGAAAAAATCGTAAAGTCATTATAAATCATGAAATTGACCATTGCGTCTGTCGTCTGTCGCTGTATCTCAAGTTTTCTTATCAGATTTTCCAATTTATTTCTAATTTATAAACTAGATTAATTAAACTACAACTGAACAGTTACAGACGTGTTACAGTTTTATGCAAAATTAATTATTAGAGCCCTAAATCACCCAAAACTGAGACACTTTAAGGTCATATTTTTTCTATATTATATATATTCGAAAACGGTAGTCATTGCTTCGTGTGCTTATACTACAAGTAAAAATAGGACAAAAAGTTCATGTATACATATGTTAATTTTTGATATGATTAGTGGTATTTCTGTAATTACACATTTTTGTCCCAGTGATCTTGCTAAAATGAAACTAATTTTCAATATTTTAAAGTTTAAATCAAATAAACAAAAATAAACAATTTGTTCCTAGTTAAACTTATAGTTGGTATTTTAAATAAATAAACAAGACAGAAATACTATTTTAAATTTTATAAAAAATTAATAAGGGCGGTCGTTATAATTTTTTATAATTTAAAATTTAGTGTTTCTGATATGTTTTTTTATTTAAAACAACAACAAAATCTCATACTAAGAATTCTTAATTTTCCCTATTTCAATTCAATTTATTTCAAATTTTGAAAAACCCGTTTTTACGCCAATGGGTAGATAAATTTAAAAAAAGGGAATAGACAAGGTTGGCTACCCATGGAAAGTGCTAAATTTTTATTAATTTTCATTCACCCCATTCAGAAAAAATAATTAAAAAGTAAAAAGATATAGAAATTTCAACACTGTGTATCTCGGTAACAGTTTTGGACTAATGTTGATATGGACTTTATGTCTTACTTTTACTTGTATTATATCCACACCAAACCGTGACCACTATTTTAGAAACAACCTGTATAAAATAATACATAAAAATATTATTTGCACTAGCGCATCTGGTGGCATGCATAAACTACTATTTTTACCCACTGGAAAAAGACTCTTTGCGAGAACAGATCTTTCCACAGATCTGGAAGAAGACTTTTATTACTAGAATTTTTAAGCCTGGGGAACGTTCTGACATTTCAAATTATCGAGGAATCAGTCTGCAATCAGCTATTTCGAAATTGTTCGACCAACTGATAACTTCTCAACTTATTTGGTTATCAAAACCACTGATCTTTGATGAACAGCATGGTTTTACAAATGGAGGCTCAGCAATAACTAATTTGCTTTTATATAAGAACTTTCTTTCAGATGCCTTGGAGAGTCACTGTGAGGTAGACTCAAGCTGCACTGATCTTTCCAAGCCATTTGATAGAGTTGATCACACAATATTAATCTCTAAACTTCGCAATTACGGGTTCCCCGAAAACATTGTGAAATGGATTGCTAGATTTTTATCAGAAAGAACACAATGCGTTAACATCTCTGGGAATATATTGAATATTGTAAATTTATCATCTGGTGTCCCTTAAGGTTCCCATTGCGGACCGACATTGTTTAATCTGTTCATCAATAATATTTATCAATGTATAAAACACTCTAAATTTATTTGTTTGGTGACGGCATAAAAATTTTCCGCAATGATAACAAGCTTGCTTTAATTCTGGCTAGGTGCCAATCCATAATCTTTTCAAGGAAAAAACATAATTCCGGGCGATATTACAACATCAATCATACTCCGTTGGAGAAAGTCTGTGAGATGAAAGGTCTAGGTGTCCTCTTTGATTGCACAATAACTTTCAAGTCTCATATTTTATCTAAGGTAAACTCTGCATTCAAATTACTGGGGCTTATATCTCCAACTACTTTCTAACACTTTATATGAGTTTGATTCGTTCTAAAATAGAATATGGTGCTGTTGTATGTTCGCCTAATTATAGAAACTTAACTGAGGATACATTTTATAGATTATCATTACACCAATGCCTTAATCACGTTAAACTTGGACAGTCTTGAAAATAAGCTAATAATGTCTGATTTAATTTTTCTATTTAAATTAAATTAATAAATTGCCCTGAGCTCCTGGAGAAGGTGGATTTTTCCTGTAAGGCGTCTGGTTGCAAAATAAGGGAGACAAGTTTATTGCGCCAAAATTTTCATGGTTGTACTATGGTTGTTCCATGGATTATGGATGTAATGAATCTGTCTCTCGAATGTACAAAGAAGTTAATAGTATTTGTAGAACTAATCCTAATTTTAGATTTTTCGGTATGTCTATAATATCGTTTATGAATCAGCTTAAACATATTAGCCTGTATTCACCGACCGTTCTGAAAATTTTAGACACGTCGTTAAGGTTAATGACGTCTTATGAAGAAATATTTCTTTAAAGACGTCATAATCACGTGTTTAACGTTAACGATGTCTCTAAATTTTTCATAAAGGTCGCTGAATACAGGCTATTAAATTTTAAACAGTGTATTTATATTACAAACATTGTCTTTACATTGTAAATATTGTACATCTGTATATCGAAAGGGGTAACATATAGTAAAACGAAACAGAATAATTAAATAAATTATGGAGGTGGCCAACTTTCATTTATACCCGGTATCTATATTATATTTCATGGGGTAGAATGTCTACACTAATATCAGAAAACAATTTTCAAATATCTTTGAAAATACTACTATTATTAACAAAATAGCGTTTCTTAATTCCGTCTGCCTCAGGAAGCATTTTGGGAGCCATATTTATGATTTTTTATTTTAATATAAGGAATCACTACCCCAAATATTTTAATATAAATGTGAATCGCCCTGTATATTTTAATAAATACTTTTCTTGTAAATCTTTACATTAGTAGGTTTACATTATATAAATTCAATAAAACAAACATTAAAGTTCTCGTTATAAGAAATAATGGCATGTCAAAAACAAAATTAGTCATATTTCTTTTCATATAATTTTCTCAAATTAGCAAATCCCTTTTATTTGCTTTAGGAAAGTTAAAGCTTTCGTTCTTAATCTTATTATACCAAATGTCTCATAAAATGATGTTTTAATATACATTTATCACGAGAAGTACGCCATCTCGATGACAGATTTTGCAGCGTGCCCGTTTGCATGATTTATGTCAGAACAAGTGCAGCAAAAAATGTAAGTGGAGCACTACTGTGTGCTGCTCTAACAAAAATTAAATAACCACAAAATACGATCAAACTGAAAGCTTTTGTTCCGCGAAACGATGTTTCTTTTAAAGTATCCTGCAGGAAAAATTTCAGTGGTTAGTCCAAGCGTTAATGAATAGTTAATTACGGTAGCGGTTTTAGTTTTTCGCTTTTTACTGCTACTAACACCATGTGCCCACGAAATTAATATATTGGTAGGGCGTTTTAAAATTCATTATGAATATGCTATCGATTGATGAATTTTAGTCGACTTTATTAAATCATTTATTTATAAACTGATATAAAAACCACGGCAAACACAAATAACGGAAAGCATATTTATTAAAGTCACAAAGTAATCTACAATTTCCTAATCAAATTTTATTAATTGGTTCCGATGTATACAAACTGATTTTAATGATTCAAAACGTGTTAATTAATACAAGAATAGCGCTATAATTTGGTATTATTTTTGGTATACAGGGTGTTCGTTAAATTATCCAAATTACAACAACTTTATTATTTCAAACGGAACACTCAATACCTGTTTTATTACCTTTATCACTATTGATGAAGCGTTTTGAAAATTCGGTTAGTATGTTGTACAATAAAACACTATTGACTAATCAAAGTATTAGCCCTAATTCTGTTCTGGATATTTTAAAGATAGTTGAAGAAAATCCGTCGAATAGTACAAGAGAAGTATCGGCTCGGACTGATGTTTCAAAATTTTCAGTCAACCGCATTTGGAAAAAACATCTGTTTCATCCAAATAATATTGAATTGCACCCGGCACTGTGCCGTACTTCGAGAAGAGGGTGGAATTTCTTGTTTTGATACAAAACATGATTACAGCGGATGTAAATTTAAACATAATATTGTTTACTGACATTAAAAAAATGGACCTGTCAACCGGCATAATAAGCACTATTTCGCAACGGAAAACCCGCAATGTTTGGGGAAGCATAATAGGTAACAATGTTATTGTCGCTGACTTTTTGATGGAACCCTAACTAGGGAGATGTACCTTTATTGTTGGAAAATTTTGACTTAGTGAAAAGATAAGACATGTTGCGTTAGCAATATGGAGACCCTGTGCACTCTTATCGGATTGTTATACAATATTAAATAATTGGCTACCTGGACACTGGATTGGCATAAATGGGCCTGTAACTTTGCCGTCGAAATCTCGACTTAACACCGATAGATTTCTTTCTTTGGGGTCAAGTAAAATGCTTACGGAAGTATTATTTAGTTGAGCTTTGAACTAAAAAGGTCGTCATTTATCTAATTTTGATCTAAAAAGGAAAAATTTCTATTTGAGAATGGACCTATGAGTTGGTTTTTAATATTGGAATTTATGCTCTAGGTTCGTGATCACGTTGGTGAAAAGTTCGGTTAAAAGTAGCAAAGCCACCGTTGGATGATGCTGTTAAATATTACGCTTGGCATTGCGAGTGTTGGACAAGTTGACGTACCCCAATATTTGTGGACGTTTGCCGCATCGTCTGGGGGCCGCATTAGACTCAAATCACAATTAAGTAAAATTTTAAGAAATTTTTGAACAGCTGTTGAAAGCTTAAAAATCGAAAGTCGAACTCTTCGCTTATACCTTAACTTATTGCCTGCGTTGGAAAAAATCTTGTTTCAATTAGATTCTAATTATTTTTGGGGAAAACACCGCTAAGCGAACGTTTTTTGTAAAGAGCTCGTTTTACTGCTTCCGTATGTGAATTTGGTTTGACTTACTAAAACAAGAAAAGAAGAAATTGGTAGCCACAGAACTCATCTGTATACCAAAAAAAGAAATTTTAAAAAAGCTCTTCTGGAAAAAAAGTTATGACCAAAACCGTAAATATCAAGAGAATTTCAAAATCGACCGCTCAAATTTGCCGACTAACGCCTTAATAATAGGTGTGTTTTATTTGCCACTTTTATCTGAATTGATCAGCTAATTTTGATCGTGTCACTTTTCCTATCCAATCAAATGTTTGACTTTGAAATCGTAGCCTATCACGACTTCTGTATTTTGTATGTGATAATTTATAAAAGCAAATAAAATATAGCTATAGTCAGACGTTTATTTGCATACAGACTAATATGTTTGTCGCGAGCAAAATAGAAAGATTTTTATGTTAAATACATCAACTAATTTTGATCATTATATCTTAACTTTAATTTAGCAGCTTATTTTCAAGCATGCGGTTAATAATCGCTAATTCTTCGTTTAATACAATTCTTTATGGTAACGGACAAAAGACGGGACATTAATATCTCCTAATCCATTACCATGCGACCATACAAACATTATATCAATAGAAAAAAGCCATCGATTGATGTTAAAATATACAGGGTACAGGGTGTTGCATTTGAAAATTTCATTTAATTAGTAAATTTGTGTTTCATGAGGCCTGATAAAAGCTAATCACAAGTTTTAATTTTGACATGATAACTATGACCTAAATCACAATTTTTTAAATGAAAAACTTTTATTAATTCTATAAACTTCAGTATTTTTTTATATAAATGAAACTACTAGAAAAATTAAACAAAATAAAAATAGTTAACAATTATCATTTGTTTTATAGCAGTATTTTTTTAAAAATTGATGTTTTCGCTTATATGGCAAATACCAGCAAATCGAGTGAATAAACCCATAAAAAGTTATACAAAGTATGATTATTTTTTTATAAGCATTCCAAAAGTATCATAATGGGCGGTGTGAATAAAAACCAAGCAAATGCTGCTAGTATTTAGTATTAGTACTAGCTTTTGCTTACTAGCTAGCGCGTCTAGTCCTAGCTTTAGCTTCAAAATGTGTGAAAAATATTTTGCTTTTGCTTATTAGTAATTGCGGTGATATTTAAGGTTTAGCTATAGGTATCCCTGGTAACGAAACTTAGGTTTTACTTTCTGTTTGTATTTACAATCGCTTAAAATTTTTAAAAAGAAAATAAAACATCCAATAAATTTTGCGAATACATAATATAAAATATAAACCACTTGAACAGATGGATTTAAAGCCATTGTACGATTCTTGAACATTTAAATGTTCTTATTAAAAGATTTCAAATATTAAATAAAATACTCAATTTTTAATTTTGGATCAGTGCAGTTATTTTATGTCAGTGCTACAAGCTGGAAGTATGTCTTCACATGACGAAATTAATTCATCAGATGATGAAATTCATTCATTCTAGTGGTGTGAAGGAAAATCATGCAAATACAAAATTTGTACAATTATTAAAAAATCATAAAGTTTTGTTTAATTAATCACAAGTACCTAAAATTAAGGAAGCTAAAGAACTTGAACGCGACTATATGAAAATATTCGGTAAAGTTATAACTTCCAAACAATTAAAAAAAAGATTCAAAATATGAAGAATGAATAAAAAAAACTGATAAAAATGCTACAGGCAATCGAAAAATTATTCTAAAAGGCAAGTATTTTTACTATTAATATTTCTAAAAAAAATTAATTAATAGTGATAAAAATGTGTTTTTATTCACATATTTCTTAAATCTTATTACAATAGTCTAGGTTAATTAATAGTATTATATTATTGTATATTGGAGCTCAAAAAATTGGAATTAAAACAGATGATATAAACAGGACCGCCATTGAAAAATTTCCGGAACCTGTACCTCCAAAACGAGTAAAAACAAAAGTTCAATTTACAGAAGCTGACGAGACGAGCAGACTAGGTAGAACCGAATTACAAAGACTCGTATTACTTGAACAACTAAAATTAACAAGGATGCAAATTCAAAAGGAACAAATAGTCTTGGAAAGATTGCAAGAACAGAAAAATGAACGAGAAAATTCAGAAATTTTAAGTACTGATGATGGACTTACTTTCATTCAATTAAAATAATAAGCATATTAAAATAAAATATATAAATAGTAGGAGTATATTTTAATTAATTATTAAGATAATATACAATATTTGCAATTTCGTTTCGTTTCTGACCTAATCTCCGCATATTTGCATCTAGGTGTGGTTCATCTTCTTCCAAATCTTCATCATTATCAATATTTTCCCCTAGATTTTCATATTCATCGTCCTCAAATTCATCCTGCAAATATTTAGCTATATTGTGTAGTACTACACAGCTAATTATCACTTTAGAGACTTTCTGTATTTGCACTCTTACTAAATATTGTAAGATAGCAAATCTTCTCTTTAATTGACCAAAACATCTTTCTATTGTGACCCTTTCTCGAGTGTGTAAATTATTGTATGTAATTTCTTGCGGAGTATGAGGATTTTTATACGTTGTAAGTAACCATGGCGAAGTTCCATATCCTACATCCCCAAGCAGTATGGCATCATATCGCTTTGCATTCATTATTCTATAGTCTGATCTTTTTAGTATTCGAGTATCATGAACAGATCCAGGCCATTGAGCATCGATACTTGTAAATTCTTCCTTGGCATTACAAGTTGCTTGTACATAAACACTAAAAAAACCTTTACAGTTACAATATTCATCTCCATGATCAGTTGGTTTCTGAATTCTAATATGTGTGCAATCAATTGCATATATTACCAAAGGAAATTAATAATTATTGGACCAATCTTGTTGTGGGTTATTTATTTCCTCGATAGTTGTGGGAAATTTAATCCAAATATGTGCCTTTTCATTAATTTTATCCAGCACAAATTTTATTACCTTGCAAACAGTTGTCCTATGAACACCTTCATCTTTTGCAACGCCTATTTGAAAACCAGGATCACTTACAAATCGCAGGAAAATTTGCATATTTTGTTTTGAATTTATAGCGCCACCTCTTATTTCATCTGAATTTCCCAAAAAATGTTCACCTAACCACTCCATATTATTTTCACAAAACCTATATAATTTTTTATAATCACCAGTTCGACAAATTGATCTTTTTGGATAATACTTTGGAGCACGGACATTTATAAATGCAGCCATTTCTACAAAATACGCGCTTCAAGCTTGAAAAATAACTAGCTTAAACTAACTTAAACTTAAGTCTTTGTTACTTTTTATTCACACATTCTATAGCAATAGCTAGAAGACCTAGTAAGAACCAGAAGAAAATACTATAGCTAATTAGCAAAAGCTTAAGCTTACATTTTATTCACTAACATTAAAGATTTTACTTAAAAAATTACAGTTTAAGTTAAAGGTAGTTTTTATTCACACGACCCAATATACTAGTCCGTCATCCTGGAATATACATACACCCGATATATTAATAAAATATCTATAAAGTGTGCGCCTAAGAGTATAGTCAAGTTTATATTAATTGTCTTATGAATCACATTTCATTTACGTGTATTTTTAAATCTGCAGTATTCTAAGGGTCTACACAAAACGGGTAGAGCTGTATCTTTCTTATTTATTATCCGATTTTGAGAAAAAATATACCAAATTAAATGGTTGAAAGTAAGGTTATATTCCAGGAATAAGTAAGAACCATTTATCTGAATTTATAACAAAACGGGTAATTTTTAATTATTTATTGTCTTATAACCAAATATAGCATCAAAACAATTAAAATTTATTATAAATAATAACAATAACAATAATATCCATAAAGGATTCATTAATAACAAATTAAATTTATTATGTAGATATATAAAGAAATTATGTAAATTTAAATTGTATTATTTTCTACCTTAAAAAAGCATTGTTCGGAAATATCGACAAAACCATAAAATGGATTTAATAAACGACGCGAAATAAATTCAATTGCAAAATTTCCATAAAATATCCATCGAAAGAGGCGAAATTAACTTAGGTTCACAGATGGCGCGTGACAGCTGATACTAGGGGGCGCTACTTTATTTTACTGTGCCGTACGGGCCACAAAATTTTAATTTTTAATTTCTCAGTCGCACGTTTTCGATATTTACTTCATTAACATGTAAATTTAATTTCTTTCGGTTTTAGCTTTATACTTTTTATTATAAAATTAAAAAATAACAACCGGTTAAAAGTACATAAATATAATAATTACATTTATATAATAATTAAAATTTTTTAGGATATACGAAATTGGATTGAAAGTTCAAAAGACGGTGTCATCTACTTTAGTATGGGCTCCATGATCAAAGGATACACATTACCAGAGGATAAGAGGAAGGCGTTCCTACAGGCGTTTTCCCGTCTCGGACAGCGCGTTCTTTGGAAATGGGAAAACGACACGATGCCGGGCAAATCCAACAACGTCATGATCAAAAAGTGGATGCCGCAGTTTGACATTTTATGTAAGTTAAAGGGTTCAAAACCAATTTTCGACCTGATTGCAAACCTAATCGTCTATATATTACCCGAAAGAAAGCTGCACCATTTTTATCCCCAAATTTAATAGGGTATCTGTCCTAAGCATTTTTCCTAAATAAAACGTGATATTAACGTTTGTTCATAAAAAAATACAGTAATACTATAAAAATTCAAATATATATTTCCATAAAGCTACTAAATTATTGACCAATATTAGTTAAAATCAAGTATAAATACGGGTATCTTCATATTAGAAATTGAAGTCACTCTTAAATAAATTTAATTGATGGCGGTAAAAGAGTATTACACTAATTTTTTTGAAGTCATTAAATTAAAGTGAAAACTATAAAAATAAAAAGCTGCTTAACTTTATATTATTATTATTTGAAAAGTAGCTTTTAATTGTTGTGGAGAATTCAACATCATTAAAAACATTTTACGCCATGTATCTTTGAACTGCAGCATCATCTGCGTCAATTAAAACAAATCTTTCTTTAATATGACTAAACCTTCATTTTAATTTTAATTGAGATAAAAAAACGTTTAGGAAATTTTATTGAAATAAATATAAGTCTCTTTTAATTAGCAATTAATGAAATAAGTTTTAAGTATCTAAAATATGAATTATGATTATTTTATAACTTGTAACGAAGCTTTTATTTAATTGCGCAAAAATTAAACTAAGATACAGGAGCCTACATAAATAGGTGTCGGTTTCGCTCACTCTCTTTTACATATAAAAACCCGTAAGTATGGCAACTTTTCCATGAACGGATGTGGAACTAAGAAAAATGATACGTTTTCGGTTGTGGTATAACTAACGCATATCGGATCTAGAAATAAGCGTGGCTTAAACCGAATTTTATCAGTCTTAGTACGGCGGTCGAGTCGTTCACTTCATTTAGAATACATTACCAGCTGCTCGTTGGAGAATGTAGTGGAGTCTCTTCTACAACTCTCCAGCAGTAGTGGGAAATTTCAGCGTCGAAGACTTGATTCAGTTTATGTTAGGTTGGAAAACCTACTTTTCACTGAATACACTAATCTGACCTATTACGTATTAATGTTTTGGATTTGATAAGTAATTATTTTTGATCAACACTATACAGGGTGTTCCGTAATAAGGTGGATTCACATAGAAAAATGGGTTTAACATCTCCAATTAGGTTTCTTGTCATCTTAATTTAGGGTCCATCAACTATGTGTGTTCACGTTTTTAGGTAATACCCTGTGTAGGCTTGGAATTAATGACCTTGATCAATTTAATTGAAATAGTTAATAAAAATACATGCTGATTGAATTTGGTTAGTGACTTACCACATAAAAGAATGTATTGACCCGCTTGTGAAGCTGGATGATCATCACCCTCTTTGATTAAATATTATTAACACATCCTTTACTCATAATTTAGCCAAAGTATTATTACCACCAATATCAGCGAGATACAATTTCAGAAAAGGGAATTTAGTGGATCTATATTCGCTATAAAGTGGTATATACAGAAGCTATGTGAGACTTGTGATCAACATGTACCAAAACAGACATAAATATCTATCTTACTTTTCTAAACAGACCATTTCTGGTATAAACAGAATAAAAAGAAGTAAAATTGAAAATTAAGTCAGATCAAGTAAAACATATAAAATCCTCTGAGATTAAACAAGATCCAAAATATTTATGATATTTATTAACTCAAAAAGTAATGTTTCTAGTATACCAGGAGAAATATATGTATGTAGAAGTTTTTAAATCCTCGTACGTTACAAATAAACCATATTCAAGCAATAATACCAGTATTAAGAATACTATGGGTAATACTTTATTTCGAGGTTTTGTAATAATAAGGAGGTTTAAACCTAGTTTAACAGGAGATGTAGATCTTCTACCTGGGTGTATTAAAAGATTGCTTTGGCATTTTATGTAAGCCACTGGCTCACATATTAAATTAGATTGTTAAATCTGGTACTTTTCCTGATGCTTGAACACATCTGTTTAACACCATGAAACTATATACCAATAACAAAATTCAATAATTTTTAGAAAATGTTTGAATCTTTTCTTATTCTGATAATTTATAGTTCAGTAACTATACAAAATATCGCCTTATCTACATGATTTCATACCAAGGCAATCTACTACCAGTAATTTACTTAGCATCACGCAAGCCATATCCAATGCCTAGGATCTGGAGAAATAAATGGACGTAGACATAGACTTGACTAGAGCCTTCGATCGAATGTACCACAATATTTTTTGAGCGCCTGCATGAAAACGGTATACTCCAAAATATCATTAATATTATAAAATCTTATCAGTCTAACAGGACACAAATGGTTCAAATCTGAGGTGTTTCTTCTAATCACGGCATCAAGTGGTGGACCGCAGATCCATTTTCATCATTAGTGCTTGTGATGTGATTGAATGTGATATACTCCTTTATGCTGAGTAAAGAATTGTTTTGAAATGTCATATGTGCAACTATGTACTGAATTTTGTTTTCTCTGTGAATTATAAACAGGGGTAAATACTTACTTATCACTTCTTTGTATAAGCTTATACAATCACAAGTCGGCGATAGTATGTTTTTCAGAAATCTTAACTTAAATATTCCAAGCTTGACCTCCAGAAATGCACTTATTTTTTTCAATACTAGTAACAACACCAATTATCATTACTATTCACCATTGAATAATATGATGAGAGGCGACATCAGCGTTCAAGTTGCATGTTATATTTTTCGTCATAACCTTACTCGGTTTTGCATTTATTTCTAATTTGTATATACACATAAAAAATATTTTTTATGTATACATTCTAAATTTTGGTATATCCTCTAATGGGCTTTGGTCTGCTCAGTATTTAATTTAAATAAAGAATTAAGAGTACCTGACCCGTTCATGTTATTTAATTGATTCTAAGAGAAATTCCCAGAGCGTTTCCCAAAACTTGATCTTATCCCTGAGGGATATAGGTGAAACCATTGGGAGTAATCCAATAAACAAGAAAATAAATATACTTTAAAGTTATTTAATTGAATTAATGATTTGACTGAGAAGTTGTTGTCGTTTTAAGCAACTGGAAACTAATAACAAGCTAAAGAGAAAAGTTGCAATTAGCTACAATGTGCTACCTCATTGAAAATTAAAAATAAGAGGTTTGTAAGGATATATTAAAGTTCCAAACACGAAATATTGAACCACGTGGAAACCAAAACTCGACCTACAAAATATTTTTATCTAGGCAAGATAAAATTACATAATCAAGTAAATAACTTATACGCAAGAAATACAAACCTAAACATTAGATGAAACACTCAATTTTACTCAATATCACTAAAGAAAACTACCACAAGTCTTTCTTCAGAAAATTAATTAATTAAAATCAAAATTAAATCAATTAAAAAGAAAAAAACTATGTTTGACCCGGTTTTAGGAAATTAAACTTTTATTAGTGTTACCTTCAATAGGTCACATAATATATTCAGAGAGTATTTTCGAAAATAAATCCAGAAACAGAAATTACTAGGACCTCCATGATCTTAAGATATATGCCACTAGCAACTTGGGGTTGACCATTGCAACTGGTCACTACAAGAACATTTGGATAAGCCACTCTATGTTTTATTTTATCAAAGTCTCTAAATGATGCAATAAAAGTGTCTATTTGTAATTCGTATTTTTTGAAAATGATAGTATGATTTCAGTTGAGTTTTTATTTTTTCGGGGAAAAAAGCGGATTTTTGCAATAAAAAATATTCGAGTGGCAGTTATTGAATATTTTTTATTGGTCGAAAATTTGAGTATAAGGAAAAAATTAAATTGTATAAATAGGAAAAATAGGAAAGAACTACAATTTTTAAATGAAAACTTTAAAAGATACAAGGTAAATGTGGAGAAAATACGAATAGTTTCATTGTTATTAGAACTTATCAGTACCAAAAATGCTTAAGTATATTTCAGATGACTAGTCTAACAGATTTATGCAATGTTTCCAAATCTAGATGACGTTATTTATAGAAAGTATCTTCGCTAATTAAACTAATGAAATGAATCAAAATTAAAACCCTATAAAATTGGATTCAACCCTTCTAATTGCATTTTTAAAAAACTGTTAATGTTCAATATTTCTAAAAATTTAAGAAACCATCATTAACTTTTTTAATTCATATAATGAGATAACCATATATAAAACTTGTCATAATATTATCTCGTCAAATTTATATGCTCCTCACTGCTTTTTATTTTTATATTATACATATTTTTGTAATAAAAGCAAAACAACTTTGTGTATTCTAAAAATAATTAATTTGTTTTCTTTTTAAGTGCAATATACAAATAATTATTATTTTCTTTGAATTTAGGTACAGCACAATAATAAATAAAGGTCTTAAAGATGACTTTTAAAGATTTTAACCAATATAAAGGTTGTAAAAGCTTTGAAAATTGTTTTAAGCGCTCATCAAATATTTTGTTATGCGAACAATGTAAATTTTTGATAACTAATTTAATTTTAACGTGCTTGAAATATTTAAAAGCACGTGAGTCTCCCGGAAAATTTGTAAAATTTTTATTTATAGGTACATAAATTTTGTGTCTTTTATATTACAAAAATACCTTTGTTTGTTATAAAATTCGCAGATTCACAGTAAAATACAAATAATTTTTATATAGGAATAACTATCTTTGATTATAATTTAAATTTAAGATATTTACATGGTTTGAGGTATTTTAGAAATATTATCTAGTAATAATAAACTATTAAGAGGATATGGAGTCAACAAAATTATATGGGTTTTCCCCTGTTTTTACGTATCAATCTAGGCGAATATGTATTGAGTTATATACAAAATAAGAATATCAAAATGGCCAAAAAAAAATCATTAAAAATACGTAAAATTTGGCCTATTTTAATCTTATTTTTTGGACACTTAATAATTTAATTTTTGGAAAAGTCGTAGTATACAAGTCTAGCCATGAATTTATTATTTAAACTACGCAATTCTAAAACTTAATGTTATTTACGAAATGTGGTTGTAGTTAGAAATAATTACAAGGCATACCTTTGTAGTCTAGGTGATACAAATTTTAAAATATAACAAAAATGAAGATTTTTATTGGTATTTTCAGCCTAATTTTGTGGGATGTACTTTGGGTCAAGATTTCTTCCCCAAATTCAAGAAGAAGCTTAAAATATACGTTTACTATCGGAGCGTGGTTCTACTTAAGAGTCCAAATCCTCTTAAGAGCAATTTCCTAAACGGATAATATAGTGGTTTAGTTCTGCAGTCATAAAAGTTAGTAGGAACAACATTTTTGTATAATTTTTTTTTTGTAAAAATTACGTTGATATCTTTGTTTAAGAGCAATTTCTTAAACGAAAAATAGTTCTGCAGTCATAAAAGCTAGTACGAAGAACATTTTTGTATAAATTTTTTCGTAGATGATTTAGAAGTCATTTCTTGAATTTTTGCCAGAAGGAAAAAAAAGAAGAATGTACAAAAAAAATATAATGATCTAAAAGTACCTTAACTTTGGACCCCTCTAATTAATTTTGTGCTGGGTTACAGAAGGTAACTCTCTGGCAGGATGTTGCCTAATAAATTTAGATTATAAATCTGAAAAAAAATTGAAAATCTAACAAGGTAAACCTGAGTTATGACTGCAGAACTAACCCAGTAAACCAAAAGAGGTATTATTTATGTAAAATATATATAACATGTAAGAAAATTTATGTAAAATCTAGAGAGAAATTAGGGATAAATCATGTCAGGATGTCAGCCATATTTGGGGATAGGTTATTATGTCTAAATTATGTAAATTTTTATATATAAAATATATATCAGATATGAGTAAATAAAAACAAAAAATATCATTTTTTTGCTTGGACGGTACAATGTAGTAATTAGCTGCTACCAGGCCATTTCTAGTAAGTAATCACAAGTATAATACATTAATATTATCTTGACTTAAACCATGTTAAACTTAAAGTGGGATTTACGGGATTCGAACCCACGCCGTTGCAGTCGCAAATTGTCGAATCAAGCCACCTAACCGTTCGACCATCGAGGCTTCTTGAAATGAAGACACAAAAACATACATAATAGCCGATCAACTATCTAAATTCGTGAGCAAACATCATCTCATAAACAGATCTCAACATGGTTTTATGAAGGGTAAATCAACAGAAACAGCAGCAGTAGATCTACTCACGAAAGTGAACAGTAAACTGGACAATAATCAATGTGTAGCCGGATTGTTTTTTGATCTCTCGTGCGCGTTCGATTGTGTAGATTTGAGCTTTCTTAGAGAAAAGCTGTATGTGTACGGAATTAGAGGTGTTTGTGCGAGGTTAATTGTGTCATTTTTAGAAGATAGATCTTTTATAGTGCAGCAAGGTAACAAAAAATCAAAACAACACAGTGTCACCAGAGAAGTAGCGCAGGGTTCAGTATTAGGTCCTTTGATATTTACACTATTCATAAATGACTTGTACGAATACATTACGGAAGGGCATATAGTTAATTTTGCAGATGACATTTCAATAGTTGTATCCTCAGAAACATCAGATGAATTACAACATAAAATAAGAATAGTAACAGAAAGCGTAACGTCTTGGTGTGACAAAAATTCGTTATTGTTAAATGCGAACAAAACTGTAAAAATTCATTTCTTTAATAGGAAACCTCCAATAAAAAAAATTACAGATAGTATCTACTCTACTAATTTTCTAGGTGTCGTTATCGATGAGCAGCTACACTTCAAAGATCATATTAGTAAAGTAGCTAGTAAATTGAATAGTGCATACTTTGCAATCTTAAAACTAAAATCTGTAGTGGACACTAATACACTTATAAATGTTTACTATGCACTGGCATAAACTCACATAACATATAATATCATTGTTTGGGGAAGAGCGACATAAGTCAACAGACTACTCGTTCTTCAAAAAAGGTTATTGCGGTTAATATTCAATTTGCAAATTATTGAAACATGTAAACCGGTATTCAAACAAAAAGAAATTCTAACAATTACATCAGTATATATTTATAAATGCGCCCAATTTTGTAAAGATAACAAAGAATATTTTAAACAATGTAAAGAATTTCATGATTACCAAACGCGATATAGACATCGGATATGTGTACCTGTTCACAATAGCTCGCAATATGAAAAATCGCCGATATATACCAGTCTAACGATTTATAACAAGCTACCAATTAAGATTAGGAGTATCCAAAATTCACTAGTGTTCAAAAAAAAACTGAAGCACTTCTTGATCAATAAAAGTTATTACTCCCTGAAGGAATATATGAATGATGATTTTAGCTCTTTATAATGTAACTGTATGTACTGTGAGCTATTGCGTAGTATTTTAAATATATGTAATTGTCAATTTTATAAAATTTTAGCAATGTTTTTAAATTAGCAAATTGTGATCTAATTAAGTAACTGCAGTTTTTGTTTTTGTATGTATTTAATTTTAGATTTAGTTTTTATCTTGTGTTGACTGTTCATATCCATTCGTGTAGCCTATACAGGCAAATTTATTTTGGCGAAAATGAACAATAAAAATGATTTGATTTGATTTGACATTGTTTTAAAGCAATTCCACATATATTATATTTGTTTTAATACAAATAAAAAAAATTAAAAATAAATTAGTGAAGTTAAAAGAAGTTCAATTATATATAAAAATTAAGTAGTTAAAATTATTTTTAACAAAATAAATAAATTATAAATTATAACTCAACTTTTTTCTAATAATGTCGGTGTTGAATGTTGGATTTCTTTGGTAAGCGCAATTTTGCAGTATATTTTGCTTTTATTATTTTATGCATATTATCCTTGGCCAGGATTTTTATATATTATTTTCATAAATATATTGAATATTCATAAATATAAATTAGTCAAGTTAAAAAAAGTTATAACAAAATAAACAATAAATTTTAACCCTTCTCGCATAATTTAAAAAAAAAATTAAGAAAAAATTCTAAACTTTAAAAATATTCAAAATAAAGAAATTAAATATAAAAATTAAGTAATTATTTATAACAAAATAAATAAATTCTAACCCAACTTCCATACATTTTTCTAATAAGTTATTTTATTTTATATTTTATGTATGAATTATTTACATAAAGAATATATGTAAATAGTTTATGTAGGTATATTTTACATTAAATGTCTTATGTAAATAACACAGGCGATATTTAACCTAAATTATACATTATTATTTATATATAAAACAAACAAATACGAACTTATGAATTGTATATGTAAATAATTCTATATAAATAACACATTATAAATTTTACGTATTATTTACATAGAGAAAATAATATAATATTATATATGTAAAATATAAAAATATTTTAAATTAGCTACATAGGAGAATTTACGAGCTATCTATATATATTTTATATATAAGTTACAAATTGGTTTACTGGGAATGCTCGATTTCATGATTTTTCACAATTTTTCCTCCCAAACTCGCGCGCACTCTAGAGATTCGCATTAATTAGCAGTTATATGGTCATAATTTGCAAAGAAGCTCCAGAAAAGTGGGATAGATTTTCTATTCCTTGTTATTAACTCCAACGGAAAATTTATCAAGGTCGTCTAGGAAGATGCTCTTAGGATAATATTGAAAACAGCCATATAAAACACAGGAATTTTTGCCAATTATCATAATACATATATTAAAATGAATATCAATCCAATACTTTTAAATCAATCATCACAGCCCCGGCCAAATATGTAATACACCACCAATGGTAATCCAATCAAGTCAATTCCATACCAGATAGGATCAAAATTCCTTATTTCTAACCCACCCAATATTATAAAATGACAGAACAACCACAGTACCCTTAGAAACTTTTCACCACCTGAAACCCAGAACAAAAAAGATTAAACTTGGTAAGTTGCGGAAGACCACGAAAAAGAATCAGAAACAGCCCAGAAAAAGAAGCAGTTAAATAAACAAATATCAATGAGTATTAACTAAACTCAATAAAATCCATTTAAAATTGGTTAAATTTATTAGATAACAACACAAGTGAAGAACAAAATGAGAATGATGAGAAAATATTACTGAATGAAATAGCTAAAAATGAGTACAAGGTAAAATTACAAAATCATGGTCAAATCAAAATCCAACCAAAAGCAATTGACAACTAACTATAAAGCAACAACTAAAGCACTTGTCGAGAAATATACAAAATTTCATGCCAACATACCAAAGGAAGGGCGCCCTTTTAGGGCGTACTAAAGAACATGAAATACTCTACTGATTTTTTTGACAAAACTAAAAACAGCACTGGGGGAACAAGTTCAGTTGCCTCTAAAAATAAGTAGTGACATAGAGGGAGCAACATAAATATTTAATAAAATTATACAAGAATCAGTATACCAAACAACACCAACTACAAGAAGATTGCAAATCGGTTAAAAACTACCAACAATGATAAAATAAAAAATTGCGCAAAAACGAAGGCTGAAACAAAAAGATTCCCACAAGACCAAATAAGACTAAGTTAAGATACTTTTCAACTCCATGCCTTACTAAGCAATCATATGAATAACGAAAGGGGTGCCCAATCAGCCAACTTCCTATAATGTCAAAAGTCCTAGAAAAGCTTATTGCGCTACCAACCTATATTTGTACACTTACCGTTCATGTCTATAACTCGCCCCTACGGCTCGTTTTTCTAACCTTTTTCTCGTTCTGTCATAACGCACTTACCGACCTTGTATCGTAATATACTATTACCTACTATCCAGACTAGAACCGCTTCTAATAGCAAGTAAGGCAATTGCAACCCAACAATTTGGCTTTAGACCTCAACAAGCAACCACACAACAAGTTATAGGATAGGAAAGAAATAAACCAAGCAATGGAGGAGAAAAAATACTGCCCCGTAGCCTTCGTGGATATATCACAGGCCTGTCAAAAAGTCATCGCTCACTTAATTTAATTGATTTAATGTAAGTAATATCAAATATTTCATAGTTTGTTCCTTCAAATAGATTGTAATACACCATTGAAAACAAAAAAGAAATCCAATATTGTGCCCAATTAAAATAAGAAAGTTGCGCATTCTATAAGATTTCCATTAGAGATACTGTGTAAATTTTTATTCAAGTACACTATTTTAAAGATCTTATAAGAATGTACTTCTGAAGAATTTCTTGAAATACCACTTTCATCCAAGCAAAAATAATCTCAAAAAAATCATGGAAGTGCATGGTTAAAATGTATTTAGATCCTGTGCAGAATTTAAATACTTGACTAGGAAATAGTTTCATATAAAAGACCAAGAACCTATTTTTGCAAATAACTACAGGGCTTCCATTAATGACTGTTCGTCAGGCTAGCAAACCTTAACATACTACAGTTGGCTAACCTGGCCTTTTAACAGTGGCGTCCTTAGTAAAATAACTTTTTCAATAATAATTTATTTTGAATAATAGTAACAAAATATTTATTAAAAAATAATAAACTGAAAAAATAATTCATTTGCAATAAACAATATTTATCAATAATATAATTGTCCATGGTGTATGTATTTCTTTTATAAAAATCAAATCAATTTCTTTTCAATTGTAGCCTTTATTTGAAATACAATTTTTTTATTAAAAATAGCTAATGCATTTTCGATCCTTAGATCATCATCAGGCTATAAAACTTTAAATAAAAATAAAAATAATACTATAACAAAGTATTAATAGAAATTACCTTGAAAAATATTTTAAAAAATTCAAATAAAAATGACTTATGTAAAAAATTGTAAATAAAAAAACAATATTTATATGTAAAATTTAATTACATAATTAAATTATAACCTTAAACTACTTTGAAGGGTAGAAATTACAAAATAAAAATTGGATTACTTTCAGATCATCATTTGCCAAGTTCTTATTGAAGAAAACATCTTTATTTTTTACAACAAATGTTGAAAATGATTTCCTTCATTTTCTATACAAATAGCAACTCTTCGTTTCATATTTTCAAAAACGGATTGCAGTTCATCTGGTGATATTAGATTTATTTCTTCTTTTATTGCATCCTCTAATTCAACAAGATTGTCTAATCGTTTTTAAAAAACATTGTTTTAATTTTTCCGAATAAATAAAAATCTAGTGGAGTTAAATCTGGAAACCGTGGAGGCCATCGATTTGGGTTATTAGGCGATCATCAAAGTATTGTTGAAGATACCTTATTGATGTTCTTGCAGTATGTGCTGTTGCACCATCTTGTTGCATATACCCATTTTGTAATTCGTCATCGTGAATCTGTTTAATAAAAGGTTGTAAAATCAAATTTTGGTATATCTCAGCATTTATCGTTTCATGAAAAAAAAAATGGCCCAATTATTCTCCTCCGTGAAATAGCTATCCAGACACCAATTTTCTGTGGATGCAAGGTACTCCATGTAGGTATGAGGATTTTCGGCCGACAATGCTTCGTCCGAAAAGAAAGTCAAGTCTAGCATATCGTTGTTATTTATGTGATTATTAAACCAATTACAATATTGTAATCTTCGCTGATAATCCGTTGGAAGTAATTCTTGCACTAAGCTTATTTTATACGCATGCATATGCAGTTTTTTTGTTAAGGCTTTGTGACAAGTCCCAACAGATAACCCTAAAAATCATAAAAATTAATAAATTATTTTGCAACACTTAATTGCTCTAACTAACCTGTTTGTGCAGAAAGTTTTGGCACTGATTTGTTTGGATTTTGTGCCATGCGAACACGTACGTCCTCTAAAATTTCATCGGTCAGTTTTGTAGGAGCTCCGGTACTTTTACCTTTGCAGATGCAATAACGAGTTTCAAATCGCTAAATGATTCTAAACTTATGAATTCTAAAATTATCATAAGCAAAGGGAAATTCAGGAAATGCTTCCCAAAATTGGTTAATCTGCTCTCCACTTCGGAAGTGAGCCATCAAAATAAATGCATCGTGCTACTGCGAAAAAGCCATCGTAATAAATTTAGGTACTGCGGCAATTAGTTAAAAAAAACTGTTGTTACTTTTAGTTTCAAGAAAATGAGAAATAATTTGAATTTAACACAAAACTCGGAGGAAATTTGTAAGGGACGCTTTGACTAAAAATGACAGTTCAAAACCACAGAATAACTAAAATTGGTTGCATCGTATACTTGGTTGCCTAGATTCGTGACCTTGACCGAACAGTAATTTATAGAAACTTTTTTGTCTTAATATAATACTGAAAAATAAATATGAAATACCTTGTATATATATTTTATACATGAACTAAAATATAAACTAACAAATTTCTTCCATATTATTTAAATTTTGGACCATACTTAGTGGACACATGTTGTTCTCCTCATACCATTGTAGATTTGTAAGCTCAAAATTTATCAAAATATTAAAATATTGTATATTCACAAAGGTTTATTAGAAATAAATAGGTAACAAGTATACATGTACAAGTAATTGTTTGCAGGTCATCCAAAAGTGAAAGCCTTTATCTCGCATGGTGGTCTTTTGGGAATAACTGAAGCAGTCCATTGTGGAGTTCCAGTTGTAGTTATGCCTCAGTTAGGAGACCAACATGCAAACGCAAAGGCACTGGAGGCAAGTGAAGGAGGAGTTATTTTAAACTTTCATGATGTTGACGAAGATACTGTATATAACGCTTTGAAAACAGTCCTGGACCCAGAGTAAGCATTCAAAATTATCTCTACTATGTTCACCCTTACAAATATCTTTATTTTAATACCCATTAAAATATAAAATGGTAACTAAGCACATACAAAGTAACGATAATAACGGTAATCCCAACCGTATTATAATTAACTAATGAAATTATGCACTTTATATAAAATTATTGCTTACGAAGTTGTACATTTTTGTAAATAATATGATAACTATAAATTAGGTTTTATAAATAAAATTGAAATATTGCTGTATTTTCATTTTATAAACTATTGCAGTAAATTTATATAATAAATAAAAAACATATTTATTGTACTAGATGTTTATATTCAAGGCAATTAAAATTAACGTATTTTCTACAATATATACAATACTTTCGTTTACATATTTTGCATTCAACATGATAAATTGATTGATTTTTGTAATAGGGAAATTTAAAAGATTATTATTATTTTTTGTAAATAAATAAATAAAATCTAGCATGCAATATTTTGGATGGTGATTCCTCGGATGACAGTTTCTATTGTCTTTCTAGAAGCTCGCCATATATTTTTCTGCAGAGATACTAAGAGAGTATTAAATCTCACTTTTGTGGAGCTTCCTTAAAAATCAAACTCCGCCACATAATCCCAAACAACGGGACTTCCAAGACCCGAAATTTTAATCCTGCGGGCAAACTCCGCCAGGTCCGTTATAGGTAAGGCCAGATAGAGGTATTAGTGCCGAATAGCGCATTCCCATGCAAATTCAATGGCTACAAAACTTTAGTAAAATTTCTATATATTAGCAAAATAACTAAATTTTTCTAACACTATAACCTCACCAAATTACAATGTATATTTAAAAATTTTTTCTGCACTAAAACGTAACTAACTCTACCCAAAACCTAACCCGAGCACCAGAGAGTGTATTTTAAAAAACAAAAACCTAACCGAATTTATTTTCTCAAATATGGATCATTATTTTTATCCTTTCAGGTTGTAGTGTTTACCGCATCATTAATCCTTTTATTATTGGCGGAGTTTTGAATCGCCCAAATTATCAGCTTACTTATCATTAATGCGCCCGCTATAGAGCGCGTGAGTTTTGGAAGAAGAATCGTGACAATTGAATATTACGGGCACTACAATATCTCTAGTTTCCTATGTACGATTTTCAATTTATTTTACGGCTTTATAAGCTAATTTAAGTAGACTACCATTTGACAACAGTTTATTAGAATTATTTAAATCTGCATATTTCAAAATATTTTTTGCAGTGGCGTATCTGGTGGTGCCAATAAACTACTATATGTACTACTCTTAACATGGATGAAAAAATGCAACTTGAAAGAATTATTTGAACGTAAGGAGTCATAATTTTCTTTTAGTGGTTCACACAACATATTAGTTTATTAAATAAGTACAAAAAGTTCTCAGCGACAAAAAGTTCTCAGCGAAATAATCCGGAAGTATCTAGAATTGGTACAACTTTTACTAAAATATTATTTTAATAATTTGCATATTTGTAATTTTGTATAAAAAAGTAGCTGTTGTGGTCGAACAAAATATTTCAACCAGAAGTGTGGCAATTGATACTAGAATTGCACACACGATTGTTTGGAGGATACACAATGAAAATAATTATCCTTATCACATCCACGTACACCAAGGACTAGGAGGGGGAGATTTTCAGAAAAGGTTGCATATTTGCTGCTCTTAAACAAAAACTCAAGTTTTCAATATAATCAGTATCTATCTCCATCAATATCTGGTGTTAAATTTTAGGAGGCCAAGTCGCATTATTTCGACCAGTCGATAACTGTTAAAGTGGATGCTGATTTCCTAGAGAACAGTTTTCAGGATCTTATTGACTATACCTTATTAACTATACGTATAATCATGTATCTACAACAAGGCAGTTACCCTCCACATGTTTCAAGGATAGGTCTTGAGTAGGACTTGGCCGATGGAGCAGAAGATAAATATTTTCTTGTGGGGACGTACTAAAAATTTGGTGTAAAAAGTTCATCAATAGATAATTTACAAAAAGTCATTGTTTTACTTTTTAAACATTGTAAATATTTACATTTGTTTATTATAGCCCACTTCAAAAATGATTAATAAACAGCCCTTTTTAGAAATTAAACCTAAAATAAATCTGTTATCATTATATTATCTAAAACTTTGTCGGACTTGTTGTCTTGACTTAAGTTTTGTATTTATATTTATATGTAGAAAAATAACTCAATTGATTATTTTTTAATTATTTGATCCCGAAACACCACTCAAAATATTGCAAGGTATACCGGGTGGAAATGAAAACCGGGTCACCTCTATAACTTTTTTATTTATGAATAAAAAAATTTGAAATTTGGCTATGTTCTATGGTTCAAAAAAATAAATTTTATGTGCATTTTTTATTTTCGAAATCACTTCCGGTTTCACCGGAAACACCATGAACTTTGTTTTTTTAAATGTAACATCCCATATTTTTATTCATGGCCTAAAATACTTTTAAAAAAGAAGTCTTTTTGAGATATTAGTTTTTATTTTTTTTATAAAATATAAGTTCTTGGGTTGAGGACAAAAAATGCAAATAAAAACAATAAACTTTTATTCCAAAATAAAAGTTATAATTTTATAACCAAAATAATCGTTATAAAATCCTCTTTTTAAAAAGTCGAATGACCCGGCATCATTGCATTTAAAAAAAGTGAGATATTTGATAAAATCTTCATTAACTAAGTTTAAAAATTAATAGTTCAAAAACCACTTAAATTTTTTTTCAAATTACAATTTTAGTTAGGTATTTGAATTATTTAGAATTAGTTTTGGTACTTTTCACCGACTTCGAAAACCTTTTTTTTTTTTGAAAAAAATTTTTTTTACAAAAAAAATAAAAACTAATATCTCAAAAATACTTCTTTTTTGAAAGTATTTTAAGCCATGAATAAAAATATGGGCTGTTACATTTAAAAAAACAAAGTTCATGGTGTTTCCGGTGAAACCGGAAGTGATTTCGAAAATAAAAAATGCACATAAAATTTGTTTTTTTGAACCATAGAACATAGCCAAATTTCAAATTTTTTTATTCATAAATAAAAAAGTTATCGAGGTGACCCGGTTTTCATTTCCACCCGGTATTCCTAAATTATGAAGATCGTCACAGTTGCTATTTAAAAATTATTAACCTGCTATTAAATAATAAGCTTCATGTAATTATTATTGAAATCATAATTTATTGTAATTTGTGTCTAATTTTAACTTTTTGAAATTTCAATAGGTACACTAATAGATTGAAAGTTCTAAGAAATCGTTTTCATGATAGACCACTATCTGCTTTGGAAACTGCAATCTATGGGATAGAATATGTCGCTAAATATAAGGGAGCACCTCATCTTAAAATAGCAGCAGTAGAAATATCCTTCTATGAAGATTTTTTATTAGATGTTATACTATTTATAATAATGTGCTTAACTTTCTTTTTATTTACCATGCGCTCTGCCATAAAATATGTAATTTATATAATGAAACCAGAAAAATAAAAAAAATTTCTTAACTTTAGGTCGCGGTGGCATTTGCTGAAGTTTCAACTCAAAACTCGATATGTTGCATAGTTAAAAATAATTTAATACTTGGCTTAGCTAAAATATGTGAGGGTTGGCAGTATCTTTGAAAATTCTTATTCAAAATAAACAAAGTTCTAGGGCATAGTTGTTTACGTTGTAATGGACGGCAGGTAATACGACCCTTAATAGTGTACAAAAAGTCCAATTTCGCCCTACGTAAGAAAAGGGTTATATTTGGCGAAAAATTAAGAAGAATTTAATCAAGGATATTAGATCTGATATAGAAGAGTATCCTACTGGATTCATAATTGTAGTTAACAATGTTGATTTTAATAAGGAAATATTACAAATTCTAAATACCCAGGTAACTGATTTATCTTCTGAATTCGATTCATACATTTAAGAAAAGTAGATGTTAGCTTTCTTAAAATTTTGTTTAATTTTTGGAGAGCTGTAAAAAGTTTAAAAATACACTTAGAACATAAAATTAATTAGCGAACTCTTCGTTCGAAAAAAATATTATTTTAATTAGTTTTTTATCAGTGTAATAAACGACGCTAAGCGAATGTTTTTTGTAAAGAGTCTGTTTTAATGCTGCGTATGACTATTTGGTTTTACTTACAAAAACAAAAAAATAAAGAAATTGATAGCCTAAAAGATATTTTAAAAAAACTTCAATGGAAATAAAAATATGACCAGAACCGCAAATGCAAAAATAACAGTTTACGGGTGCCACTAGATATGCTAGTGCAAACAATATTTTTATAAACTTTTTTTTATTTGAGGTTTTAAAGTCAACTAGTAAAACGGGAAAATAATCGAGAATTTATAAAAAAAATTAAATACCCAATACTACCTTAACTTTGGTTCCTTATAATTAATTCTGCATAAAATTGCATCATAAAAGCTGTAGACCAGTTTTAGTTTTATTTATTCTAGTTTACAAATCAGAAATAAATTTGAAAATCTGTCAAAAAAAAACTAGAAATACAGTGATTTCATAATTTTTCTCATAAACATAAATAACATAGGTATACAATAGTTTTCAAGTATTATGCAAAAGTGTGTATATTGTTAGTATTTATTTAAATCGGGTATTTCTTGTTTATATTGGTGTGCGGCGCGAGCATCATAAGTGACCCTTAAGTATTTATATACTTAAGGGAAAGTCACAACTATAGACTTAACCTATGCAACACTTTAACCTCAAGCAAATACTTAAACTTAAAAATTTTAAGCTTCAACTGTGCAACCGGGCTTTAGTCTTTTTTTATTATATAAAAAGATGGTACTAAAAATCTTTAATTGTTAAATCCAAAAATTGTTTTAAAAACATATATCCCACTTTATTAACTTTGACCTTAATAACCATTTAAGATCTCGAACAAATAGTTTAAAAACTCTTTCTATGTATTTTTATTTAAGAAAGCGACTAACGGCCGATGCCAATAGCCCGTGAACGTGAACGAGAACGAGAACATGAAAGACTGTACAGGGGGGAGACATTTGGGATTTAGATGCACAACAAGGCGGATTTATGCGGATTGAAATAGTAACATACTAGGATCATTTCATTTTCTTACCAAAATTAACATTCCGTTAATTGAAAATATAACCTATAAATTGATTTGTTTATTTAATTAAAAATATTCTTAATATTCTTATTGGATATTGTTAAAAATGAATTTAGATTCCGACGATTTACTTTTGTTTGCAGCAATGGGATTCCTGGTATAAGCACAAGCACAGTTAAAACTGACACACCAAGCAGAAGATAAGTACCAATTTTTTTGACTGAAATATATTTATGTGGTTGGGACATTAAGACATCATTATAAGAATTGCAAACATTTTAAATTCTCAGATGGTGGACTCCTATTTATGCCGAATGTAATCTGAAAGGTGCATTTGTGAATATTTTCCAAAACATGTACACATCGAAGATCGACTACGAAATGTACAAGAATGACTCCGGAATGTCCGGAGTGCTAAATTACTAAGAATGGTCAAAAACACACTTTATCTATGAGAAACACTATTAGGAAAAAGCAGGTTAAAAAAATTGGAAATTTAATTTTAATCGACGATGACGTTTAAAATGCGCATGCGCATGTCACCTCGGTGAACGCGAAAGATAAAACTTTAACAACTTTCCCGTTTTGTCCGGGAATTCATAATCACGTACAACCTATCAGTGTTCGGTATGCACATACTCAACTCCCATCTTTCAACTTCCTTCACGTTCTCGTTTATGTTCTCGTTCCGGTTTCCGGTTCGCGTTACGTTGTATTATGCATCAGCCTTAAGGCGATAGTCGGCAAATGCGAGCGCTTGATTTTGAAATTCGCTTGATATTTGGGCTTTTGCTTATAATTTTTTTTCTATTGAAGCTTTTTTAAAATTTCTTTTTTTGGTACACAGAAGAGTCTTGTGGCTACCAATTTCTTCTGGTTTTGTTTTTGTAAGTCACACCAAATACTCATACGGCAGCAGTAAAATTGGCACTTTTAAAAAAACCTGGTCCTAGAAAATACCATTTTTCTTTAACAAGGGACCTTCAAATTGAGATTTGTAAAATTTTCTCTTATCTAAATACACAACTTCACAAAAGTGTTATTCTGTTTTTCCGATTATATCGAGTATAAGGTTTAAAACAGCAAGCAAAACTTGCTCAATTTTAGGTCAGATTTGATTGTCTATAAATCTAAAAATTCAATAAAAAATACAAAAACAAAATAATAGACATGTTATGCCAAGTATTAATGAACTACTACTACAAAAAAAACAGAATTTCATTTACTGGTTTGTCTAAAAAATGGTATTCCGCAGAGTCACATTTTACGCTCACAAAATTTCGCCGACTATCGTCTTAAAAGAAAAAAACATAAATTACAAAATTGGGTTATAGACGCATATAACCAGAAATTTTTTTTTTCTATACTGGGTGTTTCTTAGTTAACGCTCAGGCTATTCCGTCTTTTCTAAAATGAAACACGTTTTGACTAAGTTGTGCTACCAATTTATTACGGTGTTTTTAACCAATTTAAAAAAAAAACGTGCAGAAGGGTAATTTCCAAATTGCCTATTTATTTTTTTTTGGCTCATAACTAAATGAATATTGTTAATATTTATTTTTATATTTTCTTACTTCTCTATTGAAGCTAAATGAGAGCTTATGCTCTTAAAAATGCCCTATATTCTTTTAATTTTCCAACACCAAGTTCTTTAAAAAATTGTCAATTTAACACATAACTGAACATAATTCTTCATATTCGCCGAAATTAAAAGGTAGTGTTTACGTCTTGAATGATGTCCCAAACAACTGATAAACGACCTATTATTGATATACATAAATGTTTATACAGGGTGAGTTTAAACTAACCCATATGGATTGATAATGTTTTTATATCATAAAGCAATACTTTATTAAGAGTGTTTTACAACGTTACCAAAAATTTTATACTAATGCCATCTAGATGTCATTAAAAAAATATTAAATTTCACCTTAAAGGATAGTTTTAAGTAAAGCATATTATTCATAACTACCTTATTTTTTAGTGTTTTAAAAAACGGTAAAAGACGGATCGCACTGTTTTTGAAGAAGTTTATTTTAAACTCAAAAGAAACATTTTCTCGATCGACATGACGTCACTACGACGTAATCAATTTTTTTTAAATAAAATGATATAGTTTTTATATCATATAACAATACTTTATTTATACTAGCGCCATCTAGATGTCATTACCAAAATTATTAAATTTCACCTTAAAGTACGGCTTAAATGTTTTTCATAAAAAATTCGACAAAATAAGGTGGTTGTGATTTTTATGCGTTACTTGTTACTATAAACTAGCGTTTACGGGAAAATTTAATATTTTTTTAAATGCATCGAGATGGTGCTAGTATAAACCTTTTGGTATCATAAAAAAAATCTTAATAAAAGGTATTGTTTTCTGGTGCGACACGTCTCTTACCGTTTTTTAATATTCCAAAAAATAAGGTGGTTATGATTTTTTGCGTTACTTTAAACTCACCCTGTATATAAATTTCCCTTCATTTTGAGGCGAATATCAGCTGATGTTATTGCAGTATTAAATAGATTCTTTTATTAATCAACAAAATATTTAATCTAAGCAAATAGATCTGTTTTGTTTATAGAAACGACCCGCTCTATACAACAACAGCTACCAAATTTCTAATTACTTAGAGTCTGCAATTCATTAACAAAATTACGCTTTGTTTAGTTATTAAAATAATAATAATTAAATATATTCTTAAAATTTATTTTAAAACTATTACATGAGCTAATTGGAATTTCTACAGTAATTTGAAATTTAATTATACATCATATGTTATAAAATAGTTTCTAAAATTGTAAAATGAGAAAACATAAGTTAATATGTGTATAAAGGACGTTTAAATTCAATTTATATTAAATAGGTTTTAATTTAATAAAAGGAATATCCCAACAGATGAGATTGTATAGTAGCAATAACAAATTAATAATAGAAACGTATATGGGATAGTACAGACCTAATAAAAGCCCAAATTCATAGAGGATGAAGAATCTTTATCCCATAGGTATTAGGAATTATATTAACGCACGTCATTGGAAATTCTTCAGAAACGAAGGGCAGCAAACTCCATATGAAATTACAGCATCTTTCTGGCAATGCTCGCCCCTTTTTATTCCCTGCAGACTTTAAACCCATTTTGTGTTCATTTAGTTCAATCACGGTTCCAAAACTTTATACTCTAGAGATATTATTTTGACATTAACTATTTACTTTTCTGAAATAAAAATAACTTACCATCTGAAATTTCTCTTTTGGAATAAATAATAAAGTTTCATATTTAATATTGTTATATAATATTTAATTACGGTATTATAAATAGTAATTTATGTTTGATTTCTAGGAAACGGTAATTTTCTAAAGAATTATTTAATTAATTCCTGTTTTTTAATTCGTTTTTGTTTGTTAATAATTTATATTAAAAAATATCCCATATTTTAATTAAGGTATGTTTTATATCTAGAACCGGCTGCACTAGACGTTTCATAATCGCCAAGTTATCATTCGGGGTAAATATAAGAAATATTCTTCTTTTATCCTTAAGTTTTCCTATACGCCTAATAGGAATTTATTTTTTTTTTCAAATACATATAATACATATCAGATAGTTGATAGTATCTATCAAGGGACATAACATAATAAAACATTAACTAGATTTTTGTACACTTTTAATATTAATTGTTATTGACTTTTCAAGAATCAATTAAAGTACATGCATCGATACTTTTATTTAAACAGGGCGGGACGTAGGAACCAAATCATTAGATAAATAAATAAATAAATGAACTTTATTATCCAACAGGCCAATGACCCCATTACAGGACAACATAAATTAACATATAAAATATCAAAAACCAAAAATAAAAATTATAAATAATTATTCACTCATATTAGAAAAAGAATCAATTATTTATCTCTTAAAAGTATTAAAGTTGTCATCAAATACGTCAGCATTACTTTTGAGATAACACACGATTGAGTTGTATACATGAACCATCTGGTTCATGTATTTTATTATATAATAATAAAATTATATAATAAATTATAAAATAATTATAATTATTATTATTATAATAATTATATAAAAAATATCATCAGAGCGATAAAGTGGTTCCCAATCGACATTGCTTAAAACAAGATATACTTCCTGAAGATTGGCTTGTTGTTATTTTCTTCTGAGGACGTGCTTCGAAAGTTACAGTTGACCATAGTTGGAAAATTAACTTTTATATCTAACGACGGATGGTAAGCATCCTCAGATACAAAACTATTAAAATGACGATTTAAGATCCATAAAGTTCTAGTAGAATGTAAGCATATTTCAAGTATTTTATCAGCTTCATTAACAACATGGTTACATTGTTTAAGGTTCCAAAAGTTCATAAAGTTAACTAACAAAAGAAGACTGTTGATTACGAATTAAGTTGGAGTTCTCATTTGACACAAATCTGTGATATTCAGGAATATTAAAATCACCTAAAATTATTTCTTCACATTCAAAGTCGAAAATTTTGTCAAGGAGTTGAAAGAGTTTTTCATATATACCAGCAGACTGTGATGGTGGAATATATAAGCAAACAATAATAACTGATATGTTCATATCCAAATGTATCTTCACAGCCGAAACTTCAAAAATTTCAGTGTCGGAAGTATCGATATTTATTTGCCCACTTTTCCATTTGGAGTTAACAGAAATAAGAACACCTCCCCCTCTCTGATTTAAACGGTCACAACGAAATATATTATAGTAATTGGGAAAAAGTTCAGAATCAAACACGCCTGGTTTTAACCAAATTTCAGATAAGCAAACAAGGTCATAGTTGTTGCTCATAATATTAGTATAAAATTCATTTGTCTTTGAGTTAAGTCCTCGAACATTTTGATAACAAATATTAAAATTGGCCTGTCGGATAAAATTTAGTTTTTTTGTTTTCCTGTATTATTAACAGTTATATTGAGAGACCCATTGATATATCGCAAAAACAAATCTTTTTCACCACCATTCCGTCTTAGCTTATAATCACTTTCTTCAACTCATCTCTTTGTATATTTGTACGATCAGCACCTACCTTGATGTTATCGGGAAACTTCTTTTTGGACTTAAGTAACTCCTTCACCTGTTCACTGCTCGAAAGTAAGACTTTTAAAGGTCTGATCTTGTCGGACTTTTTACCAACCCGGAATAAATTAACCGTCTTAATAGAGTTCAATATTGGCTGTGATAATTCAGAGACCCTTTGGCTATTTTCAGCTTTCCGAGTTGCACCATCAACATTTTCAGATTCAGGAATATTATAAATCATAATATTTGACTCTCTTCTTTTGCGGTCTTCTAACTCTTGAATAACAGAGATATTTATGCCACTATCACTAGTGTTGCTAAAGTTATTATTCTGCAAGAGTTGTTGTTCCAGGTTGAAGACATTAGATTTTAATATATCAATTTCAGATCTTAATTCTTTATTTTCACTTTTGAGGCACTCAATTGATTGTAATACTAATTTGATATCATCTATAGATTCCCTTTGAAGTTTGATTTCGTTCGCCAATATCTGAACACTGGTGTGGATTGATGTTAAAGTTTTATTGAAGTTAATATTCATAGCCTCATTTTTACTAATTTTAAATTGGGTAAATAATTAGGATGAACCTAACGCAGGCGTGGACGCTAAAATACCGCATGTTCGCGAATGATTGTTTTGCTCTAAATTCGGGTCCAAATTAATGTTTTTCCCCTCGTAACACTCTCTTATCTTGATTATTATCAAGTAAGAAAATTAAATTTGTTGCCGTTATTAAAATTAGGACTCCAGTCCTCCCTGGATGTTGACAGATTTCAATTTTCAATTTACGGGATTGTCCCAAAGTAAAAATGAGTTTTATAATAATAAAATTCTATGATTTTAGAAATGTTTGTGTACCTATACTTTATTTTATCTAAAAGCTACCAATTTCTGATTATTTTACACTTGGTTTTTATGCCCCTCCTTGTATATAATAATAATAACTTTATTAACGGGAATTTTCAGCCTTTGTATAAATTAAATACATTTTGTTTAACCTAAACTTATACAGGGTGTCCCATTTAACATTGGACTGTATAGGTACTTTGTTAGTATTGGAGATAGAAATTCGGTTAAATGGACAAAGTAGTAGAGAGTGAGATTTGTTCGTATATTAATAATTCGTTGACAAAACATTTGAATTTCGCATCGTTTCTTTCTTAAAAAAAAAGAAAATGCAATTTTCAAAATATGGCTATAACTTCTTTATTTTCGATGGTCCCAAAAAAGTTTACTGACATTATGCATACACTTTTTTGTGTACAATGGAGTCTGGCAAATGAATCTTTTTTTTCGCCATCGGATTGACCGAAAATGAACCAAACCTATTTTTTTCTTATGGAAGCCATATAGGATTTACACATATTTGGAATCGGTGTTATTCAGCGTACTTCAAGTCATTTGAAGCTGAGTTATTCCAACATGTTTTCATACACTATTTCATTCCTAAGTAAACCTTGTCTAAAGCCAACTAAAAAACATTTTTGAGTCTTTTAAATTTCTAAATTAATGTTTTTCTAAAAGAGTGACCATATTGTAGAGGCTTACTCGAATTTTTAACTGCAAACAAAGTAACCTAAAAGTATAAATATTAAAATCATTAGGGATCCTGGAAATGAATCCTAAAGTTTTCAGCGAGTCTTTTAGAGTTTGTACTATGTGTTAATTTGCTAGCAAAAATTTTACCTTTATTTCGTGGTCATTACGACTAATTCTTAAATAATTGCATTTTTTATATTTAACGGTAGCTTATTATCACAAAACCAATTATAACTATTATTAACAGTATTTTGAACTAAAGTGACATCAGCAGAAGATTTTATTGACTTAAAAATCTTTATGTCATCCACAAAAAGAAAAATTTAACATCCTTTATACTGTATCTTGTAGTCTCCTATATTATTAATTACTAATAAAAATAGAATGGATCCACAATGTGAACCTTGTGGTACACCCGATGACTCGATATCATAAACCTTGGATCCGAAATAAGATTATTAAATATATGTAGTCATTCGCCTAGGTAGCTGGAAAGCGAATCTTGCACAAAAGATGGAAATCCGATAGCTTCAATTTTCCTTATCATTAATTCATGATCAACTTTCTCAAAAGCCTTTGGGAAGTCCATTTAGGTAGAATCTACCTACTTCTTCGCCATTTTCTAAAGCATTTGAATATAGTCTTCGTATAACACCTGATTTGAAACTGTACAGAGTCCTTCAACAAAACCATGTTGTTTCTTTATAATAGCTTTTGTAAACACCAAGTTAGTTGGTTGCAAATTAGTTTGTCAAATAGTTTGGGAATATACGACTGGATGAAAGTTTTATCCCCATATTTAAATATCGGATTAACATAGCTTTCTTTTCACCGAGATAACTCTTGAGATATAGATTGAGAAAATAAATAAATTAGAAATTCATAAATCGTGAATATGCACTCTTTTAGAAACATGTTTGGTAATTTTGGGATATAAAAACGCCTAATACAGTTTTTATATGAATTTAATTTTTTTCTAACAAAAGTATGTACCAAATCAAAATTATTAAATTAACAAAATCAATCACTACCATATACATATAATGCTTGATATCTTGACGGTGGCTCAGCGGGAGAAAATTTAAAGAAAATAATTTCTGGTTCTCATGAAATGCGTTTGTAATTAAATTTCAAGAAATACGAATTATTTTGTTTGGATAAAATAGAGCAAAAAATAATTTATGAGTTTAAATGTGTTGCGCTAGGCATTGGGATTTAAAAAAAATCAGATTGTTTTTTACTTGGTACTCCTCATAATCAAGGTACTACTTTGACTATGAGCTTTCATTCGCATTCTATATAAAATCAATTAGTTTGGAACTTATGAGTTCTCGCTATTGAAACTTCTTTCGCATGTTGCCCTCCTTCTTAAAAATTGCTTGGCTATACCTTTTCGCCTACTAAAGGAGCTACAGCCCTTAAAATATTGTCAGTATAAAGGGCGATTAAGCCTAAATTTTCAAGAAAATCTTCGAACTAATGAAATGGCTACATTTTATTAAGCGACTAATAATAATTAAAGTCGAGTACTCTAGATCAAAAGTAGCAAAATTATTCTATGTTTAAATATGATTAGAACATACAGGGTGGGCCAACGAAAACGAAACAGACGAGTTTTAAAATAGTTAATAAAAAATTTTGAAAAAACGCTCGGGCAGGTCAACTTTGGTTTCGAGGAGGACATATTTTGCAATAGAAGTGATTCAAAAATCCATTCACCCCTGTGCCCTATGGACACAACCCCTAAAATTTTAATAGGGATGGTGGGGTAAGTAATACCTTGTTAGAAAGATCTTTTTACTCAGAGTAACATGCCACAAAAAATTTAATCCTTCGATTCGTTTTGAAGATATTCAAAATTTAACATGTAGAGTTTTCATGCCTTTAAAATTGTGCTATGAATACCACTGCTTCAATTTTAAGTGTTTTGATAGGGTAAGTAATACCTCCTGGGAAAGATCTTTTAACCCAAAGTAACATACAAAAACATGTAAAAATTTATTTTCATTTTCTACAAAAGAGAGATTTTAAAAAACTAATTTAAATTTATTCGAGGAATTGTTTAAAATTTTGTAACATATGGAACAAAACAATGCAAAACATAAAACGATTTATAACCACATTGAGATTCTTTTTATCAGTTGTTTTTTGTATTAGTGGTGATTTTCATCGTGTTAAAACTGTTTATGACTAATTATTAGAAATCAACATTTAAAATTTTGTGAACTTCTGTAAAAGCTTTTGCTACCAATGGTTTATACAATTCCAGAAAGGGTTGAATTATTCACTTTTTATTTTAAAAACGATGAGAATGGTCATCGTGAAGCTAATTTATTTAATGAACAACATCCAATCAAACATTGTAACCGAAAATACGTTCTGGAGTTTGTTGCAAAATTTAAAAATACTGGTTCTGTTGGTAATAAGAAACGCGATCCTGGTAATGTTCGTCCAATAAGAAATGAGGTCGTTGAAATAGGTGTTTTGAGACAAGTTGCTGCAGATCCAACTTTAAGCACAAGGAAACTGGAGACTGTGACTAACATCAGCAGAACAACCATTCGCCGAATATTGAAAGGTCACAAATATCATCCCTATTAAATTCATTTAATTCATGAGTTAAATGAAGATGATTTTGATAGGCGACTGCAATTTTGTGAGGTGATGACGGAACGGATAATTGCTGATGAAAATTATCTTTATAATATCTGTTTTTCTGATGAGTGCACTTTTTTCTTAAACTCAACCGTTAATCGTCATAATTGTCGATATTGGTCAGATGAGAATCCTAGGGTATTTCATGAAGTTCACACTCAAACTCCTCAAAAATTGAATGTGTGGGTTGGAATTTTTGGATACCGTCTTATTGGTCCTTATTTTCTAGATGGCAATCTAACAGGGGATATGTACTTGGATCTACTTCAAAACTTTGTTCATCCATTTCTTGACGATATTATCGAAAATGACGATCGTTATTTAGAAGACCATCTGATTTTCCAACAAGACGGAGCTTCTCCTCATTACACACGGCCTGTTAGGGAATTCTTGGATACGATGTTTCCTGGGCAATGGATTGGGCGTAGAGGACCTTTGGAGTGGCCGCCGCGATTTCCCGATCTTACTCCCCTTGATTTTTTCCATTGGGGGCATTTAAAAAGCAAGATTTACGCAACGGAACCAGGATCTCTAGCAGAGTTACGACAGAGAATTATTAATGAATGCCGAGAAATTACTGCTGAAATGTTACAAAATGTAAGAATTCGCTTTGAGCAAAATTTGTACGTTTGCATGGAGGTTGGTGGAACTCAATTCGAACATTTAATAAAATAATAAAAACATCCTTGACAGTGTCGGGATCGATTTCACTTTTGTTTTTTTTGTATGTTACTTGTGGTAAAAAGAACTTTCCAAGGAGGTATTACTTACCCTATCAAAAGACTTAAAATTGAAGGCGTGGTGTTCATAGCACAATTTTAAAACGTACGAAAACTCTACTTGCTAAATTTTGAAAAGCTTTAAAACGAATCGATCGATTTAACTTTTTTTTTGTATGTTACTCTGGGTAAAAAGATCTTTCCAACGAGGTATTACTTACCCTACCATCCCTATTAAAATTTTAGGGGTTGTGTCCAAAGGGCGAGGGATGAATGGATTTTTGAATCAACTCTATTACAAAGTATATCCCTCTCGAAACGGTATTACTTACCTTATTGAAACACTTAAAATTGAAGGTGTGGTGTTCATGGCACAATTTTAAAAAGCATGAAATCTCTACTTGCTAAATTTTGAATATCTTTAAAACGAATCGATGGATTTAACTTTTTTTTTTGTATGTTACTCTGCATAAAAAGATTTTTCCAACGAGGTATTACTTACCCCACCATCCCTATTAAAATTTAAGGGGTTGTGTCCATAGGGCGCAGGGATGAATGGATTTTTGAATCAGCTCCATTGCAAAATATGCCACCCTCGAAACTAAAGTTGACCTGTCCGAGCATTCTTTCAAATTTTTTTATTAACTATTTCAAAACTCGTCTGTTTCGTTTTCGTTGGCCCACCCTGTATGTGAATGTTTAAGTGTATTGTTCTTGAAAAGGATGCATTCTATCGAATTGGTACAGGAGTAGGTTTTTTGTCCAAAATTAAATAAGGAATAATAATATGACAACAAATATTTTGTTATGTTAACCATGAAAAAGTTAACGCTATTTTTAAACTTAACCCAGTAAACCAAAAGAGGTATTATTTATGTAAAATATATATAACATGTAAGAAAATATATGTAAAATCTAGAGAGAAATTAGGGATAAATCATGTCAGGATGTCAGCCATATATTTGGGGATAGGTTATTATGTGTAAATTATGTAAATTTTTATATACAAAATATATATCAGATATAAGTAAATAAAAACAAAAAATATAATTTTTTTGCTTGGACGGTACAATGTAGTAATTAGCTGCTACCAGGCCATTTCTAGTAAGTAATCACAAGTATAATACATTAATATTAAAGTGGGATTTTTTGCGGGATTCGAACCCACGCCGTTGCAGTCGAAAATTGTCGAATCAAGCCACCTAACCGTTGGACCATCGAGGCTTCATGAAATGAAGACACAAAAACATTGTTTTAAAGCAATTCCACATATATTATATTTGTTTTAATACAAATAAAAAAAAATTAAAAATAAATTAGTGAAGTTAAAAGAAGTTCAATTATATATAAAAATTAAGTAGTTAAAATTATTTTTAACAAAATAAATAAATTATAAATTATAACTCAACTTTTTTCTAATAATGTCGGTGTTGAATGTTGGATTTCTTTGGTAAGCGCAATTTTGCAGTATATTTTGCTTTTATTATTTTATGCATAATATCCTTGGCCAGAATTTTTATATATTATTTTCATAAATATATTGAATATTCATAAATATAAATTAGTCAAGTTAAAAAAAGTTATAACAAAATAAACAATGAATTTTAACCCTTCTCGCATATTAATTTAAAAAAAAATTTAGAAAAAATTCTAAACTTTAAAAATATTCAAAATAAAGACATTAAATATAAAAATTAAGTAGTTAAAATTATTTATAACAAAATAAATAAATTCTAACCCAACTTCCATACATTTTTCTAATAAGTTATTTTATTTTATATTTTATGTATGAATTATTTACATAAAGAATATATGTAAATAATTTATGTAGGTATATTTTACATTAAATGTCTAATGTAAATAACACAGGCGATATTTTACATTAATAATAAATTATTATTTATATATAAAATATACATATACGAACTTATGAATTGTATATGTAAATAATTCTATATAAATAACACATTATAAATTTTACTTTATTATTTACATAGAGAAAATAATATAATATTATATATGTAAAATAAACATATATTTTACGTTAAATTAGCTACATAGGAGAGTTTACGAGTTATCTATGTGTATTTTATATATAAGTTACAAATTGGTTTACTGGGAACCCTCCTTAAAACTACTCTTTCGGAATATTCAATAAAATCTAAAAAAAAATCATAAAATTATATCTTCAGTGGTTCAATGATTCATACCAAATTTCAAATCTCTACTATAATCCGTTTTCAAATATTTGACGAAAAACCTACTTTTAGACACAATATTTCAAGGGCTTTAGAAGAAGATTTTTTCTTAAAATAAGTTGTAGAATCGCCTCCTAAAGTTTTGCTGCTTAATTTCTGGACACGCTGTATAAAATATTTATTATCAAAATTTAATATTATATTAATCTAATTATAATTTGATTAAAATCTATGAATATTATTAGTAAATGGGTTTAAAAGGAAGTATATTTGTTAATTTATTGTCATAAAACTACACATATATGTAAGCTTTAATAGGAAAAGAAAGCTTTCGATGTTTCCTTTTGCTACAGGAAAGCTTTTGTTAAAATAGCAGGTGTATGTCGTTGTTAAATGACCTGTGAAGGTTTAGTTACGCCTCGTATTGCGGCTGTCCCCAATTCTAACCAGGGGCCAACAAACTCCATTAACAGAAACATAAAGAGGTTTGCGCTTCGGGATAGGTTTTACAAAGAAAGCTCTAGCTTTATATATTCAATATGACTTCTCTTTTCCAATAGCTTTATTGGATCATTTAAAAAGTTTAATAAAAATTTCTATTTTTAAATTAACTTAATTGAAAATGCTTAACCTTTTAATTAACCATTTTTATGTCAAAATTATAGCTTGTTACTTTTAATTAATCAATGTAACTTTTTTACTTTTATTGTGGGGATTATGATTATTTCTGGAGGAATGTTGGAGCGTCCCAAAAAAGCAACTTTACGGGCGCGTAAAAAGCGCATTTATATCGAAAATTAATATGACAAAAGGGTTTTAATTTTCCGTGAGGAGCGATGAAACAAGGGCTAACTACCGTTAAACCAGGAAAAGAACTGCCGTAAAAATTCACTGGGACGAGCGTTAAAAATCCGGCCGAGCTATAAACGGACTATCCCCGATAAAAAAAGTAATAACTTAAAATTTAAATGATAAAGCATGTTATTTTTGTTACAGCCTATGAACAATATAATGGGAAGTTTAAAAATAGAAGCATAATAAAGTAAAAAAAAACTATTTACTAAATTTTTACTTTAGTTTGGGATCACAACAAATAGTTAACTTTAACGGGTTTGTCAATAGAATCCCAGTTAATTTAATGCATTTTACCCAAATATGTATTCTGTATATGGCAAATTGATAGTGTCAAACAATCCATTGTTTGCTCCTATGAGTAGATACAGGGAAAATTAGTAATAATAATATTTAAGATCATAACAATTTAGTTTAATTTTCTCATGGGTTTAGATAAAACGAAATTAAAGTCAAATTTAAATTATATGTATATCAGTGTGAGTAAGCAAGGATATAAATCCTGAATATTCCTTTGAAGAAAATTTATATACCAAAAATAATTACCATAAAATGAGAGTAAAATTGTTTATTGAAAACTTTTTAAATTTAAATACTTAAGATATGTTATTTAATTTTTAATACTCTTCAATATACAAAATACAAGAACAAAATACATTTTAAATGTTACAGTTGGACAAAATAAATAAGTACGTATCTACATTAAACTCCATCGATAGAAAAAAAAGCGTTCGTGAGCTTAACTTTTTATTTTTTAAAGTACTATTTGATATAAGAAGTTAACTTTAAAAGTTTACATTTGATATCATTTTAATGCAATATATAAAAGGATATAAACGGTAATATTTTTTATTATTTGCACTGATTTCTTAGAATTTAAGCGTTTCGTTTCACTTAAAATCTTCTCATTTTGCAGACTTTGGCAAGTTCTCAGATTTTTTGAGCTTTTAATAAGTTTCCAAGTTTCATTAATATAATACTAAAAGTCTCTTTTATGTCGGGTATCGCATCTATAAAATGCAGCTATAAAATGACGCGCGTGATAGCGAAGAAGGTTCGTAAAGAAAATTTCCGGTTTAATGTCACCACTTAACTTTTCAGGACCGCACATAACCGGAAGTTCTCCGGGAACGTTGATTTAACAACTCTTTATTAACTGCTGGGAGGAAATGGAAGGCCATGTGTTATAAAACTAATGTGTTTTTTCTTAAAGACTGTTCGATTATGTGTATAATATGAATTTTATTGGAAATAATATATTGTGTTTACAATGTGTGCACGAAACAGAATCGAAAATAATAATTGGATAAAATATTTCTTAAATTATTCATATATTTACAACAAGTTATATAAACTAATACACATTTTTAAGAGTAGAAGTAAAATTAATATGCTAAACAATATTCATGTTGTTACAAATATGTAATAAACGAGTGATTTTTGATGTACCTATACTAAATACGGTTCTACGTGCTAATCAATAATTTCTTAATATTCATATCCCAAATCCCAAATCCCTAAACATTAATCATAATATATAGTATGTTTTTTGAGTCTATGTTTTTGGGCTTTGCTCGGTCGATGGTTCTTAATTGGAATTACTTTAAGGGTGAACACTTCCAGCTCTGCATAATGGAACGTACTTAAAAATCTATTCCTGAATAAGTTACCAGGGTGACGTTTCTTGTTTGGTATGAGAGATCTTTTGAAAGTAAGACTAAAACCGTCAACATGGAATATTATAAAACGACCATAGTTTTATGATAAATTCTCTCTGTATGCACGTCAAAATTATTTTCAAAATATAGGCTGTTTTAGACGGTCATATTGCTTACAAAAAATCTTAAGTAATGGGTACAAAAAATCGGAGCTTCTGCGAAGTTTTATGTAAGATTTAAGAAAGCCTTAAGATTAGTTTAGGTTACTTTTATAATGAGACAATCTAGGATAAATTAGAAGTGTTCAAGTGGGGAGTTTATATCCTGGGAGTAAATATACAGGGGTATATTTCCTGATACCGGTATACGGTATAAACATATGTGCTATTTCGATTCCTAAGGAATTTGCAGCTCTTTGATCGTGTTGACAAAGATGAGGTCTTTGCTCATTTATTCCATAACGATTCTTTTAAAGCATTCAAATTTTGTGTAGTATACTTATACCTACCGACCTATACTGATTGACTTAAATAGTTTCTTTGAGATTTTTTACTTGGTTGGTAGCGGTATTTTAAGAGATTATTGGTGTTAAAATTAACGGTTAATTTTTTGGCATTTCATTTTTACTAGCTTTCTTTTGAAAATAGTATTCTTGAATCAAATGTACATAAAAAAGTGCTGTTATGAGAATCCGTTCGAATACGCCGTTTAGGAGAAAATAGCATTTAAAAATATTCATGTATGGACATTCCATAATAACCATACTATTCTTTTATTAAAAATATTCAAAAATTTTAAATACAAAAAATGCATATTATTCTCTGGTATTAATTTCATTTTCGATTTATCCAGGATGCGCTGAATAGAGAAAACTTTGAATAAATAATATTAGCATTGATCAAATAGTTTCATACCTTATTAATGTGGAATCCTGTAGAAAATCAATACTACTCAATTATGTATTAAAGTCTTTTCGACTTTCCTTAAACAAATACCTAACTAGGGATTACTTATATCTAAGCAATACCTATTAGCGCCCAAGTTCAATTTCACCATCATAAATAATACATAGTAAATAGTAAGGCAATACCTACTAATAAGGCATTCGTTTGAGTTGACAACATTGTAAAAAAAATAATATATTTTTGTGCAATAGCGTTAAATAAAAGAGATCGAAATGTTAAATTTAGTAATAATCACTAATAAATAAATTAAAACAGGATGTCACACAATCTTCTATGAATTGTTAAACGCAACAAATTATTTCGGCAGGAAGTTGGGTAGTATCACTTACCAGAAAAAAGTGTTGTAATAGATAAAAAAATAGAAGTGTAGGAATAATTCAGCAGTAATAAAGGAATCATTACCAAATAGGGTAAATAAGGCTAACTTAGAATAAATATGTTTACTAATGCAGCACTATAACAATTTTGGTAGTAACTTTGTAGTAATTCTTTTTTCAAAGAGCTGTTGGGTCACTTTGAAACCTCATCGTTTGTATTGGGAAAAGAAATTGAAACAGTTGGATTGCCATCCGCATGCAAAGTCCCAACTCCTTTCCTAAAAGTTCCTCCCAGGAAAAATTTATAAATAGGTAAAAAATTAGGTAGATATATATATCTTGACACATATTCCGAAAAAAAAACAAGAAATAGAACAAACCTATCTTCATCACATGAAGCGCCTAGAAAATTCTCGATCGAATTTTTACAAAGACACCTAGACCCAGAAAACTAAAGGCAAGGTGAATTTAACACTTATGCTAGTTCTACACACTCGCCGATATAGAGCGAGTCAAAGTGAGCGTGAAAGTGTGGAGGTTACGCTCGGCTTGACTCGCTGTGACTCATCTTGGTTCCAAGTTTTGTCGGTTTTTGAACCCGAGTCAAAGGGACCGAGCCCAGGTGAGACGCGAGAGCTGGCAAGAGCAAGCAACCCACTCGTCTATCATTTCCAATCTACTTTTCATTGTAACCTAACTTTCTTTGCTGACACTCGCCGAGATGAAAGCAACGAGAGTGTAGTGTAGTTTTTACTACACCGCATATATCATCATGATACAGATTGTGATCAGACACCAGACATATAATTAAATTTAATTTCGAAAAATGAGGCATCAGATATGATGGATAATGATTTCATCTTAGATCATTTTTAAATAAAAAATAAGTCAGGTTTCGTAGGAACAGTTGAGGAGTAGCGCGGTAATTTTTTACAATAAACAGTTTGAAGAAGAAAGAGGGGTTTTGTGTTTATCCTGATAAGGAAGATAAATGTCATGTAGACATTTTAGACATCCTTGGGAAAGTGTAATTAATCGTTTTGAGATCGTACTAGTCCTCAAGGTCGATACTATTTTTTCTATGATTAGGTTTTGATCTGAAAAATATCTAATAGAAACGCTTCGAAGGTTCGATCATGCGCAAAACACGAAAACAATAATCTCCTCATTGTATACCAGATCATGCTTTGTATTCATAACCCTAAATTCAAAAAACGTGGTGTCACCAAAACGCCATCTCACGACGTTATTGAAAATAATTTCGATATTTTTTAATATCCAAGCAACAAAAGAATATTATAGCACCGTTTTAGTTCTTTACTAGTCAAACGACTGAAAATAGAAAGATTATTTTAAATTTATAGATTTAAAGATATTTCGCTATGTATATTAACCTCATAGTTTACTGAAAAGTCCTTAAATTGTTGGCAAGAGGCGTTTTAATATTTATATGTATACAGGGTGAACAAAAGTTACGGCAACACCCGTTTATTTCTAAAATGAAGCATTTTTAAGAAAGATGTTTAATATGAAAGTTGTACCATTCTTAGTGGCGCACCATTTCAGAATATTGCCATGACCTTGAACAGCAAGTTGAAGGTCAGACGATAACAATTTATCTTTTTTTAAACAGCAATACCCAATTTTTATTGCATATTATCATAGCTTGCCTTTGGAGGTTTAAAGGACATATTTTTTATTTTTATAAAGTAAATAAGTTACAAGTTAACCCTCTAGTTCCTAAAACCGCCTTGAGGCGGGCGATATAAAATCTTTTAGCGCAATACCAGTCCTTGCCTTTACAAAACAAATAAAACTGGGTCCTCAGACTACCAGGTACAGTTTCAGTTAAATTTTAATACAAATTTGGTATTAGTTACCTTAAAGTAGCCTACTAGAATTTTATTAGAAAGGAAAAAATTTGGGCATTAGAGTGTTTAAAGAGTTTAAGTTTTCAATACGTAAAGTTCGGCTACATTTTGGAAACTAAGGAGTTTTGAAAAAAATATTTTAAATAAAAGTTATACCATTCTTAGTGACGCAGCATTTGAGATTATTGCCATGACCTTGAACCTAAAGTTGAAGATCAGGCGATAACAACTTATATTTCTTTAAATACCAAACTCCCACTTTTATTGATATTATTATTGCTTGTTTTTAGAGGTTTATACCTAGGTAATATTTTATATTTTCCTAAAGTGAATAGCGTAGAAGTTACAAGAGTTTAAATTTTTATAGTGTAATTCAAAACTAAATTCCCATTCGAAAAAGAGATTAGTTTTAAAATATATCGGTGTTGCCAAACTTCCGTATTAAAATTTTAAACTCTTGTAACTTCCAAACATTTACGTTAAAAAATTTAAAAATATGGCCTGTAAACCTCTAAAAGCAAGCCATAATAATATGCAATAAAAATGGGGATTTGGTATTCAAAAATATATAAGTTGTTATCGCCTGCATGATCTTTAACTTAAAGTTCAAGGTTATGGCAATATTCTCAAATGGTGCATTACAAAGAATGGTATAACTTTTATTTCAAACATTTTTCTAAAAATGCTTAGTTGCCTAACTTTACGAATTAAAAATTTAAACCCATGTAACTTCTAAAATATTTACTTTAGAAAAACAAAAAAAATATGTTCCGTAAACCTTTGAAAGGAAACTAAAATAATATGCAAGAAAAATGGGTTACCCCTATTTAAACAAAGTTAAGTGATTATCGCCTGACCTTCATCTTGCTGTTAAAGGTCATGGGCAAAATTTCCAGATAGTGCGTCGCTAAGAATCCTACAACTTTTACTTGAAACTTTTTTTTCAAAAATGCTTTGTTTCAAAAATAAATAGGCGTTGCCGAACTTTTTGTTCACCCTGTATATGTAGGTATCTCTATGACTATGTATGTAAAAATCTGGTTGTCTTTCAAACCTAGTAACAATAATTTACTATACTTTATTTTTTAACTAAGAGGAGTGATTTAAATTTTTCGCACTAAAGTGCCAAAAATTAATGTCCCTGATTGGTTAAAAGTCAGCAAAATTTACACATGGTAATTATTTTGGATGATTTTTGACATATATCCTCAAAATATTAATCATAAAATTTGAACTACTACTGTATTTACATGTATAAACTTGTATTCAGTGCAAAGAAACGAGAAATTTAATTATGTTTCTGTACATATTTTATCATTAAATAGCCAAAATAACATAAAGTTCCTGTCAAAATCTGTTTTATTATTTTACTAGTAACTTTTATAGTGTAAGTTGTCCTTCCCTGTCACTCCTCCTAGTTAAAAAATAAAGTATAGGTTAAAAAGACAACCAGACTTAATTTAAATTTTATCTAAAAATCTGTATAAATGATATTAGTTCAAAAGATAGGTATTAATACTAAAAAATCATTTGCACTTAACCTGATTTTCCTCAATAATTTTTAATTTAATTTAAATTGGATTAGATTAAAATAACAAAGTTAAATTTAAAAGAGGAAAAAATCAATAATGCAACTTTATAATTACATTTCATAAAATGAACGCTACTTTATAAAAACACTGATATAATAGAAGTAATTAAAGTTCCTTTCTTTTTTACATATTGACAAAGAAAATTTTATAAATCATTTGTTGCATATTTTATAAACTTGGTATTGATACGTCATAGGTTAGGTTTAACAAAATTACTGAGAAGAATATAAGATCACACATTCAAATGGTGCGAAAAGCATTAAAACTTTATCTACAAATCCAAAGTTACCGACTACTGCTCTCCGATGGATAGTTGAAGAATACAATTTTAAAATTTGACAGTTTTAAAAGTGTCATTTAGTAAAATAACAAATAATTTTAAAAATACGTATTTCTTATTTATAATACTAATATGTATATTGAATATTTTTACTAAAAGTTTCTGTTTTCTATTACTATTGCCACAGTGTTTTTTTGGCTTTAGAAAATTATAGAGATTATAATGTTACTCCTAACTTTTTTTATGCAGAAAATACTAAAAAAAGTTTTTTTTAAATATTTTTCCAGCCCACCATTGAGTAGGAACTACAACACAGTGGAGAGCTTATACGTCAATTTAGGGAAAACTTGTATATTCCATGGAAATTGTTATAAATGTCGCATTAGTCTGAATTTCTTTGCTAAAATAATCCTAATTTCTCTATGTTATTATTTTTAAATGCGCTTGTGAAGCTAAAATGCCTTTGAGGATAAATCATTATTTTTTTATTTAAAAATACTCCTCGTTTTCAAGGCTCTACGTGAAACACTCTGTATGACATCAAAGGTAAATTTATCTTTAACTTTTGACTAATAGCATTGTCGGATGTAAAAGTTTTTTGAAAAAAAAAAGAACAAAGGCGTTGCATGGGTTATTAATTAATATTTGATGTTAAAATCGATTGAAGCCTGAATGCCTGGGCATTATTTCTGTTTATATTCAAACATAGAAATATTTTGTCATAAAGTTATAAAATTTGTTAAAATTATAAAAGAAATTTACTTTTGATGTTATTAAATTAATTTTCAAGTAATAACAATAATAATTAACATGTTGTGTAAAACAGCTAAAAGTTTTATATAATTTACTTAGTCCTTGGGTTCGTGGAAAATAAGTGGAGGTATTGTCGTTTTCCTCTCCCTTGTTCAATCTCGTAAGTAAATGTAGCAGGAAATATGCGTTGTTTGGGTAAATTGAAGTAACCTCAAATATTGCAGTCGCAGAACTCACGGGCCTTTGGGAAAGGGTTAATAATTTTAATTAAAATAAACAATCTAATGACATTGGTAAATTATGTAGGTCCAAATTTGTTTATTTATATTTATTTACTTATTTATATTTACCAATTATTAAAAATATATTTTGTCTCTTGCATAAAATATTAAAATTCAAATGGTTAAAATATCAATTATATCATGCATGTGTACAATTTATGCCAATAGAAATAAACGACATTTTTAATCTGATAAAAACAATTTATTTTGTTATTTTTATTAAAAGACATTAAACATTACTTATATTTATCTATAATTTTCCAACTTTGCTAATGGAGTAAATGTAAAATTATTTTTCTAACTCACAAAAACATTAGCTTAATAAAAGCTCTTTGTTATATTGAAGTGGGCGTTTTTTGTAATAAAACATTAAAACACGACACCTTAACCGGGTAAATTAGAATTGACATAAGACAAAAGACTTTATGTTATGCGTATATAAAAAAATTGTGTCTACTTCTTCTAAAATTTTATTAAATTCCTTTTTTTAATAAAAAGATCAGGTTTTATTTCAAGTTTTACTGTTTTAACATCTTTTCTCTTAAGTTCTCGTTTATTAATTTCTGTACATGTGCAGAAAAATCAATTGGGATTGATACCGAAACCATGCATTCAAACATACTCTGTTGTGATTTTAGACTTGGTTGGTTGGTGAACCTGTTATAATTCATTCAAATTTAAATCTAAACTGTCACTTTGACCAAAGCGTCTCTCAGGAGATTTTCTACGGGTATTTACTACAAATTATTTCTCAAAACTAAAATATCAGTAAGTAAACATTTTCGCGTTGGTTTTTTCGCCGATACACAGTGCATTCATTTTGAAGTAGAACATTGTTTGATGCAACGTGGTCTAATAATTTACAATTCTTTATAAAACAATTTAGAGAAGCTGCACTACACCTCATTCTTCAAAAAAAGCTTACACTGAAACTTCACTTAAAAACTTCCAAGAACCCTAATAATTTAAAAAAAAAGTTTTAAATTATTTTTTCTCGCAACGCTGTACTACACCCTAGGCCTGGACTCCGATTCTCGAATGTATGCGACAAATAATCGCACGCTTTTTTGTCAAAATTTTGTTAAGTAGGTACATTGTAAAATTTATATCTCATATGTCGCAAGTGGGATTGAAAGTGATACTTATCGAATAAAATGAGCAAGAGGGAATACCATCGAATTGTTCCTAAGGGGTAGTAAACATAGAGTTTTGACAGAAAAAGTGGGCGTTAGTTTATCGCATACATTCTAGAATCTCAGTTCTGAAAAAAAAACGTCAACAATAACAAATTGTAAATATAAATATTTGTTCTTAATTCTTAATATCAATGTATCCACAATATATGTACATGGTGTCCCACTTAAAGTTTTTCGAATTTTTACCTTAAAAACTAAGCTTCTTAGTCTTTTTTAATTAATGTTGTTTCACTTGAAGAGGGTAACAAAATGCTAATGTTTATATCATATTTTAAGTACTACTACCAAATATTTTAGAAATATTCTGTAAAAGCCCTTTCGCACATTGATAACATTTTCATATCTTCTCTGTTTTTTGGGACTGTTTTCATTACACGTTTTATAATAAATCCCCAGAAGATAAAATATGTAAGGTCTAGTGATCGAGCTGACCAATTAACTGGTCGTCCTCGACCTATCCATCTTTCAGAACACATTTCGTTCATTGCTTGTCCTGCTTCCATTGCAAAGTGCGGAGAATCTTGCTGCATCCATATATGTATTATTTCTAACATTCAATGGAACGTCTAGTAACTCTCAAAAATTATTTCTCAAAAAGTGTGCATATATGCGACCAGTTAAACGATTTTAAAATAATAGCGACTATTAATGTAATTGTTAACAATTCCGCACCAAACATTTATTATCCATGGGTATTGAGAGGGAACAGTTCTCATCCAGTGCGGGTTTGTATCAGGCCAATAATGCACTTCTCCACTCTTTGAAAAACTAGCTTAATCAGAAAACATCATATGCGAACTAAATAGTGGATTCAAGGTAATTAGTCGACGAATTTTCGCAGAATTTTTGAAGTTTGTGTTCCATTTTTTGCTGAAATTTGTCGAATGCTACTTTGTGGAACTCTAATATATGCAAAAACATTAGTTGAGGTTTCTTCATTAATTATTCCTGGTCCCTTATTTTTTTGATTTTAACGCATATATTTCGCAAAAATATATTCTCCAAACTTGTGAGATTTCGGAGTTGGTTAGAATAACGATCATTAAACATATCTGTAGCGTTCCTGAAATTTTGTCTACATTCACCCAAAATCATGTGTGTGGACTTATTTTACAAAATGTATTTTGAGAAGAAATTTGTTATTTATTAAAATCTTAAAATGAATATAACAATTAAAACAAAATTATTCCATTTTTTATTTAATTTCTTTAAAACTTGAAGAACAATTAAAAAACGTTTTCACTAAAATGGGCAGAATAACATTATTTATTAAACATACCGTTTGTTTTAAATAAAAAAAAGTAAACCTTTGAAGGCAAAACAAACAAGCAAATAATATCAAAAATAGTTTGACATGACATGATTTGTCATTGTGTAAATACCTACATCATTTTTAAATATTTCTTCATCATTTTATTATTATTATATATTACATTTTTATTATTAAATTGCTTTTATTTTGTTGAAGTTTCTCTATTTTATATATTTCATAATCTTAATGTTGCCTGACGTAGATAAAGAGTTAGCGAAACATGTAGCGAAATATTAATTGTTTTATGATATAAAGTTGGATAATAGGAATTTATTATTATATCTTCAAATTATACTTAAAATAACTAATAAAAATGCGTGATATCTTCCCCCTTTAAACCGAAAAACTTTTATCAATAAAAATAATTCTAAGAGCCCTAGTTTTTGATATGAAAATGTACTTTAAAGGTACTGATCTACCGGTGTGCGACACATGTTCCGCACTCTGCCTCACAATGTTAATAACAATGTTCCTTCTGGTGTAGCGGGTTTTGGAAGCATGAACAAATTGTTGGCGCATAGCAAGAAAATGTGCGCGAACATGTGGAAACATTGTGCCGCAGTTTTGACTTCAGTGGATACACAGGTCGTGTAAAGTTGCTCCCAGCTGGAAGTAGGACAAAGAATACGCGATCGTAATTACTTTTGTCCTACTTCCACCTGGGACCAACTGTACATGCACACTGTTCGCGCACTCAATTTTTTACACTCTGCGACCGAAAACATTTAGTGTTCGTTGGTAGTAGCCGGATTGTAGAAGCATTTATGTAAACTAATATGCAGTTTTCTTAAGAGTCATTTTTTAAGTATGCTAAATAGGGTCCTACGGTATCGTGGATAACTCATAACTCACTTTATATTTTCGTACCAAATTTTGGTAGCATTAAAAAATATTTATAATGAACAAAATGAGAGAAAAGAATTAATAAATATTAACAGTAACCCCCAGTATTATCAACAGTCATTTAATTTTAAATGAGGTTTAATTTGACATATATAGTCTATTTTACAACTAATGTCATTTTAACTATATTCAAACTTCATAAATATACTACATATGTCAATTTAAACCTCATGTAAAATTAAATGTCTGTTGATAATACTGGGGGTAAGTGTATTTTTAAGACCCTTAAAGTACTTTAGAGTAAATTTACTCAAAAACTAATCAAAGTATGAAGTTCGCCATACTAAGCTAAGGCATAAAATTTGAATCGATTGGTACCATAAACATCACAATCAACAATTTCTTTGACCAGTTATTACCGCGCAACGAAACGTTGTTTTTGAACAAAAGTAGCCCAATTTAAACGCAGCAACAAAAAAAAACTCATAAACATAAATAATATGTACAGTTGGTCCCAGCTGCAAGTAGAACAAAAGTATCACGATTTTTGTCCTACTTCCAGCTGGGAACAAATTTGTAATCATTTTCAATTAATATGTAAAACTATGTATATTGTTCTTATTATTTATTTAAATTGGGTTTCTAATTTTTAAATCGGTGCGCGGCGCGATTCATTTAAGTGACCATTAAAGAGATGGAAGTTTGGCCAGCAGAATGGGAAATCTTGAGATGGTCGCTACTTTTATTTGTAAAATCAGCAACGTGCTTTAACTCTTCTTCTTTTGAAATGACACAAGGCAAAGCACAAAATGCCTGAAGAAAATTAAACGCGCGTTCACATTTTCAAAAAACAAAAAATCTCGTTCTATTCTTTAAGCTAGTGTTAATCCAAATATGAAAAAATATACAGGGTGTTCCATTAAAAGAGGTGGAATAGCTTACACTCCAGTTACGAAACACCCAGTGTATACAAATAGTATATTACGCAACGAGCTAGAAAGTGACGAATTTTGTGCGAGTGAGAAAATAGCCGAACGAGGCGCTAGCCGAGTGAGGATATTACACGAGCAACGAAATTCACTTTCTGCGAGTTGTGTACGCTATTTTTCCGATGACCACGGAGATTTTGCGACCATTATTAATATTTTGTAGTAACAACATAACATAACCTATGTTAACAGCAGCTGACATTGAAGTTATCGATTATATTTAGTTAAATGTAAATAATTGTAGGTGGCGCTGTTTTGACGGAAGCTACTTATCGAAACGAATAAAAAGTGTTCCTATTTTATTTAAAATTTACAGAAAAGTGAATTATATAATGATTTTAATAATAAAATTAGTAATATTGGGGGGGTTAAATGTAAATTTTTATTTGAACTATCCTTTTTTTGCAAGTTCAAAAAAATCCAAGAGAGGGCTTTCGGAATTCCTTCGCAGCGCCTCTATCGAAAATAACAAGAACTATTTGACAGTTACAAAACAGAAAGTCAAAGTCACTAGTGTTGAAATGAAAGATTTTCTAAACTACTAATATTAATGACATATACGATTTTCTCATATGGTCGTCGGAAAAATAATTTATGAGTATGCGCATCCATAAACCATGCAATTTTGTAATTTAAATTTTTTCCTATCTCCTAAAACAAAATACTCTCCCTTTTTTTCCAGCAAAAATTTTTTTTAGATAGTAAATGTCATTCTGAACTATTATGTTTTTTCGATTCCTTAAAAAGTTACAGCAATTTTAAAGTTTCATACATTTATTGCTTCTTGGGACACCCTGTATAAATTTAATTTCATTTTATTTTTTTTATTTAAATCAAGTAAGCTTTGGATTTTGTATATCTTTAAGCCAATGAGATGCTAAATTTTACCGAGGGAAATTTAACCTCGTCGTTTACTTATTTTAAAAAAAATCCAATAATGTTCAAAGAACCCAATTTGGCAAAGAAAAAATCCAAATAATAATTGATTTAAAAAAAAAATATTATAAGAAAAAATATTATACAGGGTGTTCCACAAAAATCATGAAAATTTATCAATTTTAAAATTGCTGTAACTTTTTAAGCAGTCGAAAAAACATAATAGTTCATAGGAAATTTTTTGTTAAGAATGACATATCTAAATGATATCTAAAAAAATTTTGCTGGAAAAAATTGAGACACCCTGTATATCTTCCGAAAATAGAAAAATTTTCTTACATTTTTAAGGAAATATTTGAATAAAAATGTATCAATCGAAGTGCGAAGCACTGCTGTGTTGAGTTGATGTTAATTGGAAAAGTTGTAGATCAAAGTCACAATCAGGATGTTTCTTTACTCTTTACTCAACTATAATAGAGTACTAAATAACATTGACTTTGTACTTAATTAAAAAATGTAGACATTACGATTCTAATACAAAACCCCTATAGAAAAATGATAGTGCACACTCGGCCATCTCAAATTGATACATTTTTAATTGAAAAAGTTTGTAGATCAAAGTCAATCAATTTAAGACCTAAGAGTATGAAATAGTATATAGTATATAAATATTAAGCTTATACTATTTTTTATTAGGAATTTTTAGATACCGCTCGCCTTCTGGTGGCAAAAATATGAACTTCTATATTCGGTATTTCCTCTTTTATTTTAACGCATTTTTTTTAGCTTTACTGAAGCTTTAAATAATAAATCTATTTTAGTTTTGTTGAATATGTAGTTATAAGGTACAAGAATGAAGTTTAAACACAATTTTTGACACTGACAAGTACCGAATATCCACCATTTAAAGCGCCCTCTATACGCAGTTAAAATTCCCAATAATTTGCGCCAAATTTAACTTAATTTGGAAATTATTTGACGTGCAAATATTTCTTTATTTTTTAGTTGTTAGTAACAATGATTTCTTATTGAATGGTTGTTTTATAACAACAGAAAACATAGAACTCTTGGACAGTGACAGTTTAAGTTTCAGTTTTTAGATTTTAAGTGGCAGATTTTTAGTTTAAAACTAGTGAAAAGTTATCGTGTATCCTACCAGATATTTCAAAAATTGCAAAAAATATAGTAAGAGCTTAAGTTTTAATAAATCTTGGCATAATTTCACAAAAATTAATACTACTTATTTGACTTTTTTTATTTGACAGTTAGATTTTAAGTTAATTTTATTTGGTTTTTTGTTGTAAATTAATAATTTATAACGAGTCAGGAATTATTCTATATCCTACTAAAAATTTAGGAAACATAAAAAACATAGCAAGTACTTATCTTTAATAATTAATATAAATAAAAAACTCACTCTATTTTAAAGATATTTAATGAGCCAGAACGTTTTCGTCAACCAATGTTGACAATATCAATGGTATTCTTGAAATTTATTTACGATAATCAATACAACAAGTTTGACACATCAATGCTACCAACTTCGTAAGCGGGTGCTGAAATGAGTGCGCTATGGCCCATTTCGACACTGCTAGCGGTTTCGAAATAGCAATATTATAGACACAAATTATAAAAATATAATTTTGGTACGTATGTACATGGGTTTTGTATTAAAAACGCAATTTCTACTTTTTTCATTACCAAAGCCAACTTTATTTATTATTGATTTCCATAGCTTGATCTTTTTTTAAATTAATTAAATTCTATTAAAACTTTAAACCCTAATAACTCTAAAACTAAAATGTGCGACATATGTTCATAGAGGAAATTTTTTTCTTAAAATGGCATCAGCATTCATATGGCAAAGTTAGTCGCAGATCTAAAGAATCACCCAATAAATTAATCAAATTAAAAAGTTAATAACATTAAATAAAAATTCGTAGCTTCATCGGGCAATCTTTATTTAAAACAATTATTAAAATGCCAACGTTTCAAAGAAGCTACGAATTTATATTTAATTTTAATAATTCACGGACACGAATAATCAACAAAAGTTAATAACATAAAGAGAATTTCGTTTGATCGTCAATTAAAAACTAAAAAAAAAGGATTTCAAGATTTAAAATTATGAATAATACTAAAGTATTTATATAATTTTCACTTGGCAATATTTTCATAACTGCGGTTGAATGTTTATTAAATATTAATTTACTATTACATTTATTCAAAACATTCCAAACTGTAAACACATTAAATAATAATGAAACTTTTGGTAACTTGGGCTTAGTGAAACTTTGACCAATTGCATATTTCATGTGAAATTTGTATTTAACCTTCCCGGGATATATTTTAAAATAACATTATAATATATGTATATCCGACGTTTGTGACTTGACTACACTGCCTGTAGATAATGCAAGTTTAATACGGGATGTAATTTGAATTTGAATTCACACTTATTACGGATGGGGAATATCGGCTGCTTCGTTGAGCGGACAGGCTTCGGTCGTTCATGAGGGATGAAAGCGAAGTGACAATTTCCTGTGTTATTAGGTCAAACCAACGTTTCATACCGCAGTGTTCATGAAATATTACCAACTCAATCCTGTAACCTGTATACATCTGGGACGTAAAACAAAATAACGTTGCAATCCCAAACCTATGTCGTTTAAGTAATATGCGGTAAAAATTTTATGACATTCATAAATTTTTGTTTCGCCTCCATTTATGAAAATATGAATAATGATAAGAGATTTCGCAACCATTTACCCGCACTAAGTATAATTAAATTATAAACAAACAAGTTTTAAATTTTGCTAATAATATATTGTCATTAATTTAATTAGGAGAATAATTATTAGAAAACTAATTCATTTATTAACCAAATATATATTATGTAAATTACAACTTTGCATTTCTAATTGATATTGCACAAGGGTATAATTTCGGGTTGATAATATGTTTAGATATTAATCTTTCTATTACGTAAAACTAATTATACATTTTCATTAGTTTAGAGATTATATAACCTAATTTAACAACGATTTTGGATGAGCCATAGCCTTCAGTTTAATTATTTTAATAAGGTTCTAAATTAACTATATTATTTGTGTGCCATAAATTAAAATACAAACTTCAATTATTTTAAAACCTGTACCAAAATTATACCAAAATATACATATTTGAAATATTTATTTGTACAAACGATGACCCAATAAATTGTTAATGAGCAGGTTTTTAAATATTTACAATAAATCCTCAGACATTTGAAAATTTAGTTTGTTGGTGGACCTATACGCAAAACTCACTCATCTCTGAGGGCTATGAACCCCAATTTTTTTAAATTACTACTCTTCAATAAACAACGATGAAATAATTTAAATGATATTTGCAAATTTTTAATTGATATGCAGTCTCTGCCCATCTTTGATGGTATCCTGGAATAATAGTTTTGTTAGTGGGAATGAGGACAATACACAAGTTAAAGGTTACATTGATAACCGAAACTAGTCGCAAATAAATGATTTAAGTTGAAGTATTGTTTCCTCATTCCCACTAACACAACTATTATTTAATCAAGGATGCTAATTATGAATATAGTATCCTGGAATGTTTCGGAACTTTCCACTACGAACTAGGGAACCCCGCCCCCGTAACTAAATAATCATTCATTTGAAGGGTGCATTTCGTTTTCCATCACGGATTTTCATTGTAAAGCAGCTAGAACTAGAGATCAAGATTTCTTCCCCAAAAATTAGTGGCTCATAATACAGGGTGTCCCAAAATCAAGTGATCGGAAGAAAATACTAGAAAGTAGACGAGATTTCATTAACAAAAAAACCAATAGTCAGGGTAGGAACAGCCTACTTTTTTTTGACGGGTCATTGAATTTTGTTCCCACGGAAAACCTCGTTAATTCGAAATTCTGCTGTAGTTCATAAACTACTCGGTCTTCAAATACTTAATTAAAATCAACTTAGCAAGTCTTAAAATAAATCACTACAGCCTATGTTGCATAGTTGCGGTGTCAATCGTATTTGAATTCACTGTTTTTGGTCAATTAAAATGAAAAAAAAATGTAAAGTAAAGCTAAGCTCCTATAATATTTAAATAATAATAATAATAAATCATTTATTGGTTCCATAAAGTACAATAACTATACATTTATCAAAAAAAAACCAAAGAGAACATGATCAGCAAGTTTACCGAACTAAAGTCCCAAACTACTGCTTATTATAAAAAAAAGGTTTACAAAAAAGTTATAAACATAACAATAATTAAGTTGAACATAAAGATTAATGTAAATTAACATCATTTTCAACTAATTACTAATTAATAGATACATAGATCAACATGTGAAAAGAAATAAAACAAATAATTAAATGAACCGAAATATTTTCCAAATATATCAGGAGTATCGATAATTCTTGTGTTTGATGATTAGCAGTACAAGCGCAGATCCCTAAGCTAGTTTTGAGCCAAAAGCAACTGAGTTCTTGAAAGAGTATAAGGAATTATGTGAACGACATGACAAAATGTCACAACAATATATTATATTATATAAAATAAATACATGTCATGTGTGCTCAGTAAAGTGTGGATTTTATGATATACTATTTATTTACCTTTGCCTGACTAAAATAATTAAAAACTTTACTTACCGAAACAGGGCCAACAAAAACCCACCATTCTTTATTTTTTTTTAATCGAATAATGAAAAATGCAATTTTAATATCTTATGAATTTTTAAATATAACACTGAGTTTACTAATTTATTTTAATATTTTTTATGGAATAATTATTATTAATATACTTAACTAAAATCACAAAAAAATGTTTTGGTTATTATGGATTTTAATTTAATGGAATATTTTAGGAGAATTCACAAAAAGAAAAAAATACAAAATTTGATTTACCAAGTTACACACAAATAACTAAAGATTGGGTCAATGTTGACCCGGTTTCAGTAAGGCAACCCTTTTTCAAAAATTTTTAAACCTTAAGTTGAAGAAAAATTATGACTTATAGGATATATCGTCGGATTCAGAATTAAATCTTGTACCTCAGAATAAATAGACTTAATGAAGCAATGTTTGCACTCTCCACGACTTCTGGTGGAGTCAATAAGTTCATAATTATACACTAAAAACACTAGCGTTTTCAGGAACACTACTTTGCTTATAAATATTAAAGTTATTTACAAATCAGCTATTATTATCAAGTGTATCAACTATATAAATATAAAACATTTTATAAGAATACGAATAAGTATATTTATTTTATAATAAATTATTTTTTATAATTTGCGTCTATAATATTGCTTTTAAGACACCGCTAGCGGTTTCATAGCGCGCTCATTATAGCACCCGCTTACGAAGTTGGTAGCATTGATCTGTCAAATTTGTGGTATTGATTATCGCAGATTATTGTAAATAAATTTCAAGATTTAAAGTACTTGCTATGTTTTTTATGTCTCCTAAATTTTTGATAGGATACAGAATAATTCCTCATTCCTTTTAAATTATTTATTTCCAACAAAAAATTAAATTAAATAATCTTTAAATTTAACTGTCAAATAAGAAAAGTCAAATATATGTGGTATTAATTTTTGTGAAGATATGTCATGATTTATCAAAAATTTAGGGCTTACTATTTATTGCTATTTTCGGAATATCTGGTAGGATACACGATAACTTATCACTAGTTTTACACTAAAAATCTGCAACTTAAAAACTGAAACCTTAAATTAATCTGCCACTATCAAGACTTCTAGGTTTTCTGTTCTTATAACAACCATTCAATAAGAAATCATTGTCACCAACTGCTAAAGAAATGTAGAAATATTTGTACGTCGAATAATTTCCAAATTTATTTAATTTTTACGCAAATTATAAAAAATAGTATAAGCAACTCGTTCATAAGTCAAATTTTGCACTCGTCCATTAAAAAACTCGCCGCTACGCGGCTCATTTTTTAAACTTGATAATACTTGACTTATGGAACTCGTTGCTTAATTTACTATTTAATTTTTTAATATAATTGAAAGCAATAATTATACAATTATATTATCAAAAATTATTAATTTCTTTCACGTTGTCTATCAACACAGCGCCATCTACCGGTAACCAAGGTTATCTTGAAACCATCGATTTCAAAGCGTCGGTCTCCAAAATTGGAAAATGTCGGACAATGTGACCAATGTATTTTAAATAATTTTATTAAACAATTCTGAAAAAATCAGGTGGTTATTAGTAAATAATCAAAACTCGTTATTTTGCCATGTTTATGGTGGTAGACACCCTTATCACCCCAACATTTTTGTCGGAGAAAGCATTTCTCACGAGTTTTTTTCAATTATCATTCAACTACATTTTAAATTTTCAGTTGCGGGCAAAATGTACACTTTTCGGAAAAAATAGCAAGAGACGGACGCGGTTACAAAAATTTTTCTAGAGGAAAAAGGTGGTAGACTCATCATAATGAAGCCACACAAGAAGTTGGGTGAAATTTGTTGATTTGGTAGTTGCCAAGCAATTCATGATTTGACAAACATCACATTAGAATTGCAAACGAACAGAAAAGTTTATGAAGTTGAAAACAACAATATGTTATTTAAAATAGGTAAAAAAACCCTTTATTAAAATTGGTCGCGTGCTGCAATATGCGCGACTCGTTTTTTAAAATACTATTCCAAAACTACGCCCTTGTAATAGATTATGGATCTAGGAACAGTCTTCTCCAGCACTTCTTTGCCAAAAATTAATACAATAATTATTAGTTGGCTATACGGGGTTAATTGTGAGCAGAATGCTCCAGATAATATAGACTATTGAACTCACACGTGATTATTTTTTGTGACAAGTAAAACGTCAAAAATATCAGCGATTATTTTGTGACGTTAATGTCAAATTTCAATAATTTGAAGTTATCTGTCAAATTTTCGTTAAATAGTCCCATAAATATGCACTCTTGTTCAAATTATAAGTCGAATATTTATTATATATGACATTCGTGGTAAAGCCAGTGAAAAATATTCGACTTTTTGACCACACTCGTGATATTACATATGACTATACATGAAAAAAAATTCTTTTTGAAAAATAAATTTAATTTTAAGAACAGTAATGCCCGTTTTCAGCATCATTACTTAAAACATAACTAAACGGAGATACCAACGTTAGGCATTTCCTATAGCGCTTATTGCTAGGTATTAAATAAAATATACCTAGCAACTTAGAAGAAACTTCAAAAATGTCAAAAAACGTTCGGTATTGCTTAGATGTAGGACCTAATGCTTAGTTAGGTATTTGTTTAGCCAAAGTCGGTGATAATGGGCATATGTTTCGTTTTTGTTAAATTTTTGATTGAAAATGCCCAAAAATAAATTTTTACTTTAGTACGCGTTCCAAATATTTTGCCGACCATTTTCTTAGATATACAGGGTGTCTCAGACCATCCCTCCACCCCTTTTATTTTGAGAACGCCTTGTCGTACATGGCTGAAATCAAAAAAAATATTACCAAAGCAAATCCGAAGAATGTATTGGTGCACTTATTTTTTTCCGGAATAATCCGGAAGTGCCCGGAACCGGAAGTAACTTTCGATTTTTAAACGGCAACATAGGTCGAGTATGGTATCGTTTGAAAGGTCTTTTAAAAAGAAACAACTTTTATTAAAATATTTCTTTAATATCTTTCATAATTAACAAATTAAACGAAAAACAAAAGCAAACATGTTTGTCTTAAGGTTTCGAAAGTGATGTATACCTTAATAGAAAGGAAAAATAGATGAACTCCATGTTCAAAACGATTTGTAGTTGTTATACTTTAAATTTTGGACTGCTAAATTAAATTTGGTGAAATGTTGCCTCTGCTAAGCTTACACCGGAATTATACTTACCTATTTGACTGCTATAATTTGTTTAATAATTTAATATTTTCTTCACTTTTACCTTATACAAATATATTGCTAACCTCCAGTATTATCAACCGATATTTAATTTTAAATTAGGCTTAATTTGACATATATAGTATTTTTATGAAGTTTGAATATAGTTGAAATTACATTTAGCTGCAAAATAGACTATATCTGTCAAATTAAACCTCATTTAAAGTTAAATCATAGTTAAATGTCTGTTGATAATACTGGGGGTAAATGTATTTTTTTTTTCGCACTTGGAAATGAGTTTTTTCGTTGATATTAATCTTTTTATCTGATCGGCACAGCGGCCTATACCAAATTTGTAGAGGAATTCGAATATCTCCGAATGTGCAATTGTTTTAGTTTGACGGTATTGCACTTTTTATAATATTACACTTACTGCTGATTCTATACCTGTGAACGATTTTGCAAAATACAATCTAGCTAATTAGTTTGTTTAATAGGGCCTGAGCTGGTTCTGGTTATTAGTTTTCCTTGGTCATTAGAATATCAGCAATCTTCGTCTGAAGGACATGTGAATGTTCTACCATAAAAAAGCTAAAGCTCTTCCTAAATTTTTAACTAATTCATAACTTTGGTGTTTCAAATAAGATACAGTTAGTTTAAGAAAATTGTAAGAGCTGTTTATATCTATTATACAGGGTATCCCAAAACACGCATAATTCGAGAGCACTTTGTTGTACATTGCTGGAAAATAAAATATTACCAAAGTGTACCTAGAGATGGCGTTAATCGTAATTTCGAAAATAAACCGAAAGTAATCGAAACTAGAAGTAACATTTAAATTTTAAATTGTAAGCTATGTCGAGATTGGTTGAAAAGGTCTTCTAAAAAGGAACAGTATAATTGCTCTACCGCAAATCTTCACGAACTTGGTACAAGTCCGCTAGTTCAGAACGAGAAAGATAGTTTGAGGCTTTAATTAGTGAATCTAGCAAATGGTAATTTCTTGCATTTTCCACTTCATTTTTAGTTTAATCAAATAAAATCACTTTAACTGTGAACAAAAAAATTAAATATAAGATTGATCACAAATAATCAGATAGTAAATACATTACCAGCTATTTGAGAATGTAATTTTGTAATTAATTATAAAGGAACCTATTATTATTTTTGTTCGTTATAATAATTATGATAAATTATTACTAATGATTTGAATTTAATGACTTATTTTCTAGCTAGCTTTAAGATACACAAACACATACTGAATCTTAATTAATATCTCATTGAAATAAATATTTCCTTTCAAGGGAAAGCTATTGTTATGACTATTTCCAATCTTTAGTCTATGCAAAGTGCAAACACATATTAGTATGAAAGAGGTCTCCTTTGCCTTGTTCTGTTCAATAAAGTTGACTGGTACCGTCGAGCGTGCAATAAACGTAGATAAGAAATAAAGGAAACCCCGGGGTCTTATTAAAATATTCCAACAATGAACCGGGTGTACACAATGGGTTCTTCTCTCGACTAACACCTGACGGGATGCTCTTATATCAGGATGCAGGAAATTTTTCATTTCAATTTTTTTAGTTAAAAACTTTTTGTTTGCTCTGACAAAATGGCTGTTGAGATGCCCTCTGGTGGCACGCGCTCCTACGTGACCTATCTCGAGACGTGTGCGTTGAAGCGATTTGAGGGGCGAATACGTAGAGCAAATTGTTTGATTTATGACAGTTGGTTGCTTTCTGGATATGCGGACGCTAAACACACATCAAACCCATACAAGCATGACTAACTTGCAGATATATTCTAAATTGCACATTTTTTGCTTAAAACTCCAACCGACCCCAAATTTAAACTTTAAATGTTCATATAACATAATATTTTAATACATCTTTTAAAATCAGACAATTTTTTAAGAATTTTCTTAATATTTTAGTTACATATGCAACTATATACAACAATTTGTTAATGTTCAGACAATAATAATTTTTAAAATTATATTTTTTGTTATTTATTGATTTTCCTACAACGGATGAAAGACATCTTTTTTTTAGAAAAAAGCTACAATAAAACAAAATCAACCTTAAGAAATTAGTCGGCGAAATGTTTGAAACGCGTACTTTTCGCTAGTAAAAATTGATTTTTGGGCATTTGTAATCAAAAAATTAACAAAAACGATGCCTAGTGCCATTCAAATTGAATTTAGTTTTCATATAGAATTTTGGTTTTTCATATAGAGCCTATGATAGGGGCGTACTTTTCGAACAATTATAAAAATGAATTTTTTTATCATTGTTCAAAAAGTACGCCCCTATCATATACTCTATATGAAAAACAAAAATTCTATATGAAAACTAAATTCAATTTGATTGGCACTAGGCATCGTTTTTGTTAAATTTTTGATTACAAATGCCCAAAAAACAATGTCTACTAGCGAAAAGTACGCTTTTCAAACATTTCGCCGAGTATTTTCTTAATAATAAAACAAAAATGTAAATGACCAAATTAATCTTCGCCAGGTGTTTTATATTAAGAAAATCACTATGTTTCTTAATTTAACTTTGTTAACAGAATTCATTAATCAAATTTGATTTGTCAGTTTTAAATTAACACCACGTTAATTGCAGACCAAAAGGTAACAAACAACCTCCATATTCGTCACAATTTAAATTATGATCTCTATATAATTTTTAATAATAATAATAATAAAGTTTTTTTTTCGAAAGGGTTTCCAGTATGTCGGTTATCTCCTTTTGGAAAAAGGAATGGATATTCTAGTCAAGGGACTGAAGTCGAATCCGCAAACCGAAACATTTACTACGTTTCCATCAGGGATTGAATCGGGTTTTAAAATATCAGAAATTTAAATACTTATGTGTTTCCATCATGAGGATTTAAAAAATATCTAAATTACTTTCAATACCGGCATTATTAGGTGGCGTTTTGAAAAGACCACGTTTTTAGGGTTATGAATATAAAACCATAGATAATAATGCATCGCGGCGAGGAGATTATTCTATTGCGCATGATCCAGTCCAAATTCAAGCCTTCGAAGCGTTTCCATTAGATATTTTTCAGCTCAAACTAGATACGATCCCAGAAAAAGCAGTATCGACCTTGAGGCCGAGTACGATATCGAAACGATAAATTGCGCGTTTCCATCCAGTTTTCAAATAGAATCAAGAATTCAAATCCGATTCAATCCCCGATGGAAACGTAGTAATTGAGATATAATCAAAACCAGAACATTGGAAGCATTATCAAAAATTAAGGAAAACAGCCCACATTCCAGGTTTAGTAATGACTCGAAGGAATTTGATAAAAATGTCGTAATTGCTAAGGCGGACTAGGGTGACAATTAGGTCATCACCAACAAACATAATTACATCACAGAAAATTTCATATCAAATAATAATTTAATAAAAACCCCAACATTCAATATAAAAAAGATTACAAATCTACCCTTATGGATATCACAATCGAAAACTTCTTCATAACTTCGAACCAAAAGACTCCATGTCTATACTACAACTACACCAGTCCATAAACTATGATATATCAGATCACCGCTCACAACAAATTGGTTATGTAAGAAAACACAGCCAAACTAGGTACCGTAATGAAATTTTAACAACACCAACTCACATAGTTTTGTAACAGTACTTCTAAACCTGAAGTGGAATCATGCTCCGAATAAAACAGCACAGGAAAACTTCACCTTATTCCGTGAACAACATAAATATGTATTTGACGCGAAATGCCCAATAATATTAAAGAAGAATGGAAAAAGAGAAGCTAACTTAAAAAGATAGTTCACGGATTATCTAAAGAAAAAATGGAATCAACTTGAACTAATATCAATTATAGCTGAATAAACAGAGGATGCTAGAGTTCTACAAAGACACCCAAGATAGTAATACAAGAAAGACATACAAACAATTAGACAATCAACATCTGAGGAATACATAGGAAAAGTATAATAATAATAATAATAATAAGTTTTATTGGTGCATATACATTACAAAGTATTTAACACATGTCATAAACAATTATACACTCATAGTGATTACAATATAGACTTAAAATTACTTTTTAGAAAATCATTATAATCGTAAAATGCATTTGCTATAAGAAAAGCTTTTAATTTAGACTTAAAGACATTTATGGATGACATTCTTAATTCAATTGGTAGTACATTGTAGAACTTAATTGCTAAAAAATTAGGTCCATTTTGAGATTTTTTTAATCTTAGAGCCTCAGCTACATAGTTTTGGTTACCTCTAGTATTATAATCATGAATTTCAGTAAACTGATGAAAAATATCGGGGTTCTTTTTTATATAAATTAAGCAGTCTAATATAAATAATGATGGAAGCGTGAGAATTTGTTCTTCAACAAAAGCCCAGTTACAATCATTCGTGTATGGAATTTTTGCAATTATGCGCACAGCTTTGCGTTGGAGTGCAAAAATACGTTTTGATTCATAAGAGTGTCCCCACACAATAATTGCATAGGATATTAAGGACTGGCACAGACTAAAATAAGCAGTCCTTATGACCTCCCGGTTTACCGAATTTATGTTTGGATTTATTTTTAACAAAATCAAAATGAAAAAGAAAAAATTGGACAAAAACATGGACAAGTTTTGGAGGAGCTACGTGGATGATGTATTTGTAATATTTTATGGGTCAACAAATGACCTCAATTTTCTTTAAATCTTTAATAACATTGATCCCAAAGTAAAATTCACTCCAACCATCCCATGTCGTATAAGTTGGCGGTTTTCAACAGCTTATTTCACCACCCGTTCTTGGTCTCGATGAAATATATATCTTCTAACAAATTAAAAAGCTTAGAAAGAAACGGTTTTGTAAAAAAATTTTCAAAAATTATTAGGTTTAAATGAGGGAAAATAAAGAACATAATAATTTTTTCGTCAAGCGTCATTTTTTTTTTAAATTTATAATGTGTCAATTAAAAGAATGGTTTAAGTAAAAGTTATTTCATTTTTGAGTAAATTTTAAAATATTTCTAAAAAAATTATAGGTTTAAATTTAAAAAAAATATGACTCTTAACAAAAAATAACTAGCACCATCGTTTTTCCCGCTTTAAACCAAACAAGTTTTATTTGAAAGTTTTTTGTCCAAGCCTTTTAGTTTTTCTATTATTTATTTCTCTCTAGTTAAATGGTCCACCCTGTATAAAAATTCTCATCTTATGATGCTATGATGCTGAACCACCCCCCTCCCTTCCTCCAATCCACACAGTTGGAGGACAGTAGAAACCGTTTTTAGAAATTTTTAAAAACCGAAACAGAAAACAGTTTTTAACTGATTTTTAACCGTTTACTAACCGTTCTATTAACCGTTTAACTGTCTGTTTTATAATCAAAATTTAAAAAAATAGGCAAAACACCTTTTTTAAACCGTAACCGAAACAGGTTTTATCGGTTAACCGAAACCGTTTTTTTCGGTTAGCCGAAACAAAACCCGAAACCGTTTTTTGAAATTTTTTAAAACCGTAACCGAAACCGTTTTAAAAAAAAATATTAACCGAAACCGTTTCGAAATTTTAAACGGTTAGAATCCCTGATTCAGAACCACTCCAGACTCCAGCTCTTAACTTCTTTAAAAATAACACTCAAACCGTGAAAATTGCATTCAAAATGCCAATGCTGCAATCAAAAAAATGAACGAATGGTGTAAAACAAATGGCTTAGTTTTAAACTAGCAAAAATCGCTTTTCTGGATTTGGTGATACAAATGAAGGGTTGCAAATCAGATACGCTAACAACTTCTGACCAATGAGACATTCTACCACTTTTTTTTGAAAAAAACCCCTATACATGTGCGTTAAAATCTTTAACACCCTTCCAACAAACTTAAAAAACCTTGGGAAAGTTTCCAAAAAGGACTTTGTAAGTAAAAGAATATTTCGAATCTGTTTTAATTAATGAATAATCTTAATATATTGTACTGGGTGATATTATTATTATTTTATTTTAATTAGCTGTTTCCTCTTGTATATTTTAATTAGGTTGAGCTGTAAATTAGTTTTAACTACTTGTTGACATCCTTATATTATATTTTGTAATCTCAAGGAATAATAAATTTGAAAATTTGATTTGAATTTGAATAATAACAAACTTTCTTATAAAGCCGAAAACTCGAAAATCCGAATTAAATTAAAAATGTATTACGTTAAAGGTTCAGTTGTGTTCATGTGACCACCAAAATTTTTAAAAATCGTTCACAGAGGTCCTTGGTGATCGTTGCGATTTTCATTCTCTTGTTAGCTTTTGGCAACACTGCACATTTTATTTTACTTTACTTTCAGCCGGTTTTGAAGTTATATTAATTTTTAATCCTTCGTTTTAAGAAATTATTTATTACTATTATGCAAGGATTTAGAACGATTGTTTTTAACATTTTCATCAATTTTAATTCGGATTTTTATAATTTTTAACAATTTTATCAATTACATCAAATTAACTAATTAAACAAATTCTTTAATAGGGAAATCTTGCTTTACATTAATGCCAATTCATTTGCTAATCCAGTTTTCAATTTCAATTTGACAATTAAAAAATAAATGTATTTCTAATTGCACTTGAACAAAAATAACATACGAATTTTATTCATTTTATTGAATTTAATGACATTTTTATATTTTGTGTCTAAGAAGGCTATATACGCACTCAAAACAGTGCGTTTATAGCTATAAACGAACTGTTTTGAGCACTTTTATAGCAGGGGAATGTATCTTTTCGAAGTTGGTATAACTGAAATTTGTTAATTTTAAAATAGCAGTTGCCAAGCAATTTAAAGGTTCTTTGGTGATTCGACAAACCTGATATTAAAGTTGCTTACTACCAGAAAATTTACTGAAATTGAAAACTACAATATTTTATTTTAAATCGATAAAAAGGCGCAAAATAGAAAAAATAGTATACTCGTTTTTTAATATACTATTTAGCTTTAATTTCCAATATTGTTCGGCTTAAGGGGTGGGTGCACATGCGTATGCTTTTTACTTTTATTATAATTGTAATACCTAATACTTTTAATATTATCAAACAATATTTTCATTTTCATTTTCATTCAAATACCAAATACCACAGCATTAACTAAAAAGGTATTTGATGATTTTGGCGTAAATATGCAAACAAAAAGTTGAAAGTAAATGGAAATCATATAATTCCATGGATATTTTAGCCTTATAATCCGATATGTTTTGTATTAAACCGATCAAAACGTACGTGAATGTTTCATAAACCACATTTCCAATCTATTTTCCTATATGTAGAGAACCTGCTGATAATTTAAATTGGGAGCTGGACATTAATAATAATTGAACTATTCGGACGTGTCGTATATTCATAAAATGACGGTGTTTAGTTATGTGTGTTCGTAAAATGTCGGACTGTCCATTTAGGTTATTGGATGCACTGTTCGATTTGTAATATTACGATAAAATCTAAAACCACTATTATCTCGACAGGCGATAATAGAATTTTATTAAATCAATACAAAAATAAAATACATTTTAAAATAAGAATTGGTCATACTGTATAATTTTGCTATCCCGTTCTGTGATATAAAAACAAAATTTCGTTATCATATTTGATACCATGTTAAGGCCAAAAGTATCAAAGTGTAACCAAAAATATATAATCTGAGCACGTTCGTACAAATTCCAAGTCTTGTCTATAAAATTCGTTGTTTGCAAGCGATTACTGCGTGCTGGAGAACATTGGATCACCAGAGAAAATATATCGCTTTAAATGGTAGAAAAAGATAATCTCATTTTACTTTAAGCGCTGTTGAGAATCTGGAGTGTCCATTTTCGTTTAAATCGCGTCGTTTGTTTTCTATAGGTTTAGATTAAAAATATTCAGAATTAATTAGAGCTTCCACTTAGGATGTAATTAAAGTGTGTCTCCTTCAAAGATTTTAGGTTCCCTTTCTCGAATGACTAATAAAAGGGATTACAATCTCCACTTCTTTCGTTTCATTCTGGGGTGAAGTATATTTTCTTAAAATTATATTAACTTTAATTGTAAAAATATAATAAAAAAATAATTCCAAGTGCTTTTAAATACATCAATTAAAAATAATTTTAACTATGTATTAATAAAGTATTTTGAATGTTATTTTAATTTTAAAAATATCAGTATACATATGTTCATATAACAACTGCACAAAGTAATTTTTTCTTACTTATTGCTTTTATGCCCTTAAAACTTTTAGCTTTAACTTAAATTAACTTTTTGTACAAAAATTTTCAGTATTCATTATTTCTTAAATTCTGGTAATTTGGATATAATAAAAAGATGCAAAGTAGAACTAATACTTATTTCAATTTTTAACTAAAAATGTTTTTTTTATCGTCGCTCTTCATTCGCTTTGTCTATAAAATATTTTTGATAGTACATACACATGATTCTAGAGTTGATAAACAATATTTTAATAATTAATGCATTTTACTGAATGTAGGTATATAAAACAGTTTGTATCGGAATATAATCACTCTTATGCCCGTTTTCACCAACAATTCTTGAAACTTAGGTATTGCTTATAGCGCAAGTTGCTAGATATTTTTTATTAAATAATAAAAAAAGTTTTAAGAATCGTTGGTGAAAACGGCCATCATTTTTATACATATTTTTATTGTGTATTTGATAATCAATATGTAGTCTATTAATTGGCCTATAATTAAATAGAGTAGTATGTAGTAAATGATTATCTTTGCTGTAGAAATCCGCATAGAAATTTAACCACCGTAAGCACCATGTTTGCTAGCTAGAAGCGAATATTCGTATTAGAACGAAAGCTTTTGTGTAATTATTTGAATATAATAATTGCTTATTGTTATTAATATCGATTTTCATCGATTTTGAATGTACGGTCATAGGTTTTGCGTTTTTATAAATTTTAAACATAAACGGTATCCTGTCCGAATACAGTAAAATACTTTTGAAAAAAAAAATAAAATTGCATTGCAGTAAAATATGTATTTAATTTAAGGTCTGTTTTATCTAAAACGATGAATTTCTAAAAGCTATTTGTTCTAAAATTGTATGGAAGGTATTAATATTGATATACAGGGTGGTCGAGATAAAGTGGACACTGGATATATCTCCAAAAGTGAGAGTTTTAGAAAAAACGTTTCAAATAAAAATTATTTGGTTTTAAAGGGGCCACAGCATGAGAACAGTTATTTTTCACCTGGAGGACTTCTTCATGGTCATTCTATCCCTAACTCAGTTTTTTCAAATGGAAACCCATATTTTTTATTTGAATCTGAATCCAGCAAAAAAGAAGAAATTATTATCTAAAGCATTTTTCTTTTTAGCCCTTAGTTTTAGCACAATTTGTATCGTAAGTTTTTCTACTTTTAGGCTTATTCCTTACATATTTGCGAATATCTGGTTGAATACATTTTTTATTGTTATTTATTACAATATTAAATATGCAATTACAAGAAGAAAAAGCTCCAAAATTCGTGACCACCTCCCAAATAATTAAAAAAAATTATGAGCATAAAATTAATAATATAAAAAAAAATCACGAAATACATTTTTTAATTTAATTTTTATTACTTACAAAGACTAGATACATAGTTATTTTTCATGTGAAGAACTTGAGTTAGAAAGAACATGATGTTCATTCTAACTCAGGTTATGAAACAACAAAATTGTCTGATGCATTTTTATTTTCAGCCGTTAATTCAAATTTAAAAAAATTGAATTTTTTAACAAGAGAGTAAAAAGTAAAGGTGTATAAAAACTCAATTAATTTAACAGATGCTCAAAATGATGTCCGTCAACCTCAATACATTTATTGATACGTGCAAGAAACGATAAATGGGTGGCGATAAGTGTTTCCTGATCGATGTTGGAACACGAATCTCTGATTCGTTCTCTCATATCTTCTGGCGTTGTTGGTACATTTTTGTATACCTTATCTTTAAGAGCCATTTCCTAAACGGTAAATATAGTGGTTTAGTTCTGAAGTCATAAAAGCTAGTACGAACAACATTTTTGTATAATTCTTTTTGTAGTTGATTTAGAAGTCATTTCTTTAATTTTTGCCAGAAGGAAAAAAATATGGAAAATGTACAAAAAAAATATAATGATCTAAAAGTACCTTAGCTTTGGACCCCTCTAATTAATTTTGTGTTAGGTTGCAGAAGGTAACTCTGGCAGAATGTAGCCTAATCAATTTAGATTATAAATATATAAAAAATTTGAAAATCTAACGAGGGAAGCTTGAATTATGACTGCAGAACTAATGCTCGATTTCATGATTTTTCACAATTTTTCCTCCTAAACTCGCTCGCTCTCTAGGGATTTGCATCAATTATCAGTTATTTGCTGATAATTTGCAAAGAAGCTCCAGAAAAATGGAATGCATTTTTAATTCCTTGTTATTATCCCCAACGGAAAATTTATCGCGAGCGTCTAGGAAGATGCTCTTAAGGTATCCCCATAAAAAAAATCTGGTTACCTCGCAGGCCAGTTCACTGGATCCCTTCGTCCTATCCAACGATTATTGTAGTTTCGATTTATTACTTCTAGAGCAATTCGCGTATAATGTGCCGGACAACCATCGTGTTGAAACCACACAATTCGCCTAATTGTCCCAAATCGTGTACTAGAAAATTTTAATATGTTTAACCGTTCAATGTACCTTCAAAGAAATCAGAACCAAATAATTTTCCTCCCATAATACCAGCCCAAATATTAACCCTCCAAGATCGCTGGTGTTCAACTTCTCTTAACCAATGGGGATTTTCGTTGGTATTGGTCCAACGAAAATATTGTGCCTGTTAATTTTACAGTGGTTTAATTTTTGTTGCTTTAATATTGTTATCACACTGGTCCTACCGATTCCTGATTCAGCAGCTAATTGACGAGAGCCTACATGTGGATTCAGAGCAACTGCAGCTAATATTGCAATTTGATTATTTTCATCGGCAACAATTTGTTTACGATTCCGTTTCTTTTGTTCTACATTTCCATTTCCCAAACAATGTTGCACAACATGACGTACAGTACTTTACGAAGGAGTATTTTTTCAGGAAACAGTTCTCCATACATGTTAACTGCCCTCTCCACATTTCGCCTACATTCACCCTAGATTAACACCATTTCAATTTTATCTTCCTTAGAAAAGTGTGCCATTTTTAATGAAAAAATCAAACGGCGCGGGGTGTATCTTCATAAAATGAAATAACAATCGAAATTTAATACTAGGCTCTCACTATAAAATTAACCCTCTTGTTCCTAAAACCGCCTTGAGGCTGGTGATAAAATCTTATGTAGAATTTCCGTGTATTGATATTTTGGCGCAATACCCGCCCTGTCCAGTAGACGATTGATTACAAAACAAATAAAACTGGGTCCTCAGACTAGCAGGTACAGTTTCAGTTAAATTTAATACAAATTTAGTATTAGTGACCTTAAAGTAGCCTACTGTAATTTTATTAGAAAGAAAAAAATTTGGGCATTAGAGGGATAATAAGAATGACAATAATAAATTTAAATAAATTTAAAATTTATACGAATAATTTTAAATTAGAAATATCAACATCATTCTTTTAAAAAATCCAAAATTTTTAAATTGTTAGAGCTAACGGGTAATAATAAAAATGCATCAGATCAATCGGTTATTCGCCAGTAAAGGCATAAGAATAGAAGTAGGAAAACTTAAAACACAAATTGTGCTAAAACTAAAGGCTAAAAAGAAAAATGCTTTAGACAATAATTTCTAAAAATTAAATTAAAAAAAATTATTACGTGATTTTTTATAAAAATTGTTAATTTTATGCTCATAATTATTTTTTAATTATTTGGGAGGTGGTCACGAATTTTGGAATTTTTTCTTCTTGTAATTGCATATTTAATATTGTAATAAATAACAATAAAAATGAATTCAACCAGATATTCGCAAATGTAAGGAATAAGCCTAAAAGTAGAAAAACTTAAGACACAAATTGTGCTAAAAAGAAAAATGCTTTAGACAATAATTTCTTTTATTTTTGCTGGATTCAGATTCAAATAAAAAATATGGGTTTCCATTTGAAAAAACTGAGTTAGGGTTAGAATGACCATGAAGAAGTCCTCCAGGTGAAAACTAACTATTCTCATTCTTTGGCCCCTTTAAGACCAAATAATTTTTATTTGAAACGTTTTTAATAAACTCTTACTTTTGGAGCTATTTCGACTATTCAATTTATCTCGACCACCCTGTATATAAAATTTCGGGTCTACAATTACCTATACAGAAATACATAAATGTCACGAAATTCTGTAGTTATTATAAAGTATTTAACTCAAATTTAATTATTGTTAATTATCAGAGCTATTTCTTTCATAAAAATAAGATTATATCAGTCTTCCAGATTTTGGCTTTGATTTTAAGAATGATAAATTAAAATTTTATATTTTTGCTGTGATCCAAAAAGCAGAAGATGTAAAATATAATCAAGCTACGCATGGAGTAGTAGTCTTTCATTCGTCCCTTCATTCATATTTAAACCAAATGCGAACATCCAAGAAAATAACACATGTAAGGCGAGGGTATAATGGCTTTCTGTAGATACGTGAGGGTTTTATTACTATTGTATTTGCGATGCCTTCGAATAGATACATCTACTTCTACAGGATCAGGTGTGTTAAACTTATAAATCTTCAAACAATGTGTTTCATAATACAGTATTTTTTGGGAAATATTCTTGTTTTTATCTATTTTATAAAAAATAAACAATAATTCTAAAAAACGAAGAGGTGTTTTATTCTATCTACTGTAAATAGCTTTAAAAGACTATTTGTTATACTTATCTGATTATCAGTTTTAAACAAAATTTCAAAATATAATAAAATTATATAAAATTATTCTACCCACCACGTTTGAAAATTATTATTAGGAAGGTTATCAAACGTGAACTGATTCATTTCAAAAGGACAGCTTATTGATAAATTCAATTAAAAAATGACAATTTACAATCTTTAAGTTGGATTATGAAAGGAGTCAAATGAAACGATCTAACTGAACAAGTGATCCCCCTCTAGATCAAGTGCACAAAGGGGAAAGGGGGAAGGAAAATCGTTCAATTCGTTCAAAAGTGATACCGAAGTGATAAAGTTAAAAAGTACAGACACAAATTGTATATTGAACAGAACAACTGATTTATTTTAACGAATCATGTTAAAAGAACACAAAACTGCTTTTAGGCGTAATTTTTTCAATATTGCGGCGCGAGCGGCAAAGATATAAAATTACCCATTTTCAAAACTCCTGGAAAACTTTCCAGGTAACCTCTTTTTTCAGAACCCAATGACTCGACTAAAAAAGCATAACTAAAACTTTACAACTAAAGTATAAGAAGTCAGAACATTTTTTCGATTTACTTAGTTGTGAATAAAAGGGATTTATCACGTTTTGCATGTTTTCTCCTCATTTTAATATTGTATCTCTAATATAGGTCACAACATTCTTTATTTAAGCCATTGATTCGGAAATAATTTACCTTTTCGTATTTTGTCCTGATAGCAACATTTCTTTTCTTTAATCAAACCTATTTTCAGATGAGGTCATAGTTGAACTTGGGTACATTGTATACATTATGTAATATGACTTGCTAAAGTGGAATGAATAGGCAAGAAATGCTGAAATGAAACCAAGTTACTTAGTTATTGATGAAAAGACAATAACATAATATTGAATTGAAAATTGAAATGAAATTTTGTGTTCCAAAATCTTAATTTGAAATTCCTCTGTAAATCATACGGGTGAAAACTTATTTTATTTGACCTTTGCGTTATTAAACTTGATTCTGATTAATAAAATTTAATTTTATTAGTTATAATTTCCACAAAAAATAATTTTCAAATTCAACGGTTTCATTGGATTATTAGGTACACATAAAATGTATTTAAATTCATATTGTGTATTATAGTGCACTAAATTTTGAAGCCGACGGGTTTTTAATCATGTCGTATAACATCATTACTATTTTATTTAACTATTTAACTGGCTAAAAATTATATCTCTATATTTTTAATTTATACATTATAAAATAAAGTCATAAATTGTTACTAAATTTCAATTAAAGATAATATCACTTTCGTACTTTTTGTTGTCTTGCATTATATTGTAAAGGCTGTATCCCTACATGTGGAACTAATTTTATGGAAGTAAATTTTAAATTGGGTTTTTTTTGTGTTTCATATTTCACGTTTCCAGTTTTATTTATACATGTAATACTTATTTCGCAAATTTCGCAGTTATTTGTAAGTAATAACATAAAAACTTAGGTTTCTAGTTTTTATAGGTTGATTTAACCATAATAACCAACAACTTTTATATTTTTGTGCTTCTTTTTAATTATGTAAGGCAATAACGAACAGCAAAATGTAAAAAAATCGGCCAGCTACATATAACGAGGGCAGAGGTCTGTTAAAATGTTTTATCTCACGCCGCGCACGTTTTTTCGTGCTATCAACATTAAAAGAACAATAATTTATTAGGACGTTTTCTCTCCGAAATTTATTTTAATTTAGTTTTTGAAATTTACGTCCAAACTGTTTATTTAATTTCTTTGTTTAAAATTTATTATAGGAAAGTACAGTAATTATTTAATTTTAGTTACAATTATAATAGTAATCATGACGAGTTCTTTTGTTTTAATTCATTTTAAATTTATGACCACATTTACTGTAAACTTTTATAAGAAAATATTTTTGATTTAAGAATATGACTGATCAATTAACGATATTAAGGATTACAAAATAACGTGAATTTAAAAAGACCATATTATTACACATTTGTATATTTTAATTTTATAAATGGTACAAGATAATTTTATAATATTTTGACCTTTTGATGAAAATAATGATCCATATTTGAGAAAATAAAATTTACTTATTTACTAAATTTAATTTTTATAGGAAACTGTAACATATACAGGGTGGGCCAACGAAAACGAAACAGACGAGTTTTAAAATAGTTAACAAAAAATTTTGAAAAAACGCTCGGACAGGTCAACTTTGGTTTCGAGGGGGACATATTTTGCAATTGAAGTGATTCAAAAATCCATTCACCCCTGTGCCCTATGGACACAACCCCTAAAATTTTAATAGGGATGGTGGGGTAAGTAATACCTTGTTAGAATAGTTATTTATGCACCAAGGGAGCAAAGTGAGTAATTTAATCCTGAGTGTGGAAATTGTTGCCCGAGACGTAGTCGAGGGCAACAACCACACGAAGGATTAAATGCACTTTGCTCCAGCAGTGCATATTAAATTTTTTGCACTTCCAATTAATTATTTGAACAAACGTTTTCAATTTTGGGACAATGGTTATTTCGAATGCAAATAACTACTGAGCCAGACATAAAACTGTCACCTTATTAAAAAAAATTATTGAACAAGTTGTACCTCCTTTATTTGGTCTAACAAATTGTATTGATTGTAATGTTAGAGTAAACGTACATATTTATATTTAGTAATTTGTAAATGTACATATCTATTAATAAATTTGTGTTGTTTTCTCCAGTCTTGTACAATTTTGAAGCACCTAAAATCAATTGATCGGTTAATTTATGATAAATTAAATATTATTAAAAATTTAAGTACCTATACCATGATTCGATACGGATCAGTCTACATGAACTTCCGAGTGATGATGAAACATTCTATGGCTTATCTTCTAGAAACTTAAACAACTAACAAAAATCTTTTGAATTGTATAAATATAAGCATTTAGCATACTACATTAGATAAAACCATTAGATATCTTAATAAATAATACAAGACAATTTAGAGGTTAGAATTTCTTGTCAATAAAATTTTTTGAATTTAAGACAAAAAACTATAATAAATTCCTTTCCCAAATAAAAAAAACCCTAAAAATTATTATAGTAATATTAGAAATATACTTACGTATTAAATTATCAAATATAATTCAGAATTCAGAAACAATTATTTTTAAAAACTTGCGCGCCATCTGTGTTTGTAATATCTAACTACGAAATATTTTTAATACCAAGGGATTAAATGAACCGTTATGGGACTTTTAATCCCTAGAGATTAAATGAATACTTGGTAGTAAATGTGTTACTTTTACTTCTGCCATTAAGAGAGTAAAATGGCTCATTATTGTTTGGAAGTGCAAAAAGATCTTTTTACTCAGAGTAACATACAAAAAAAAGTTAAATCGATCGATTCGTTTTAAAGATATTCAAAATTTAGCAAGTAGAGATTTCATGTCTTTTAAAATTGTGCTATGAACACCACGCCTTCAATTTTAAGTGTTTTGATAGCGTATGTAATATGGTTTCGAGGGGGACATATTTTGCAATAGACCTGATTCAAAAATCCATTCATCCCTCGCCCTTTGGATACAACCCCTAAAAATTTAATAGGGATGGTGGGGTAAGTAATACCTCGTTAGAAAGATCTTTTTACCCAGAGTAACATGCCAAAAAAAAAGTTAAATCCTTCAATTCGTTTTGAAGATATTCAAAATTTAACATGTAAAGTTTTCATGCCTTTAAAGTTGTGCTATGAACACCACGGCTTCAATTTTAAGTGTTTTGATAGGGTAAGTAATACCTCCTGAGAAAGATCTTTTAACCCAAAGTAACATACAAAAACATGTAAAACGCAATTTATTTTCATTTTCTACAAAAGAGAGATTTTAAAAAACAAATTTAAATTTATTCGAGGAGTTGTTTAAAATTTTGTAACATCTGGAACAAAACAATGCAAAACATAAAACGATTTATAACCACATTGAGATTCTTTTTATCAGTTGTATTTTGTATTAGTGGTGATTTTCATCGTGTTAAAACTGTTTATGACTAATTATTAGAAATCAACATTTAAAATTTTGTGAACTGTAAAAGCTTCTACTAGCAATGGTTTATACAATTCCAGAAAGGATTGAATTAATCACATTTTATTTTAAAAACGATGAGAATGCTCATCGTGCAGCTAATTTATTTAATGAACAAGATCCAAACAAACATTGTAATCAAAAATACGTTCTGGAGTTGGTTGCAAAATTTAAAAATACTGGTTCTGTTGGTAATAAGATATGCGATCCTGGTAATGTTCGTCCAATAAGAAATGAGGTCGTTGAAATAGGTGTTTTGGGACAAGTTGCTGCAGATCCAACTTTAAGCACAAGAAAACTGGAGACTGTGACTAACATCAGCAGAACAACCATTCGCCGAATATTGAAAGGTCACAAATATCATCCCTATAAAATTCATTTAATTCATGAGTTAAATGAAGATGATTTTGATAGGCGACTGCAATTTTGTGAGGTGATGACGGAACGGATAATTGCTGATGAAAATTATCTTTATAATATCTGTTTTTCTGATGAGTGCACTTTTTTCTTATTCTCAACCGTTAATCGTCATAATTGTCGATATTGGTCAGATGAGAATCCTAGGGTATTTCATGAAGTTCACACTCAAACTCCTCAAAAAGTGAATGTGTGGGTTGGAATTTTTGGAGACCGTCTTATTGGTCCTTATTTTCTAGATGGCAATCTAACAGGGGATTTGTACTTGGATCAACTTCAAAACTTTGTTCATCCATTTCTTGACGATATTTTCGAAAATGACGATCGTTATTTAGAAGACCATCTGATTTTCCAACAAGACGGAGCCCCTACTCATTACCCACGGCCTGTTAGGGAATTCTTGGATAAGACGTTTCCTGGGCAATGGATCTTACTCCACTTGATTTTTTCCTTTGGGGGCATTTAAAAAGTAAGATTTACGCAACGGAACCAGGATCTCTAGCAGAGTTACGACAGAGAATTATTAATGAATGCCGAGAAATTACTGCTGAAATGTTACAAAATGTAAGAATTCGCTTTGAGCAAAATTTGTACGTTTGCATGGAGGTTGGTGGAACTCAATTCGAACATTTAATAAAATAATAAAAACATCCTTGAAAGTTTCGGAATCGATGGGATTCTTTAAAGTGTTAAGTTTTCTTCAATAAGATTAGTTAAGTTTAGTTTGGTTAAATAAAAAATAATGTGCAATACTGTTTTATTTTGAATTCTTTAAAACAAACCAATCGATTTCACTTTTGTTTTTTTGTATGTTACTTGTGGTAAAAGGAACTTTCCAAGGAGGTATTACTTACCCTATCAAAAGACTTAAAATTGAAGGCGTGGTGTTCATAGCACAATTTTAAAAGGTATGAAAACTGTACTTGCTAAATTTTGAATATCTTTAAAACGAATCGATCGGTTTAACTTTTTTTTTTATGTTACTCTGGGTAAAAAGATCTTTCCAACGAGGTATTACTTACCCTACCATCCCTATTAAAATTTTAGGGGTTGTGTCCAAAGGGCGAGGGATGAATGGATTTTTGATTCAACTCTATTGCAAAGTATGTCCCTCTCGAAACGGTATTACTTACCTTATCAAAACACTTAAAATTGAAGGTGTGATGTTCATGGCACAATTTTAAAAGGCATGAAATCTCTACTTGCTAAATTTTGAATATCTTTAAAACGAATCGATCGATTTAATTTTTTTTTTATGTTACTCTGGATAAAAAGATCTTTCCAACGAGGTATTACTTACACCATCCCTATTAAAATTTAAGGGGTTGTGTCCATAGGGCGCAGGGAAGAATGGATTTTTGAATCAGCTCTATTGCAAAATATGTCCCCCTCGAAACTAAAGTTGACCTGTCCGAGCATTTTTTCAAATTTTTTTATTAACTATTTCAAAACTCGTCTGTTTCGTTTTCGTTGGCTTACCCTGTATATAATAATCTTAATAGGACACAACTAACTTTATAACTTATTCAGTTAGGTTATTGTTTTTTTAAATACACTGGTCGGGTTAGATTAGGTTTGGGTAGAGTTTGATACGTTTTGATGCGGAAAAGATTTTAAAAATATACATTGTAATTTGGTGAGGTTATAGTGTTAGAAAAACTTAGTTCCCTTCGAATAAAATTTGACATCCCGTTGTTTAGGATTACGTGGCGGAATTTGATACTGCCCAGTTTGTCCCAGTCACAAAAAAATTACAAGTAAATATAGAGAAAAACGTCGCATCGTACAACGCTAAAGTGAAAAAATAGTGGGTAAATGTAAATAAATAGTAAGTAAAATGTTTCAAATAAAAGTTGTACGATTCCTCGTGACACACTATTTAGAAATATTGGCATCACCTTGAATAGCAAGTTAAAGGTTAGGTGATAAATACTTTTTTACGCAGCAACCACCCATTTTTATAACATATTATTATAGCTTGATTTCAGAGGTTTATAGAACATATTTCTTAATCTTTCTCTATTAATTAGTAACAAGGGTTTACATTTTCAATACCTAAAGTTCGGCAACGCTGCTTTATTTTTGAAATTAAGCATTTTACAGAAAAATTTTTTAAATAAAAGTTGTACAATTTTTAGTGACGAATTAATTACGAATGTTGCATGATATGGTGGTGTTTACGTCTTAAACGATTCTCCAAACAATGGATTAACGTTATATCTACTATTAATAAAAATCGCCTTTTAAATTGAGAAGAATATCTCTAAAGCCTAGTTTTCATAATTACAGTACGTGGTAGAACCATTTTTCACTTTTTTGTGTAAAATTTGACACCCAAGTTCAAACTTATTGAAATTTGACATGAACATCACAAAATTATCGCTAATATTTTTGACGTTTTACTTGTCACAAAAAATAATCACTTGTGAGTTGAATAGTCAGGAGTTGTGTTTGGACATACATTACAAAAGATTTTCAGAATATTTTAATGATTATTTCAATTAAATATTTTCTTCTGCCACAAACGATTAATTTACCACCTTCAACTTCTGTTTTAGATCATTGTTGTAATGAATGCAATATCCAAATTGAAGATTTAAATCTTTCGATATTAAGAGCTATCTTCCAGGTGCATTTTTAGACGTTTGCTTGGGGACCCTTGGACGCGTTATTTCTTAATATTTTTTTATTTTCTTTTTTTTATAATAAAGTACATTCATCAGCCTTTCGAACGGATCTCAATTTTTAAATAAGTTAAAATTATGTTAGATGTGTTCCATCAAAAAGTGTTAATTTTACACACAATTAAAGAGTGAATTAAGAGACTATAAATCAAAATATCAAAAAATGACTCTGTCCGTTCGAAGGAGCATATATACAACTTTGTATGTGCAAAATTTCAATTTTTTTTGTTTATATAACAAAGTTACAGGGGACTTTTTGAAGGTAAATTTTACTTAAGACTGAAAGCTGTAAGCGCTCCTGCACAGAAAGTGGGGGTGTGCCTTAGTGGATTAGTGCTCAATACAGTCCCAAATTCACATCAATGATTTTTACCATCAAAATATTGAAATTTGACTGCAAATAATCAGTTTTCGCTTTTTCCGATTCCTATGAGGTCACGAAAGGAGGATTGGTGCAATTAGCCATAAAACGTACAAATATCTAATTTTTTTGTTTCTTACTTATTATTGTAGCCGTTAATTTCAAAATAATTAAATGTTGCCCTACTTTTTTCTAATACTGTAATTACTGTACGTGAGCTCTAATAAGTACGAAATTAAGGATTTTAGGCACGTACAATGTGATATTTGCACATATTCTGTTATATTTTCTATAAGAATCTCAGAGCATTTAAATCGACGTATCCTAGTATTACCTGTATAATTTCCGTGTAGTCGCGATTTAGGGAAACGATGGACTTACGTTTGAAGTGGATGGCCTATAGAGATGAAGTTCTTTACTATCTGTTCTTTATTGAAGCCTAAGAAACTTTCTTACCCCTACATTTATATTCTGAAACCTACCTATACCAGTGATCAAGGTGCATTTTTTTTGGTGAGTAGATGTTCTTTAGAAAAATCAACAGCTGACATGAAGAGGTTAATTAATTATCTCTATATTTATGTCTTTTATTTTAAGTGGATTTGTGAAAGTTTATTTAGGCTTATTGTCTAAGTATAAGTTGACGTTCGGTTGTTTATTCATGTAACTTAGAAACGACTAGAAAACAGACATGAAGGATTTGAAAAGAATAATAATTTCTGACCTCTCTTAACTTTAAGGCTCCCAGGTGATGTAATTTTCTGATTGCGGTAAGGAAAATTCTGGATTAGTTTAATTCTGAATTCTGAAATAAGCTTTAGAATTCCCCAATTGAATGAACATTTTCTGAACCTACAAAATCATTCTAAAAATTACATTAATTATCCTTAAATCTCTAATCAAAACCAAAAGCAAAATTCTTGGTAAATTATTTTGATTTCAAGAACAGTTTTTTATTATTTTAAAGCTAAGATGATTCGATATAGGTTGTTATTTAAATTTAATCTGAAAGTGGTTAACTTAAGAGCATCTTCCTAGACGAAATAAATTTTCCGTCTGAGATAATAACAGGGAATAGAAAATCCATCCCACTTTTCTCAAGCTTCGTTGCAAATTATCAGCGAATCACTGATAATTATTTAATGCGAATCCCTAGAGGGCTTGCGAGTTTCGAAGAAAAAATTGTGAAAAATCCTGATATCGAGCATTAGTTCTACAGTCAAATCTCAAGTTTCCCTCGTTAGATTTTCATTTTTTTTTAGATTGAAGTCATTATATTTTCTTTTTACATTCTCCTTTTTTTTCCTTCCGCTAGGAATTATAGAGGCGACCTCTAAATCATCTACAAAAAAAATATACAAATTTTTTTTTCGCACTATCGTATTTGACTGCAGAACTACTCCACTATATTTTCCGTTTCCGTTTAGCTTGTATAAAACACTAATAATCTTCAAAAAGCAGTATTAATGGTTACCGAGACTTAGTATTACAATGCACCTAAATTTAAAATAACAACAAAAGTTGTTGCCTAAAATTAATTTTAACATAAAAGATACAAGTTATATTTTAAACAAATTTTAAAGCATACTTGGTACTTCTTAGTTAAATTAAAGTTAGCACATTATAGATATCATATTTTATGATCAATAAAAGTTTTATATTCTCGTTTAAAAATCATTCTATAAAGCAGTCTAAGGTTTGTCGTATGAATATAGCAATCGTAAAATTTCATGACGATATACCTAATAGGCATCATTAATTTGAATAATAATGGGACAGCTAAACGTATTCTATTGAATTTTCGCTAACCGAGAGCATTTTGCTTCATTTCATTCCGGAATTGGAAAAATATGCATTGGATATCCTCTATTCATGCACGTGCATTTTTCATATTATGTATCTCAAATAACTGATATGTAGAATAACAAATGTATGCCTCAATTTATATTTTATATACCGATGAGCTTTATTTCGTAAAGAACCTATATTAGGGCTTGATATTTTAACATAAAAGTGCACAGTCAGATGGAATAGAATAAATGTAATTGAATAAGTAAAAAAAGTAAAAAAATTATATTTCCCAATTTGTATAGTTTATACACGAAACAATGGATGATACTAAAAGCAGCTTACTTTAATAAATATATTCATTAGTTCGTATTCGCCGCTGTCTACCAAAACTTAACGTACCTACTATTTTTTCCTTAAATCCAATCAAATGTCAGAAATTCGAGGTAAACAGGACAATTAAGGTAAACAAATGCCGGCAAATACGAATTATTCAGAGGAGACGAGTTCTCACCCAAGACCAGCAGGTATATTTTTTTAGCACCGAATTCTCACCGACCTAGGGCCGAAATTTCACCCATTCTATTTTAATATTTAACTTATTATAAAACACTACACAGGTACCGAAAGGATTACGAAAATTAAAATATACTCTGTGGTGGTTGGGTTAGGTTAGGTTTGGGTAGAGTTTGATACGTCTTGATGCGGAAAAGGTTTAAAAAATATACCTTGTAATTTGGTGTGGTTATAGTGTTAGAAAAATTAAGTTATATTTTGCTAATAAATAGAAATTTTACTAAAGTTTTGAAACGCGATCTCCAAATTTCTTGAAAAATATAAAGGTATGATCATTAGCGTCGCAGGTCAACCCAGTAAGTTGATGTGCGCTCAGAGGAGCTCATGGGTGAGAATTCCGTTGTGACCTTTTTCGGCTTAGATAAAAATTAAGATTTTGGGTGAAAACTCGGGCCTGCTCGAATTATTACCTTCCTAGATTAGGGCCCGTCACATTTAGCAGCAGGCTGCTAACGTTAAGGCCCTGTCACATTAGGCTGCTTTAGCAGCCGCTGCTTTAGCAGCCGCTGCTTACTGCTACTTCTAGTGGCTGGTAGCGACTAAAAATTTAGTTTTAGTACATATTTTTGATGGCAAAAATTATTAATACAATAATTAAGATTGGAGGTAAACGAGTTTGTTAGCAAATGTTATCACAAATAAAAAACGTAAATGGGTTAAAAGTTTACATGCGGTACTTTGACAGTGGCTGATAAATCATTCACCGATTACTATTTACCGGCTTCAACGATGTGTTCATACTACGCTGCTAGCAGCGGCTTCTAACTTCTAAAGCATCAGCCTAATGTGATAGAGCCACAAGGGTACGAACACAGTACCTACAGCAAAATTAAGCCGATTTGATTCTTGGACAAAGATCAAGGTGCGGTAATTGATGAGTGAGGAGCAGGCTGACCTTTATGCTCTTTCTCATTCAAACCTATGCGTCATTCGATAAGTGATGATTGTTTCAATGAGTCATGAATCAGATTTAGATGGGCATACCCTAATGTATAATAAAATGGAGCAACATTTAACCTTTTATCATTTAGATACCTATTAGTACTTCGAACGAATTTTATTAAATAAAATTGAAAAATTCATCTATTATGAAATAATTAATTGGGTTCAGTAGGTCAAGATGAGGAAATTGTGAGAAAGAGAGAGAAGTATAGCAACCATGTGTTATTTTATTTTTTTTGCATAGTAACCATTAACAAAACTAAATAAAATTTACATGATCCCCTTCCTTATAAATAACTCTTTGGGTTCCAGTATATTTTTTAAATATGTGCCACTGGAAGAGAGTAGAAATGGAACTAGCACATTTTTTTCCTCATTTCATCGTATTTCCACTTCTACGCTTTCCCAGAAATTTATTTAGAAGAAAAATTAGGTAAAACTTAAAGTACTACTTATAATTATAAGGGTCAGATAGTTTTTATTTATTATTTTTTATGATTTCTCATTAAAAATATTAAAATAACAAACGGTTGCTATGTTTCCCTCTCTTTTTCACAATTCCCCAGTCTTAAACGGTAGTAGTAACCGATGGATCTATCGACACTTTTCTACATTTTCGTGCCGCTCGAATTGCATTCGCATTAAGCTTGAACCAATGATTTAAGTATAAGTTTCATTTCCATACAAAATTCAACCAAAATGCGATAAACTCCTTTGACCACTTGTGATATAACATATAATTATTTCATTATAGTATATTACGCAACGAGCTAGAAAGTGATAAATTTAGTGCGAGTGTGAAAATAGCCGAACGAGGCGACAGCCGAGTGAGGATATTACACGAGCACGAAATTCACTTTCTTACGAGTTGCGTACGCTATTTTTCCGACGACTACGACTACGATGACGATGACCATTATTAATATTTTTTTCTACTCCCTACCAAATATAGGTCACTTAATGATATGACAAGCTGAAGCATTATGTGCCACTTAACGCACACCCGTGCGTTATGAAAATCAGTTTGGCCAACTGAAAAAATGTCCCCAAGTTCATGATGTCATTATTCATTAAATATCAAAATATCACAATAATTTAAAATATTAATGTAAAAAATTTTAATTTACCTAATTTTTGAAAACTATAAATTCAAGTGATTGAAATTAAATTCGTATTTAAAACAGCTTTATGATCGTAGACTATCTAAACGTCAATGGATTTCGTAGTAAAACGAACGCAGCTTTTAACATAGCCATCTGTCATATTATTTCAATTCAAATGCTACTTTGTTTTTAAGCAAACCAATTTCGTGAATAATTGTTATAACTATAATCTTTATTATTTGTTGATTACATATAAATACATAGGTAAGTCAGCATTAAAACTTATCATATAAATAAATACATACAAATTTGTAAAAATTTAGAAGAAATTACGATTAAAATGGATAGTTCGGATTCTGAAGAAGATACATGTACACCCCCAGATATCCGGAAAGTAGCAGAGGCTACAAGTAATGAATTGTTGCCAGATAAATCCCGTTTTAAGTATGAACATACTTATAAAAAATTTATGCAATGGACGATTGAAAATAAAATTAAGATCGTGTCGAAGAATGTAATGCTTGCATATATGCAAAACCTTTCTCAAACGTTTAAACCCAGTACCTTATGGGTAAAATACTCGATGCTAAGATCAACACTATTAATAAAAAACGATGTTGACATTTCAAAATTTTTAAAATTAAAATCATTTTTAAAATCAAAATCATCAGGATATAAAACTAAAAAATCAAAAATTCTAACTAAAGAACAAATAAAGCAATTTTTGGATAAAGCTCCGGACAATAAGTATTTATTCACAAAGGTAAGTTCAAGCATAGCGTTTTCATTCTTCTTTTAAATGCAATTTCCTTAAATTTGTAGGTAGTTTTAATCTTCGGAATATCTGGTGGATGTAGAAGGCAGGAACTAAAAAAATTGGAAATTAATAATATTCGTGATTTAGGGAATGAGTTATTGGTTAAATTAATTGATACAAAAACAAAAGTAGATCGAAACTTTATAATTTCGGGCAATTTTTATGAAATTTGTAAAAAATACATTAATCTTCGCCCCAATAGACCCGAATTCTTGCTAAATTATCAAAACGGAAAATGTTTTAATCAAGTCGTAGGCATAAACAAAATTGGGAATCAACCAAAAGAAATTGCCAAATTTTTGGAATTACCTGATTACGATTTATACACAGGTCATTCTTTTCGTCGGTCAGGAGCTTCCATTTTAGCCGATGCTGGCGGAGACACTCTGACCGTAAAAAACTTTGGTGGATGGAAGTCGACGACAGTTATGGAGACATATGTTGAGCAATCACTAAGCAAGAAACAAAATATTGGAAAAACCATCCACAATTCGATTCAACATTGTTTGGAAGAACCTTCAACATCGGCTGAATGTCATTCATATCCAGAACCACAAGGCTCGAGCACAATTAATAAAGAAACTACTTTTAATTTAAACTTAGTTCCATCGCAGACCATCCAAAGTAGTTCCAATACCGTAGAAAGAGACAGTAGTATAGAAGAATTAGAAAAAACAAATATTTATAAAAATTGTAATTTTTACAACTGTACATTTGTTAAAAAATAAGTTTGTAAAATTAAAGGTTATGTTGATAATTAATGTGAAAGCGTAATTAATATTTAAAAAATGTATTACATACTACATATCTGCATATTTATTTGTAATAACTCCACGATTCTCGCCACGATTTCACATAAAACATATTTCAATAAAAACATCGATGAAATTAACAAAATCATTCAACGTTAGACGTCATTTTATCTGTCAAAGTCAAAAATAACAACTACCAACCTAACGACCCGCGTTATCCCTAATCTTTTACTTACGTTTTCTGTTCATGTAATTACAATCTAAAATAATTATTATTTTGGTCGTAGAAAAAGCATACTGTAAAACGTGTGTGGATATGGATCCAATATCGCCCTCGGACGCTTGGAGCACTCGCCCTACGGCTCGTGCTCCAAACCGCGCCCTGCGTGCGATATTTGGATCATATCCACACGTGTATTACAATATACTATATTGTAATAGCTCGAAAGTCACAACATAACCTGTGTTGACAATAGTTGACATTGAAGTTGAATGTTTTTAATTAAATGTACCTAATTGTAGGTGGCGCTGTTTTGGCGGAAGCAACTGATCAAAAAGAATAAAAATAAGTAACATTAGCGGGGTTAAATATAAATTTTTGTTTGACCTGTCCTTTTTTTTGCAAGTTCAAAAAAATCCAAATACTTTCGCAGCGACTCTATCGAAAATTACAAGAAGTTCTCAGAGTTACAAAACAGAAACCCAAACTCACCAGTTTTGGAATGATAGATATTCTAAAGTACTAATATGAATGGCATATACGATTTTCTCATATGATCTTCGAAAAAAAGATATTTTTTTTATAGTTGTGCGAAAAAAGCACGACAAATTTGTGTTTATTTTACGCCGATTTTTTTTACGCCGGTGTGTCTCGGAACGGAACCCCGGCATAAAACGACGTTTATCTGTGTATTAAATTGTTTATCTTTTTTGTACAAATCACAAAAAAACGTATTTTTTTGGTGATTTGTAAAATATAAAAACTTGTTATTTTTGCGAATTTTACGAAAAAATATGCACATTTTTTTATAATACCACATTGCTAATAATAATATTCAGCTGCGGACGTTAAAATTAATAACAAAAGATGGATGAGGAATATTTCGGTTTCGTGTGTGGTATGTGATTTTATATGGCTGACATAATTATGACGTCATGAACATCATACTACACTTTTACCATCATTTCATTTTTACATTATATTTTGGTCATACCACTGCCAACCGAAATCCCTTATAAATTGAATCATTTTAGGATTTTATGGATTCGACTCTTTTAAGTATCAGGACAGTTTTCTCGCACCATCTGAGATCCATCATTGTGCCTACCTTAACGTGAGTGTGTTTGATAGTACAGAAACGTTTTTCTGGTTGGATCATAATTTTGGGAGAAAAAAAAATGGTTGCTTTATGTACACAACGATGTTGAGATAATGAGGTGATGACCATCATAGTCTTTTGTTATAAATCCACTAGTAACTCTTTATTGGAATATTTTAATTGAAGAAATTGGCCATAAGACATACGAAAATATAAATAAATGAATAATTTTATTAATTTGATTTTAAAAAGAATTATCAATATACTAATAGTGTGGGAGGTAGAAACCATTTTAATGTAGTAATTTTATGCACGTTGAATTTTATACCATTGACAATTCATATATTGTTTATGAGGTAACCGACATCATTTATAAAACATAAAACGAGTATTTTTTAAATATTGATACATATCAATATAATGATTTTTATATGTAAGTTTAAAAATATAATATTTTTTTTAAATACTAATGTTGTAAATTTATAAAACAATTGTGTTATAATATTTCACATTCAAAATATTATAATGTAATTATAACTGAAGCGAATTTGTAAAATAAACATCATAAGGACAAAATTAAATTTTCATTTTTGTGATATAATTAAATAACCCTATTTAATTAAATTGTTTTAAAATGTTATTGCTAAATAATTGAATCAAATGAAACATTTTTAGTGTTTTAAATAAAATAGTATTTTTAAACAAAGAATCATTTTATAATGAACATATTTATTCGTAAATTAAATTATACGAACGTGTATAAAAAACATCAACAGATTTTATTTAAACAAGTTAGTTTTATTCAAATAAAAAATGTTTTGTATTTATTATTACTTAGAGAAAATTATTATTCGAAACCACTGACCCCGTTCGCCAATGTAGTAGACTTTAAAAATATGCATTTTTATTTTTAGGGAATAATTTTCTACATCTACATTTTTTTAATTTACAAAAAAGTCTGTTTCCTCATAAACTTCATACAAATTTTGTGTGCACAATTGTGACCTCTAGAAATGAAAAGGTTAAACCCACACAATTTATCATCATATTCGTTTTATCTATTTATGGTGAATTAAAATAAAACAAATTTTCGAACATTTAAAACTAAAAGCTCTATATTTTATACATACTACATATAATTCTTACTTAAGATTTTTCGAAAGAAAGTTGGAAAATAGAATGGAATTTTGTATGATAGTTTTACATGTTTTACATGGACAAAATTTATATCAAACATACGTGGTTACAAATTTTAGCTCGCTTCCACGTTCTGAAAATTGTTATACAGGGTGATGATAAAGTTTGGAACAAAATTCGTAAATACCATATTTAATTCTTTTGGACAGATAATTTTTATTGTAAAATTAAATCTATAAATTTAACTTTAAAAAATAAAACACTAAATCATTTTTTAAGTCTAGTTTATTTTGACTGTACTGTATCTATTTTTATGTAATAATTTTTTGTAGTACACTTCTGATAATGGCCCAAAGCCGAAACTGGTAAAGTGAGAAAATAAAATTTGGTTAATACAAGGATAAGTACGTTTTATTAATTCAACCACCAAAGTAATCATTTCCTTATAATGGATCACACCAACCTTTTACAATAGGTCAATTTTAATTTTTAAAATGCCATCTCTTGGTATATAAAAAATATTAGTGACGTCACTGGTGATTTAGCAATGACGACATCATCGATATTTTTAAATGGAAACCCCCACTTTTTTTACTCGATTTTAGTAGATATTGATATCACTTCAACGATTATATAAAAGACAATTAAATATGTAAACAGATTTTTGAATAAAAAACCTTTTTTTTTCCAAAAAGGAATTTTTTATCTTAACGAAAAAGATTTTATAAAAATTCATAAATTAAAATAAATTTCAAGTTACTAATAATAACAAAAGAATGTAAATGTTTAAATAATTCGCATTATAATGCGAATGTTAACTGCATTTAACAAAATTTATTAACTAAACTTGAAAAACAAATTCCTTTGAATCTATTTAAATGTAAGAAAATTTTCAAGAAATAAAATTTTAAATTTACCATTTATTGAAATCGCCCAAAATAAATCTTATACAACAATCAAATCTTTTAAATTTAATAGTGAACATTAATTTTAAGTTTACATTACAAAAATTTTATTCAAAAATTTGTTTACAAATGTAATCATTTTTTTATATCATTGTTTAAGTTTCATAAATATCTATCAAAAAAGAATAAAAAAAGTGGAGGTTTCCATTTAAAGAAATCGATGATGAAGTCTTTGCTATATCATTAAGGACGTCATTAATATTTTTTGATACCAAGAGATGGCATTTTAAATACGGGAGTTACGAATTTTGTTCCTAACTTTATCATCACCCTGTATGCAGATAGAAAAAATCTAAGGAGTCAACTCACAATCGAGATCAACTTCACCTGTAATTTGATTATTTATTATTTTGTAATTAACTTCTAAAAACTAAATTATATAATTTTCAATGTGCATATTCAAATTTTAGTTTACACACAAAGCAGCTGACCTGAAATCTATTTTAAATCTATCGTCTGCCAAAGCGCATACCTGAAACACATTTGTATACAAACTTAACAAAAACTAGCAATCAAAGCTTAGGCGGAAATGCTATTATTACTATTGATACAATAAAGCCAAATTCAAAACGTAATGCATAATAGTATGTATGTACAGTTGGTCACATTTGGAAGTAGGACAAAAGAAATTGTATAATTCTGGTATTCCATGAAATAACTAGTTATTTCATGAAATACCGATCTACGGCAGTTAGATTAGAAAACAGTTTTGTTATTTTATACTGTTGTGTCTTAAACACAACATACCTATATAAAAAAACAATTTCTATTGTTGTAATATTTAGTGTTTATTATTTAAGCTTATATTTAAATAAGATAAGACCATTATTAGGGAAAATTCCATTAACATGGTTTATGGGTATCGTTATAAACATTTTTAATCTTTTATTTATTTTCGTGTTTACTTTATTAGTTAATAGCTCAAAGAGGAACCCGTAAGGACATTAGAGTTGATTCATTTATAATTCCATTATATTAATACACTTTATACTTTATTGCGGTCCCTACAAAATTATAGTAATAACCATTTGGACACAAACACCGAACTATCTGGAAAAACCCAGGATGAACCCCCTCCTCCAGGTTGATCAAAATGGAAGAAGGAAGGACAAGAAAAATGAGAGAGAAAGAGGAAGCTCTCTTGAGTTCGGTCCTCGATAGAAATAAGACGTTTTTTTAGTTAACGTAATTTTTGTACAATCAGATTTAATCACATAAATAAATAGTTAGTATTTTTTGCAAATTTCGAGTCGTGACTTCATTTCGAAAAACCCCCAAAAATCTTGGGACGGCTAAAAGAAATCATAAGCTAGGCCAAGCATACCCGAAGCTGTAATTTCCGAAAGGGTTACAACAATACTTTAACTAGATAATTCATGCATTATCTAGTTATTTTATGAAGTAACGTGGTATAAAGTAAGAAACAAATAGACAGTAGGAAGATTATAACTTCAGAAATTAATAAAACAATTACCTTTTTTTTTTAAATTAACATAAATTGTTGGTAAGTTTTAGTTAATTGGGCAATCATTTAGAGGTAAATAAGACCAATTTTGGTTTAGTTTATATTGTTGACTTGACTTGATTGAATTGAAGACATTAAAGGATCACTTCGTATATTATATTTCTGATTTTATTTGCCCCTATATTACGTTTACAAAACGTTTAATGTATATAAAGCGGAAATATTATTATTATATTTAAATTTTACGTTTTTAAAAGATTGCAAGTATGATTTAGTATGCGGCGTGTTTGAAAATTTTACATTTTCCATAAAGGCAGTTATTTATAAACACTCGTATGCTCAGAGTGCACAGCGACAACAATAATAATAATTTTCGCCGTTAAATATTCATGACGTACTCAAACGACGGCCATACGTTAGGGCCCTTTTAGACGTCTTGAAAAATAGCAGACTATTAAGGAAAATCGTCCATTTCGAATGGTGTCGTAAAATTCGCTTGAAACGAACGGATCTATTATGACTAAGTGAAGACAATCTTCACGTTAATTGCTTAACCAAATGTGTTTTTGCTCTAAGGATAATTGCGGCAAAAGAGTGGTTCAATTAGAAGATTGGATTATAAAAATTGTTTTTCTAAGGAAAGTAATTAAAACTTGGAAAACTCGTAGATAAAATTTTATTATTCAAAAACAATTAAAACCGCATTAATTAAAATAATATTTTTATTAAATATGTGCATGTTTTAATAATATTTTAAGTACCGATTTAAAATTCGTATAATTTAATGATATTTTACAAGTATCTTTTATTTTGTAAAATTTAAATACTTACATTAATTTTATTATCATTTCTATAATAATTATTCTTCTAGCACATTAAAAAATAAGTAGTAATGATTATTTTAATTATTTTAAAAACGATATACATATGTACAAACAGAGGGGTGAGCAAAAACGGCCAACGATGTAGCTTCGTTATTTCTTATCCGATTTTAGTAAGTGATAAGTCAAATTAAATGGTTTGAAGAATACTACTATCAGATAATAGAAGATTAATTTTATTTTTGAAAACAACAGAGGAGAAGGGGGCAACTTTTCTATTTCAAATGGCAACATATTTTTTTCGATTGAAGAAAATCATTAACAAAAATAATCTAAACCAATTATACCATTTTTTTTACTTAATTTAAAACTTTTTTTTCTTCTTATTATTTTAATTTTTTTTATTATTATTAATTTTTTTAAATTTAATTCAATTGTTTTTTTTAAGTTTTGTTTCTTAATTTATTATTAAAAAATTAAAAAATTATTAAGAAAAAGTGTTAATAATAAATTAAAAAACAAAACTTAAAAAAATAAAGAACTGAAAACTCAAAAACAAAAAAAAACAATTGAATTAAATTTAAAAAAAAATAATAATAATAAAAAAAAGTTAAAAAAAAATAAGAAAAAAAATCTTAAAAAAAATTACTCGTATAGCTGGTTTAGATTATTTTTGGTAATGATTTTTTTCAATCGAAAAAAATATGTTGCCATTCGAAAAAGAAAAGTTGCCTCCTCCTCCTTTGATGTTTTGACAAATAAAATTAATCTTTTATAATCTGATAGTAGTATTCTTTGACTTTTATATATAGTTTGACTTTTCATTTACTAAAATCTGATAAGAAATAACGAAGCTACATCGTTGGACGTTTTTTGTGCACCCCTCTGTATATGAAAAAAATTATAGCAAGTGATTGTTGAACTCATGGTAACGATATTTGCTCGCCAATTAAATAAGAATTTAGGATTTTTAAATGATAGGTAGAATGTATTATATTTTTGAATAGAAGTGGTGGCCGTCTTAGGAGTTTTTATTCAAAAATTCAATTTCGAAGAGATTGGTGATCTACACCGATCTCTTAGAAATTTTAATGTTTTTTGTTTATTTATAAGTTTTACCTATTAAACACTAATTAATCCATTTAAATTTTTTGGGATCAATTATATTTCATAAGTAAGATTTGTTTAAAATGAATTCAAAATTTAATATTGAGAACCGATGAATTATTCAAGTAAAATTGTAGGATTCGAACCTGGCGAAAGACAATTTTACATTAATTCATTCTTCAGAGTTATTAGTCTTTATATTAATTTTTAAAATAATCATTTTATCAAAGAGAAGATAAAAAAAATCTAAGCAACAACAAATGCATTAGACAGAACATATGAAACCATCATTGTAGATTTTTTTATTAATTATATCTTATATTGGCATTTTCGATTTGGTTTCACCATTTAATTTCTTATATTATCCGACAATTTCAATAGTTTACACACTTTACACAATTTAAGCTTGGTATTCACAAAGTGCCAAAAAGAGAAAATTCAGTTTAAAGATGACATTTTTCTTAAACAATACACGGATAGAACCATATATTTTCGGTTATAAAAACTTCAGCAGTATTATAATAATATGTAGGACCATTTTTAGCAAAAAGTGAATTTCCAAAAATTTAAAAAATTTGGCACTTCGACCCTTTGGGAGTGCCACGTTTAGCTTTAGATTAAAAGATATTTTTTTGTCCTAAAGACCTATCATTATTATTGCTACTGCAGCCCTAAATTACCTTTATTACCAAAGTAGCTAACATGAGAAAGGTATGACCAAATGTTACCTCAAGGGCCCAGTTTACTAATATTACCTTACTGAAGTTAGTTGAAAATTTTATAATTGTTGTTAAATTTTAGCATTAAAAAATCGTCTAGAGTTGTTAATGTTATCAGAGCAACTAATCACTAAATCCTGGAAGCCTAAAAATTTTAAACATCTTCGACTTATATGGGAATAGTAAAGGTAATTGTACAAAGCTAATTCTTTCATTTGATTTAAGCATATAAACTATTTATTCTAAAGCATTTCGAATGTTTCAATTTTATCTTCAGTGATATACATTTTATAATAAAAAATGAACAACTATAATTAAGTACAGGATAAAATGTATAAAATTTACTGGAACTATTAAAGGACTTCAAAAAATATATTAGGAAAGTGATAAAAATTTTGAATAAATAGAGTCGCTTTTAGATTGTGAAATAGATATTAAAAAACATGACTACGATCAGTATGAACAAAAGGCAAAGTTGCCCAAGAAGGTTAGAAGGGCAAGCAGTTAAATTTGTATGGTAATTTTGATTAACCCTTTTTATTGTCCCTAACTTTTTTGTACGACGTCCACTTTGATTTATTTTTGCGTTTAGAAGTTAAAATTTTCAATGCTGAGTAATAAAATATAAATGTTTACAAATCAGGCCCGAAAAAAGTGTTTGTACTTACTACCAAGGTATTAACTAATTCAAAAAAGGAGACAAACAGAATCCTAATAACTATAGACCTATTTCAATTTGTAGCTCTATCGCGAAAGTTTTTGAATACGCCATGCTAGACCGTCTTCAGAAATTTTTGGAAAAACACAAGATTGTTACCGATAACCAGCACGGCTTCACTCCAGGTAAATCAACTACATCCGCGCTTATCTCATTTTATGAGAAGGTTCTTGACCTAATTGATAAAAAGCAATGCCCTATAGGAACATTCTGTGATCTTACCCGAGCCTTTGATTGCGTACCCTATGATAGGTTACTATACAAACTCAATGAATATGGAATTCGCGGTAATATTGGCAAATGGTTCAGCTCATATCTATCAAATAGATCGCAATATGTAGAGGCCAAATTCAAGTCGGAAAATGGACTGAAAACTGTTAAATCCATAACCCTCCCGGTAACAATAGGGGTGCCCCAAGGATCCATAATGGGTCCCATATTGTTTACTTTATATATCAACGATATAGTCGATTTTTTAAATGAATTTCTGGTAATCATGTACACCGATGACACATCTATCGTAACCAGCTCCCTATCAATTAAACAATCAGAAATAACTTCAAATCGTATGTTAAGTAAACTAAATCATTGGTTTAGCACAAATAGATTATTTCTCAATACCAATAAAACACACAGTGTGCTTCTCCACACAAAACAGAAAAAAATTACAGAAAACGTTGATCTAGAAGCGGGCGGTCAAGATGTTAATTTAACAACTAAAGTCACATTCTTAGGAATGGAGTTAACAGAAACCCTTGACTGGGAGGAACATTGTCAAAACCCTATTAGGAAATTAAATAAATCTTGCTTCAAAATACGTGCTTTATATCATTCTATTGACGTCTCTGCTGTAAAAAAAATCTATTTTGCGGAAATCCAAAGTAGGTTACTATATGGTATATTACTATGGGGATGTTCACCTCATTTGAATAAAGTGCTGATAGCACAAAAACGAGCGTTGAGATGCCTACTAGGTAAACCACCCAACCACCCCTGCAGAGACTTATTTAAATCAAGTCAAATCCTTACGGCACCATGCCTGCTAATTTTGGAACTCGGTCTGTTTGCATAAAGAAATCAATCCACATTAAATGTACGAAATTCACATGAATACGTCACCCGCTGCCTGGACTTATTGCCTGAAAAAGTCAACCTAAATCTTGTTCAAAAATCTTTCAGAATATTGAGTGTCCGTATTTTTAATAACATTCCTAGTAATTTTAAAGATAGTACACTAAACAAATTTAAAAGTGAATTAAAACTACTATTGCAGCGTAACAGTTTTTACAGTGTACAGGAATTTATTGACTCGATGTAACATGTAAATAATTTTTGTGTAATCTATTGTAATGTGTTGATAATTTTGTATTAGTATTATATCAGCTATTAGCTTCTTACTCATGACTCCTGACCTATCTTATACTTGTATTAAGCCCTTAAAGATGAATAAAGCTTATTATTATTATTATTATTAATATAGTGTATTCTTATCAATTGGTATATTAAAAAAATAAAAAAACGAGTAAACTCCAAAGCCTTTGATTTCGAAAATGAAGCATTTTGGCGAAAAATATTTACATTAATAGATTTTTAAAAATTTTAAATTCATTTCTATAATTTATTACCGTAACGGCCGTTCTCTCCAACAGGTCTTTAGACGAAGTTTTATCAAGCTAGGATCAGATTCAAGTTCAGCTTAAGTTGAGCTTGCGTTGCCCCATGGCTGTCTGTGCTTACGACGTCTTGGCTAGTGTCCGGATAGATTTGACTCAGATGTTTAAGCCTGGTTTACATTGGTCGAGTAAACGGGCGAGTAAGTGGGCGAGTAGGAGGGCGAGTTCAAAAACCGAGATATATTCGACTAATATAAATAGTAGGGTGACTAAAAAGGGCGTATTTTTACTTTACCTACCGTTTATATTAATCGAGTATATCTCGGTTTTTGAACTCGCCCTCCTACTCGCCCACTTACTCGCCCGTTTACTCGACCAATGTAAACTAGGCTTTAGCGTATGCATTTAATTTAAGTTAAATACAAAAGTTTTTCAGTTAAAATTGAGGTATATTTAGGATTTTTTCGTTTTTGTATAATTTTCTCTATTTTGTTGATAGAGCAACCAAAAGTTGTTACATTTTTTCATTTGCATTTTTTAAAAGAGGTCATTTTTCAGTATTAGTCAATGCCATTTTATAATTAGAAAAATAAAATTAAAATAAATAAAATTTTGAAAGAAAAATAATTTGAAAATTATACCAATTTTTACGTGATATTGCCATAACTTGAAAAAAAATACTAGTCCAGAAGAAATTATTTGTTTAGAATGATATTTACAATATAGCTAAATTTTTGAGGGTTTATGAATGGGAGACCCTTAATTTTGCTCTAAAATCTTTATTTTTATTTACTATAAAATAGCATTCCGAATACAAAAAAATAGGTACGCTCTTTTATAATGTACAAATAAAACATACAAATGCTATTTAAAAATACAAAAACTAAGAATGGCAAAATATGCACAGAAATTAACTGAAAAACTTTTGTTTTTACCTTCTTTATTTATCTCTTTAAATTAAGAAGTTACAGGTATTATGGTTTACTTTTGTTACACCTTGTATATTTCGCTATGAATTATATTTGGTAATCTATATTTTTCATATAATTTAAATATACCTCATCTAGTCTAAGATCCTGATTAAAGTCGACCTCCCTCATCTGTTATTTCCCTTCCCTTTATTTGTTATTTCAAAAAATATGGTACCAATCAATAGTAACAAGAAAAAAATAGGTTGCCTATCTTTTGCTTAACCTACCACATAGTGGCCAGGTATGTACAAACAGGTGAAAATATGCATTACTAATTTACCGCAATCTGTTAATCAATTTAAATATATTTCAAAATCTATTTTAAACCGCAATAACCCTAAGGCTGGACCACTTTTGCTTAAGAAACCTAATACCATTGTGTTCGGAATAAAATTACCTCCATTTTGGTATATAATTGAATTAAATATCAGATAAGGGTAAAGTAGTAATGTATAATCACCTGTTTATACCTGGAAATTTAGTAGTAAGTTTACTTATGTCATCTACTACCTATTGATATGAATTTTTTTGACATAACAAGTATGGGGAAAAATTAAATTAGGATAAGAACTTTGGCAGTCAGTGGTACAATAAGCATATACTTTTGGTTACATGATTATTTCCGAATTACTCCTAATCATATCAGTCTTTGTACTGGAGGTATGAGTTGAACTTAAAATAAAAGCAAATTACCTGCTTTTACTTTATTACCAGATTTAATCTAAAATCTGTATTTTAATACATAAACAAATTAAATTATTATAGTCTTAAAATGTCTTACATTTAATAGAAGAAACGTTTTACTATGAACTTGCTTCTGTAAAGAAGTTATCTAGAAAAAGTACATTTCACTCAAGCTTTTACAATTTTCTCCAGAACATGACCACTTGACAATCCTGGAATGTCTAGATTAAGACTTCGCAATTAAACCATCCGATATAATGCTGTGCCATGAAGATTTGATTTTGAAACTCCGTTTGAATTAGTTGTCCAAGACCGGTGAACTGTAAGACAAATGTTAAATTACTTGAATCCCAAGGTATCTTTGTGGTTCACGGATGGATTCAAATCAAATGAAGGGACAGGAATAGGCATCTATGGACACCGCAATAGAGGTAGTATACAGGCAGAAGCTTAGGCTGTGGACTTATGTGCCAAAGACTGCTTACTTAGGAGACTTAAAGTAGCTCGAATACAATACATGGTGACCAACAGCCAGGCAACGATTCGGACTTTAAAGGTACATATCCTTTAGTCCAAATTAGCCTGAGAATACCGGTAATCCTTGAAGCAACTGTAAAAAGGAAACTAGTTTGTGCAGTGAAGATCGCTCTCAAATCTAACGCAACTGGTCGCGAACCATTCTCTTTCCGAAAGACACATTTACGGGAGAAGGATAGTATAATGTCCCACTGGAGTCACTTTATTAAGCATTTAGATATCCCAGGACTTCGCTAGAGAAAGGGTTGGACAAAACATCACATTGGTGACAGTTCGGTAAGCTAAATATACCAAAGATAATTATTTGTAAGGGTAGTTTACAAACTACATTGATGATCACTAAGATTACAGTTGGTTGTTGGTAGTCTCCTCAATGTTTTTTCAAATCCCATATTGATTTCTCACTTCTTTTTAAAACCAAGTTTGTAAGAAGTGTGATAGTAAGTATTTATTCTTTTATAAAACAATTTTAAAATCGCTTCATTAAATACATATAGAAGATATTTATAGATATAAATTATCTATTAATTGATTATTTTGAACAAATGATGTAATTAAACCGCTTTAAAGGTGGTGCAAATAGCTAAATAACTCGATTCTAAAATTTAAATTTTTAAGACAATTTTTATAAAGCGTTTAGGTCATCACAGCTCTGGGTAACTACGTAAATCAAGTAATGCCGGCAGGGGATGGTGACATTAGCGGAAATTTCCCGAGTGGCTACCGCCTCCACTCTATTTGATTCACAATGTCTTTAAGGGTGTAAATTGTGAAAGCCCATTTTATGCGGAGATACGCATCAAATTTAGTCCCCCGAAATTACCAAAAAGGATGAGTTTTATGCCATCTTTATTCGGAAACCTCACGAAACAAAGCTATTTACCTTATCGATATATTTATCTGACCAACCTTATGAAATGAAAATATTAAGTTAAGACCAAAAATATTAAAAATTAGTTTCTGTAGTTTAAAGTATTTAGATGGTATTTATCTGAATCAAGGAGTTTTGTAAAAAGCTGTTTTAAAATATACTTAGTTAGATTATAATAAATCTAAAAAATATGACCAATTTCTTATTAGATGGGACAATATAATTAATCGAGTTGGTTATTTAGGATTTAAATCACCGAGGATGTAAAGTACATATTTACATCTAACTAGAAATTACCAGTTTAACTAACTAATTTTAAGTTTACTTTGCTTAAACTTAAATGAAATTTAATCCCAAACTAATAGTCTTAAATGTTTTATTTTTGTAGGTACCCTTAGGCCTCAAAATATAACACAATTACTAGTTGCATATTATAATTAGTTATAGCAATAATCATTATGCGCTAAATATATTTTAATATAATCCAATTATTTATTTAATTTCATAAAGAGTCTAAAGAGAGGAAAATATAGGGTAAATTGCATTCAAGGCTTAAAGATTTATATTTGTAATCTCATTATCAGAGTAATGTAAAATGGATAAATTATTTGGCAGATTTAAATTTTAATAAATAAATAAACATGTTAATGATATTAATTTTGCCGAGTAAATTGAGATTACTAATATGTTGTAAGCTCATGAATTTAAACTAGACAATTGTATAGTTTTTTTTAGAAAGGTCGTTACCTAAATATATTAATTCACCCGTATTTGGAAAACAAAAAGCATATTTTAAGTTTAAACAGATTTTCCATTAATATTTCGATTTGGTTTTTAAGTTTTCTTTAGAATAGGACTCTTACTAGGATTACTATTTTTTAATTATGACATAAAACACTATAAAAACAGTGGGTATTATTTTACTTTTCGGTGATCACCTTTATTTAATGGTAATTCATAAAATAAAGCTTATCTAAAAAAGAATGTCTAGAATGTAGGAGCAGCAAAAAAATTAGCATCATTTAAATTTTTGTGTAATATTTCCTTGTTAAGATCGAGACTAAAGGATTGATGGACTGGATGGAGTCCACATTATTTTAATATAGCTCGATAGATTGAAAGAATTTAAAGAAAATGTCTACATCAAGTGGAATTTAGATTTCGTATATAAAGAACATGAATTTAAATACTGCAATATGTAGCTTGATTTGAATTTATTTCTCTTTACAATTCCGAGTGTTAAAAGACATGCACTTGTTTTATAAACTTGTACATGATTTCACAGATTCTGTTTTACAAGTATCTGAATTAAATTTTTATATCCTACCTCTTCATAGTAAAAAGATTATTAGAATTTTTTATTGTTTCACTAAACACCCATTTAAACAAAATATTTTATAAACCTAGTTAATAGTTATTTATACAGACTAATGGGAATCTCCAAGTTTAAATAAAATGTTTTCTAATTTGGAAGTAGATACTTTTTATAAATTCCAATATCTCTAGATTTTTCATTTCAATGTTTAGGTACATAAATAACCGGAAAAACCGTCAAAATCGATTTTTGATGAAAATGATATAGTGTATGTTCAAAGTATGAATCACTTCTGTAAAAAAGATCACAAAATAGAGGAAATATGTGCAGAGCCATCTAATATAACGTCAAAATCAACATCGAAATAAAATTAGAAAGGATTTAGGAAAAAATAACAATTATTAATAACAGACCAACGGTCGATATTATCAAAAAAATTTTACAGGTCATTTAAATTTAAATGCAGTTTCATTAAAAAAAAAACAAAGGTTACCTATCTTTTAATATTTGATTATAGTATTCTTTGATAAAAAATAGCAACGCCGTTTTTGTGCACACCTCTGTATATTAGTATTTTTACGATGTTTAAACATAGGTGAATCATTTGACTTGACACAATTAAATATCCGATAATCTAAAAGGTATTGAGAAAAAATATATTGTAAAAATTAAATAAAAGTTGATCGGTTAAAGGGAAGAAAATGAATTGATTTACTTATTGTTTAGTTCAAGATCATCTTTGTGTCAATTTCATTAATAATGAGTTTTTTTAATGAAAGCCTATACATTTTTTGAAGTTTTAAATCTAAACCAAAAACAAATAACTCTAGCCTAAATAATTTTTTATTTGGCATACTTTTAATTTCAAAAATAACCATCTAAGTTTCTTTCGAACTGATAAAGTCAAGTATTTCTAAAAGGGTACATATTTTGATTTTAACTGAAAGAAGAGTAACCCGGACTCAAGAAAATAGGCAGAAGTGCCTAAGGGCAGCGTACTACGCGCGTTTTTTAAATATGAGTGACATACCAGAGAGAAAATACGTCATCATTGTCACTTTTTCGGATGATACTGTAATTCTGGCAGTAGGGGTTAATGAAATTTATTCGACCGAAAAATTTCAGTAAGCCTCTAACATAGTATTTAAATGGACTAAAAACTGAGAAATAATGCTAAATGAAGCAATATCTACACATATAGACTTCACGAATAAGAACATAAATAGGTAGCCACCAGTCACAATTCTTAGTAATATCATCTCGCATAAAAACTAGGCCAAATACCTCGGTATGACCTTAGACACAAAACTACGCTAAAAGGAGCATTTAAAAAAAGAAAAGAGGTCGAAGAACTAAATATGAAATATAGAAAAATGTACTGTCTCCTGGATAGAAACTGAAAGCTGTCTATTGGCAATAAAGTGATAATTTACAACCAGGCCTTACAACTATTATGGCTGTATGGCATACAACTGTGGTAGTGTGCTAAGAAATGCTATATTAAACAATAAACTTATAAAAGAAAATGAAAATGCATTCCTTACACACCAGGATGTACATGAGTACAACACCAGAAATAAAACACAGTTGTATCCAAACAGGCTTCGTCTTTCCACAAGCCAAGATGGCACTAATTATTTTACAGCATACAGTTTTTAATATTCAATAATTAAGGATTTTCTTATATCAAGTGCTTTTTATTCTATAAATGAATTCTGTCAATTTAATTTTAATGATATGTTTATTCTATATGTATAGTTTTAGTTTTTGTATATTTGACCTATATACACTTCTTTTTATAAAATTTTCGACAAAAGCGATAAACGCAAAATCGAAAAATCAAAAAATGCTTCATATATCTTTTATTTTTTTTTGGTAGATATAGATTCTTTTAAAAAAAATATGACGCGAAGAGTTCTTACTTTTTAAGTAAAGTAAACTAAATATTGAAAAAATGTCCTTGGCCAGGATTTGAACCTGGAACCTCAAAATCGAATGTCTGGTGTGTTCGGAATACTTTTCTGTTTTCTGTTTTCAGCTAAACTTGGTAGTATAGTGGTTATCACACCAGACATGCGAGATTTGGAGGTCCCAGTTTAAATCCGGCCAAGGGCAATTTTTCAATAAGAAAATATGGGTTTCCATTTGCAAAAATTGAGTAGGAGTTGGAATAACCAAAAAGTCCACCAGGTGAAATACTACTATGGCCAGTCTGAGGCTCCTTTCAAACAAAATAATTATTATTTAAATTTTTTTTCTAAAAGTCTTACTTTCATAGATATTTCTACTCTTCAGGTTAAATGGACTACCCTTTATTATATAAGATAAGATAAAACACAAAAAACCACAATAACTAAAAAAAAAATCACAAAACAGGCAAATTAAACATTTTTTAATTCTTTTAATTCATTAAAATCGGCTGGTAAAAAGCATGATTTATGCCGGATGTGATCTCTAAAACTGTACAAAATTTTTGGACATATTAATTCTGCTGAAGAAATTCACCACAAGTTTTACCATATCTTTTTTGTTCTCACTGCAAACATTAATGCGTAAATCGTATTTCGGTATTAAGGGCATTCAACATTCAATTTTCCTTTTACCCGTAATACCGAAATATTTTTTGATTATTATTACCGGCATTATCGGTAACGGTATTACCGGTAATGCATGTGTTTAGGAGGAGAATATATTTAACTGTTAGTCATGTTTGACCAGTATTAATGAATAATAATTTATTTATTATTTAAAAAAATATTACAGTAAATAAAAAATGTCTCTATAAACAAAATTATTGACAGTTTACGAAAAAACCGATATTTTTTATTTTACCCTCTTAAAAAAACAATTTGTATTGGAAATATATCTTTCAAAATCATCTTTTTCAAAGTTATTTGATTTGTTAAGTAATAATTTATCTCAGGTTATCACCCTGTATATAATTAACATTTAATTTTAAAATAAAAAACTCTCTCTATTTAAAAGATATATCATAAGCCAGAACGTTTTCGTAAAATTTATGAAAATGGGCTATATTTAATGCGTTTATTTAAAAATGAAAGTTCTTTTGTAGTGAAATCTACATTTGTTAAATTTTTAACCGGTGAATAAAATTCCATGATAATTATTATTTGATATTTTTTGTTCATTTTCTAAACGTTTCAGTTTGTTTATTTGAACTAGATATTTTTCCTGTTTTAATTTAGAAATTTTATCATAAATGATATTTTAAAATATTAAATATTAATTAATTTTTAGATGGATCTATCACATAATAATATTCACCCTGTATATGCCAAAATTAAATCTCATTTAAAATTAAATGGTAGCAAAAACTTTGATATAACTGGTTATAATTGCATATAACATATTTAAACCATTTGTACTATTGATTGTAAGCAATTTAGGAGATTATTTATTAACTAAAGGAAGAAAATATTTATAATTTACATAACCTTAATCTCAAAGCCACTTTGCTGTTAAATAAATAAAATGGCGAAAGGGTTGTTGTTAAATCTGATAGTCAGTGGTTAATTGACAGAAAGTTTAATGATGTAATTAATTGCTGATATTCGCCTCGATTTAAAAGGGGGTGTTTATCAATAATAGATCATTTATCCATTGGTTGGAGCATATTTTACCTGTACATCATTAAAGTAGGGATAAAAATTATTATACTTATTATGTTTAAAATTAATTGTATTTTGTTTAATTTATTAAATTTATTTAAGAAATGTTATTTGTTATATTTCTGTTTTCTTGAAGTGAATGTTAGCAAATTCTATTGTCAATTCACACTAGATAAATATTACTTTTTTTTCTACTTTCAAAGTGACATAGAGAGTATTTCAAAGATGCTAATCACGGAATCTTTTTCGCGCAAACCGCTCCAAGTAATTTAATGGTGGTAACCTCGAGTAACAGCTACCCAATTATTATTACATCCTTGGGTTAGCAACCTTTGGTATCTGTATACCAAAGGTTGCTAACATGCTAACCCAAGGATGTATCTGTATACCAAAGGTTGCTAACCCAAGGATGTAATAATAATTGGGTAGCTGTTACTCGAGGTTACCAATTACTGTTAATTGGTATCTTGCTCTAGGAATTACAACAAAATGTCTTTCGATTAGGGCTTACATCTTACATACTTAATTGTAAAATATTTTTCACAAAGTATTAAATGAGATTTTGAAAATAACAACTTTATCGTAGGATGGTTGAAGATGTAAATGTGTTTCGTGCTTATTAGCACTCATCAGCATCACATACTGCTTGCTTGTGACCTTTCCAAAAGGGATCGGACGAATTGTTGATTGCTACACCATCGAGCTCTGGCTTATAAAGCACTACTAGGAGCATCCACTGAGCAGAGAAAAGCCGAGCCATCTAACCTGTTCGGTCTACACAAGCCTCCAGTGGGCAGAGCCAGAGCTTGAAGGTGTAGCAATCAACAATTCGTCGGATCCCTTTGGGAAAGGACACAAGCAGGCAGTATGTGATGCTGATGAGTGCTAATAAGCACGAAACGCAGCGTCCATCACTCTGCGCTTGGAATTGTTGCTTGGTGCACCTTCACCACTTTGAATAAAGGCAGACCTAAGGAATCTTCTCCTCAATCATTTATTATTTTTTACAAATTAAAACATAGTATGTACATATACATATACAATATAAATAAAATGGTGTGAGGGTCAAGATACAGCAATTCGAACTTTAAAATTAGATTAACTTTATTGAAAATACGCCAACGTTTCGACGATTGTTATCGTCTTCTTCAGTGCTACAAAGACAATTTTATATTACAATTTTTTTGTGACAAAACATTACATTAAAAATTAACATTGAGGTTACAACTAGTGGATTCTTTCCCACTGGTAATCATACAATAAAAAGAACTCTATCTTACCTATTTCTATTAGTTTATCATCGTTAAATGTTCCAAAGAAGAAAATTAAACATTTTCTGTCAATCTTAATTATGTTTTTGGAAACTGTACAAATCTGATGCAACTGAGGTGCTGGTTTTAAATTAGGATGGCACTGATTCCTTAAATTTAAATCTTGTTTCTGCAACGAAACCAATATTTTCGACGAATGTAATCGTCTACTTCAGGGCTACAAAACAATTATTGTGAATTTTTTTGTGAAAAACATTGGATTGTAACATTGAAAAATCATGCATTATCATGGGTTCTTTCCCACAGGCATTGAACTGCTACACAACGATATCTTGGATCTAATCTTACCTATATTAATTATCTTCACGTGGTTAAAAATTCCAAACATGAAAAATAAACTTTTTTGGCAATTTTAAAGTTCGAATTGCTGTATCTTGACCCTCACACTACCTTAAACGAACGAAAAATCTTCCACTTCCTATAAATAAAATAGGGACAAAAAATAAATAGAAAAATAAACATAAAAATTCGACAGGAAAATACTAACTATTGCTAAAATAAAAACTAATCACTAAGTAGAGATTTTATGGCGTTAAAATTACAATTAAAAAGGTCTAATTCGACCATATTTGCATTTCTTATTAGACGGTCAATTGATCTGGATTGGCCATATGACGTTCTATGGTTATCCAGTGCAAATACAGAAGTGTGCCTTAAATCTCTACAGGGTACATGGAAATTTTACAGCGCTACAAGTTGATTACAGTCTATCGACGAATTCATGACTTTGTAAATAAAACTTACATCGTAAAAAGAAGTTATAAGCTTCTGAAGTTTGGTAAAGTGTGGTAAAATTTTTACCAAATGAGCGTTATTTTTATAAAAATGCATGCATACAAGATTTCATATTACTTTGGCAGCAATTAAAAAAAAATAATTTCTTAAAAATAAACTTCAGAAGCTAATAACTTCTTAGGGGTGTATTTTTGGATATAGATAAATAGGGCCAAGTCGACTTATTTCAAGACACCCTGTATAACATAGTGTAGGTAGGTACAAAAAATATTACCAAACAAAGTTTGCAATCGATGATGTATATCTATAATTTAAAATAATCAAATGAATGATAATTACTCTTGTCCAATTTTTAGTGACAAGGTGTAGCAAGCAGCAATTACACAAGTTCGCAGAGTGATGGACGCTGTGTTTCGTGCTTATTAGCACTCATCAGCATCACCTACTGCTCCCCTGAGTCCTCAACGTAAGGTGCAATGAAGAGGACTGCATCGGTGCTGCTACATCCTGGTTGTCACGATGATGTAGATCTACAGAGTGAGCTAAAATGAATGTAGTTCTAACAAACTGCAAATTTGGTTGCGTACGTATCAAACCACAATCATGTTACTCGCTTATAAAAATTATATAAAATTAAGTTATTCTTTATTTTACAATAACACAAGTACTAAAATAAAATATAATTATTATACACAACCTTCAAAACGTTAAAAATGATTTTATTCATTTATTTATACATATGAATAAAGCCAACTCTAAAGAAATATCTTTATTCATAATTGGCGATTCAAATATAAAGGAAATACGCACAAAATACATTCACAATCCATATATCAAAAATAATAGGAACAACATATTCTCGTGTTCAGTACAAAGTGAAGATCTTATTTCTGTTTACAAAAGTGGGGGTTGTCATTTAAAAAAAAGTTGATGGTGGCTTCTTAAGGGCGGTAAATGCCAAATTTATGTCATTAATAGTTATTTATGACATACGGAACTTAATGTCAAACATTATGATTGAAGTCTTGAATATTAAATATGCTAACACGATATGAACCATAATGACTGGTTACGACACGAATTACTTACAAAACTTTATCTGCTTGCATAAATCATGAAAAATGAAATAATTTAAAATTTATTGACAGGTCTGTGTCACTAATTTGGAGCCCATAAGTCATCATTCAGGGCGTTTTCTATGATATAGAGTCTATAATAAAATCGATATGATTCCCTTATGGGTCTCAATCCGATAAAGATCGTCATTATGTCAATCATATTGACACATGTAAAGGTGACATTATAATAAGCAAGCAGATAAAAGTTTTTTTTTATTTATTTTTTTACTCTTCAATCAACAGAGTTATTTGAATTATGGGATACCATGTACACTTAGGAATATTCAGTTTTGCAGAGCCTATTGATATAATTTTTTATCAAACACAGGAAAAAATGGAGAGCTTTTACGCCATTTTTTGGACACTCTGTATGTAATAATTAAATACGAATAATTAATATTTAATTTATACAAACTATAGTATCTTTAATATACAACAAGGCCTTTAGGTATCCTAGAAATTCTCATTAATTGTAACTTTGGATATTTTAAAATTATCCAGTCCAGTATTTAGCTGAGTTTATTCAGCCAAAGTGCGAAAATTACTTTTGTTTCGGTGTTTGGTCATTACGATCGACTCGAAATGGAATCTTTTCCTTGTATCATTCTCTAAATCGTCAGATAGATTCTACCATTTAAAGGAAAATAAATTACAAACTGGTGTCTTAAAAACTTCAATAATTTCTTTAGGTTCTTCCATGGATGACGGTTGATCCTTTTTCATCATAAACATAATAAAAACTGATAAAACGAAAACCGACGGGAACTGAAGATTTGAATTGAAAAACAACGTTGCCTAAGAACAACAAGTATAGTCAACTAAATTTACAATTGGTTTTTAACAAGATTCAAGACCTAAGTTAATAAATGTGTTATTTTTACTCCTTCCCACGTAAAAATAGTTACACGAAACTAGGGCCACCTCTGTAATTTCTATATTAATGACAATAAAAAATTTAAAAATTAATGTTATATGGGGCAAGAAAGTATACTTATTGAAATTACAAAAAAATAAATATCACTTTCGGTTTCACTAACTTCGTTTACTTTTTTATTTTAAATGTAACATCCTATTTTTTACATATTATTAAACATTAGTAAGTTAAACCTTGCTTGAGATAATTTTTTTTCGAAACTAAAAAAAATGGATATTTAAAAAAAAAATAATAAAGCTTACTAAAACTATAAAGTATTTAGGGAGTGCTGTTTCATATACATCTTTTAAAATTCCGCATATTTCCCCGTTTCATATCACCAAACGAAAATAAACTAAGTAGGTAATGGTACCTTACACAAAAAAATGAATAGTTTTTTTAACCTAACTTGATTATTTAAAAGAGGTATAGAAATCACACAATTGGAAAATTGTACAAAGAATTCATTTTCCAAGGGCTTTTGGCAAGACCCCATGCGGTCCGCATTTTAAACTTGCATGTGCACACAGTGAAAAGTGCAAAAGTCCTAATATGTTTCAGTAATGGGCCAAACTGTAAAATTAAAGTGGTTTGAAATGGATACAAAGTTTTTAAATTTAAGATCCAAGGAATAAATTTTAATTACTAATAATATAGAAATTTTAAAAAGATTCGAAGAATTATTATATTTCTAATAATATTTAAGGGAAATATTTTCAGCAAAAATCGGACTTGATGAGCAATGATTAAGACTCAAATTAGAGTCGAAACATTGGGAAAATTATGAAATAAATTGATGATTAAAAAGTTATTAATAGAAAATATCATCAATCTATTATAAATTGTATTAAGAATTAATAGTTGATAGGCATCCATTTAAAATTTTGTTAAAATAAAAAAATGAATTTTGACTTTTTTATGTTTTCTCCTGAAGCTTATATCAGTGAATAAAAAACGAAAATTTAGTTGTGTCAAATTTGACGAAATGAATTTAAAATTACCTAAAAGTTCAAATAAAGTTAGAGTATTATATTTTAGTTTAGTCATTTACCCTGTAGAAAAAACAAATATACTATTTTGTTGTTTTACCCCTAATTACTAGATTTATCCTACCAGCATATAAACTCTATTATTATTTCAACTCATTGAATTCGTTCTGGAACGCTTTAATATATCTAAACGGGGTATTAAAAACTCTGTCTTATGTGTAAATACACCTTTGTATTCGCACAAAGTTGTATGAAGGCCTAGCAGTAACGCAAAGCCGATAAGCACTCCTCTAAACTAGTTGCAAACCCATTACGGGTGTATATATTATTTTTTTACAATTTAGTCAGTTTATACAGGGTGTCTCACTTTTTTTGTTGAAATTTTTTTTAGATAATAAATGTCATTCTGAACAAAAAAAATCCTATGAAATAATATTATGTTTTTTTTACTACTTAAAGAGATGCAGCAATTTTAAAATTCTAAAAATGTAATGACTTTTGTGAGAAATTCTGTATAATTTGCCCTGTTATTATCATTTTTTAAGTTTAAATCAATTATGATTTGGATTTTGTCTTTCATATGAAAATAGCAAATTGCTTGCTTACTCACTCACTTACAGGGAACTCGGATGTTTTATCTCGCTTTTTCATAATCGTAAAGTATCAGTTCCGTCAATTGTGCAGCGGCCCTGAAACACAAGCTGGAACATTTTAAATTTCTCTCGATGAAATCAATCGATCTGATTGGCTTAAATAAAAAGACAAAAGCCGAAGCATACTTGATTTAAAAAAAAATTCAAAACGACACGATATATTTATTCAGGTTGTTTCAAAAAAATCATTAATTTTGTACACTTTTAAAATTGCTGTAACTTTTTAGGGAGTCGAAATACATATTATATTAGTTCATAGGATTTTTTTTCTTCAGAAAGTATAATAATTTAAGTTGAGTAAAAAATATTTCCAAAACCTCTAAAATTATTGGTATATTGGGAATTTTAACTACCAATAGATGGCGCTGTTGGCATTCTGTGGCAAATTAATGAACTATCGAAGCCAGTATTGAAGCTTCATGTTTTTATGTGTGAATACAGGATAAAGTCGTCCTAAGTGTTTTTTACAAAGTTTTTAATAAACATTCTTCCAATTTTTATTTAAAATCAATATTTATTCAAAATGGGCATAGTTACTACTGACGTTTTATACTAGCCTGGCAGTTTTACAAATTTGCCAACAGGGGGAGACCTCTTTCCTAAAATCGCGAATACATTCCTGATTTCTTTAAAAAGTCTAAAAATTTATATAAAACAATTTTAAATTTTCTTTAAGAAGTTGTCTCCTAATTTTCCAGATTTCTTTTGTAAAAGTGATGATTTTCCAGAGCATAATTTTATTCAAGTACTATACTATAGGACTTTAATAAAGTGAACAATCGTGAAAAAATTCCAAACACAGTTTTAGAAAATGTTAATATTTTGCATAATGTTTACAAAAAGAATTACTGGTGTAAAAGCTTCGTATATGTAATTGGTAGCTGGAGGTAACTAAAAGAATAGATTTACAAACACGAATTCAGTTAACAGAAATTATACATGCTCGGTATTAAATCATTACCTTCTCTCGCTTGATGCATAAATAAATATTTTTTATTAAAATATTTTCTTCCTAATTTATTTTAGATTATGCACAACAAAATTGGAGATTGTATTTAATCAAAAAGATTGATACTATTTTTGTTCAACCTGAAACTGAATATAAATGTTTATTGTTCATACAGTTTATCTGCGTTTATGTGTTAAATATTGATATTTTTTAAACGTTAAGAAAATTATAAAACAGATTACTACTTTTTACTTTAATAGATTCTTTTTAATCACCTGTAAATCAAGGTGTATGATTATTTGCACTGATTCAAACTGCTAATATAAAGAATGCTAATATATTGCACAATAAAAAAAAACTGTTTTCTTCCAAAACATTCTATTTATTCTCTCCTTGGTAATAACTCAAAATCTACTACTTATTGTTTTTTAAATGTAACTATCATATTTTTTTACAAATCTTAACATTAGGTATTACTCGACCAACTGCTCTACCGGGTGGAAATGAAACTAGGGCCACCCCTGGCATTTCTTTATTTATGAAAATAAAAAATTAGAATTTTAGTATCTTATATGATCTAAGAAAATAAATTTTATGGATCGAATAAATCTTTCATTTTACTTCCGGTTTATCAGGAAATGGCACCCACTTTCTTATTTTAAATGTAACCCCCCGATTTTTTCTACGTAAAATCAAACATTGGTTAGTTTTTAGTATGTTTATGACAAAAAAAAATTTTTTTTCAAAAATTTAAGAAAAAATGTTGAATTTTTTTTTGGTATAAAAATTTGAGTAAAACCTACAAAAACTATTTTTAAACAATACAAATACGTAAAATAAATTGTAATTTATAAAATTTATTTCACCGTTCTTGAGATATTATTTTTTTTAATTTTCAAGAAGCGTTTTTTTGAAATATCTTTACTTTTTTAAATGGGATGATATAAGGGCCACCCCCTAATTAAATAGAGGGTTTTTTTCCCGTTACTGTGATATCCCATATGTATGTTTAAAAATAGTTTTTATAGGTTTTATTCAAATTTTTTACCAAAAAAAATTTCAAATTTTTTTTTAAAGTTAAAAAAAAATATTTTTTTGTCATAAACATACTTAAAATTAACTAATGTTTGATTTTACGTAGAAAAAATCAGGGGGTTATATTTAAAATAAACCTGAACTATAAACTTTTCTCGACCTTGTATAATTATATGCTGTGGTAAATAAAACTCCTCATGAGTGATTGGTCATACATTTATTAACAATTAAAAACATTTGACGTTTCGGGTGCCTTTTAACCCTTTCTCAAGATAACTAAAAAATATAAATAAGCATTTTTTCGATTTTGTACTGACATATGTACACTTACTCTATATTTATTAAAAATTAAAAATTTGGTAAATTTTGAAAATATTTAACGTGTTACTCGTCATTTAAAATAAATTTAATTAGTCAGAATGTTCTATTAACCTGTGTGATCTATCATTGATTATTGGTAGTGTATACCGACCACAGAACATACATACTTGGTAATCTATATACAGTGTGTACAATAATTTCTTATATACAGTGTGGAAACTAAACCCTTACATCAGGTACTAATTACATATTTACAAAGTGGACAATTAATTTACATCAAATTTATAAAGTAGACAATTATTTACATCAAATTTTCTTAGTATTTATTTACATTGCGCTATCTTACATCTGTTTTGTTCTTATTGTGATTTAATTTTATTTATAATTTGATCTTACATTATATTCAGTTCTTTTATCTCCGTCTTGTCATTTATGTTAGTATCATCTAGTTTTGTGAGTACTGTTTCTTTAAATAACCTCTTTTTAAGCTTAGTTTCCCTTGCTAAGATAGTCACTTTTTCAAAATCAAAATTGTGCTGTTTGCTTGAGGCATGTTTAAATAATTCAAATAATTTGAATTGATCCATGTTATAAGGACTAAGGTATAGGTGAATAAAATTGTGCTTCTCCTTATATTGTAAGTTATATTTTAATATCTCACTTGACCGGTTTCGGCCGCAGCCATCTTCAGAAGTGAACTACAAATTCATATATGTGTTAGATATTAGGTTTACATGTAAGAAGACGTATAAATTGTAATTAATCATGCAGGTATAAAAAGTGAAATATAAATTTTCATGTATAATATAGATTTTAGGTTATTACATAAAACAAAAAGGGACATATAAAATATAATAATAAATAATTTTGTACGTGTGCAACAAACCTTACCGTTAATCATAAAATTCAAGTGGAAAAATTGTCATGTCTTGGTTATAAAATGCATGTGGTTTTATCAGCCATTTTGTTTAATCTTAGTAAATTTTAATCTCACTTTTTCTTCCTTTTAACCTTCTTCTCCTTTTGAAACTTGTTTTTTATTAACAAGGTGAACATAAAACGGGATGATGCATGTGAAAATTTGGTTGAAATAATAAAAAATAATGAAGTTAAATTTACTGGAAGAATTTTAGTTTCCAAACTAGTATGGTGAGATGATGGATGTTGAGTGCGAACTGATTTTAGGCGAGTGCGTTGATGAAATTTTGTGCTGTATGTATGACATCTATTGTGTATTTTGTGGATTATTGTTTTGATCGGTAACTATGGTATCTGTAATAATGGAATCTTTTAAATAGGCAAAAATGGGTTTATAATTTAAATTTAATTGTTCATTTAAGCAGTTATATTTTCTGTTGTTTTTAATTTTTGTTATTTCTAGAATTTCTAATAGGTCGAGTTTTATACCTTTCTTTTGGCTATGAAGTAATTTTGCGTTTCTGCTGGTAAACTGGTGGTTGCTTTCTTGGAGATGTTTTCCAAAATTAGATGTTGTATTTTTTCTTAAATGTTCTTGTATTCTCGTCTTTATTGCTCTGCTTGTTTAAATAAGGTTTTTTCGGGAGTTTTTTCTTGTTACTATTGTTATCTTCTGTTTTGGTTTTTTCCTTTTCCACCGATTTGTTGTGCTCTTTAGACCTTATATCTGAATATATTTTTGTTTGTCCTATATAACAGACTCTACAGTTCTTGCATGGAATTCTGTACACGACATTTGATTCTTGTTTGAAAGGTTTCTTAGATTTGAGGCTGTTGTATAATGTCCCTACTTTGTTTTTATATTTACCTATATGCTACTTCTAAATTTTCTGATTTTAACGCATTTTTAATTTTTTCCTCCAACCCTTTTACATATGTAATACCCATGAATCTTTGGTATATTTTATTGCTATTTATCGATGCGTTACTGTCCCTGTAGTTTCTACTGTTATTTAGGACATATTGACTATCCTATTAGGGTAACTATTACGTATAAAAATATCCTTAACAAGTTTTAATATTTCCGATTTATGGATGTCACTGCCCTATGGTATATGGATATTACTTTTAAATTAAGTTTTAAGTTTGTGTCCCGATTTATAGTTTACATATCTCATGGTATTACATTGTTTCCTGTACCATTTGGTTGTAACCCTACCTAGTCCATCCTTACATACTACAACGTCTAAAAAGGGCATTTTTTGGTTTTACTCTATTTCTATAGTGAAAGTCAACTTATCACTGTATGACCCATATAATTGGACTACTTCATCTGCATGATCTTTGTGTATCGTTAGTAGTAAGTCATCCACATATTTGTAAATGAATTTAGGTGCTTCATTAAGTTTTGGAACTACTGTATCTAGCAAATCGTCCATTACAATGTCTACCAATATTGGGCTAATTGGAGACCCCATTGCTGTGCTGTTAATTTGTTTATAAAACTTATTTTTATAGTTAAAATAGCCGTTTACAAACGTGAATTTAATTAGATCTTTGAAATATTCTTTAGTTATATTAGTATTCGGTTTTATGTTATCCCATCCCTTTTCTATGACATTCACAAATATACCCCGATATTAGTAAATAGCGATTTTACATCCAGAGACACAATGACCTGTTTTCAGGTATTATTATATGTTCAATCTTATTTTTGAATTCAAAAGCATATTTATTATAAATTGTACTACATTTTGAAAAGAAATTAAATCTAATTATAAATTTAGTACCACGTTACAATTAAAATCCCGAATTTGCTGACGAAAGGATGAACTTCTTTATTTTTACTTCATACGTGCACCCATTCGGTTAGAAAGAAACATACGCATTCAGCAGATTGTGTCTAATCAAGTGGGGAAGATAAAGGATATCGTTGCGCCATTTCTACATCTTAATTAAAATTATACCACATAAAATATTCCATGTACTTTCATCATTGTAATTTTCAGAGAGGGTAAGAAAAAAATTAATATGCACCCTTCTTCTGCCCAAAAATAAAAACGTCAGTTTGGGTTTGGATGATAACTGACATCCCTTTTGCTGAATATTAATTTTTAAATACATCACTTTTATTCTTCTACCATTTAAATTTAACAGCAAGATATATTTGTATAAATTCTACTCTGAAAGTCAGTTAATACTTGAGGAATTTAAGTTTTACAGCAAGGGCTAATATTGTTAAGTCGGTTTGCGCTAATCTACCCCATTAACTATCCGCAAACAAGGCCTAAGAGGTTTAAAATAACGAAACTTTAAAGTAGTTTTCAAGAGCTTTTGAACTTGATAAAGTATAAAATTAATTTTCCTAAAACTAATTTTTATTTAAAATAATGAAGCTTATTTTTCAAGAAAGTAGTATTAAATATCTTAAACATGACTTTAGATTATAATTTAACTTGAAAATCTGGCATAGTTTCCAAGATATCTGTCGCGGACGTGACTTCCCAAAAGTTTGTATAGCACCCGAAATTAATAATCAGTACGACACCAGACGCCCAATTATTTGAGTTAAATCAACAGAAAGTGCACCCAATTTGCGCACAATTCCACATTACAAATTTATTTACCTCGCTTTGAGTTACATTAATGAGATTATGATCGTGTAATTTTGTTTGGTGTTACTTTTACGTAGATGCGATAGAATAATTAAATAGCACAAAATTAAAACTCTTTGTTTATTTTTTTGGTATACTAATTTTGTTTATATAAAATATTATATAGCACAAAGAGGATTTATAAGAAAATTTTAAATATAATTATATTTTAATTATAAGCGGCTCGGAAAAACACTAATTGAATATAATTAAATCTTTTATGCTAGTTTTAAGATTAAATTGTATTTTTATTATAATGTTAGTCTTTACTTTTTAAATCTATCCATATGCACTTTAAATTCCAGGACTCAGGATAGTTTAACCTATAAAAATGATTTAGGACCTTGCTCAGAATTTATTTTCAAAATCGGTGTTGGAGGAGCATGCTTCTTTATTCTACATATAAGTGATAATTTTAATTAATTCTATTACATCTTTTTTGGATGTTCTTAAATTTTAAAAAATATTTAATTATATGTTGCTATATAAATTTCATTTGTGTTTACCTCTGATTATTCTGCATTTTGTTTAATACTTATGTAACAGCTATTGTTATATGGTTCATTATAATCATTATTTCTGTGTTATAATGTTGATATTGAAATTAAATGCAGATTGTTTAATATTTTTCTGTACTTGACTGTCATTAAACTTGTAACGTTTGTATTTGTATTTCAAAATAAAGCATTCTTACAAATATAAAGAGATTGCTTTGAACTACAGTGAATATTTTACATTTCATCTAATTGGAGAATATTCTTATATTCTTTGATATTTTATTCTATACGTTGTTTTGAGGAAGACGAAACCAATTATGTTTTGGTATATTATCTTCCTTCCTTATTTATTTTAATGGTTTTAAATCGTTTGCTTTATTAATATAAAGTTCAAAGAAAATATGATACTTGGCTAAAGTAAAGGCCCCAACATCTGTGCACAAACGTAAAAGTTAAGGAAATTTTTTGCCGGATCGATGTTTCGCACATGCACGCCATGTAAAGTTTCATCCTTAACGAGCGCAAAGTTAGTTTCGTAATAAAGGACGTTAAAAAATAGAAAGTAAAACATTTCCAGTCACAACGGGGAGGACATTACCAGCACAACAAACATGAAAGTGTCGTAAAGGGTCGTAAGGGTGCCGTCTGGTAAAAGGGATGCAATTAGCGGCGGCTGTGTCACCGGCAAGTACAATACCACACCACTCAAATTCATCATGCACAGGAGACTTTTATGAGAGCAAAGACCTTTTTAAAAATTATTTTAATAAATACAACTCCACTCAACCTATATATATATAACTATATTATAATATGTACTTACCTATATTAAATACGTAAACTACTTTTAACATACCATCATAAACTTTTTTCTTTCTCAAGAATTTCATATATCATACCACGTTATTTTAAATTTTAGTCAATAAAAGTTGTAGATTCATAAAATTCAAAACAGAGAAAAAAGGAAATATCGGCTAGAAAGAAATGATTTTACCTATTCAACAACCATCACTATTAAAGCCATATTCCTCCTTCCATTTCGATTGACTACATTCTCAATATTGCCCCTATGCGTTATACCCCTCCTGCACTTTATCATCAAAAGAACCACGCTAGGAACAATCACCATTTGAACGGCCATCATCTTTTACTGCTTTCCATTCTCCCAGCCAACTGAAATATCAATTTCCTTTCCCGATCGATTGCAAATATGGCCTCATCGCTTATAACTTACCAATGACCAAAAATTTAGGTTTTTTAATAAAAAGTTTTTAACATTTCGTAAATAGGTATTTCATTTCTATATGATTTAGATTAAGACTTATAAGAAACTCATTGACTGAAAATTAGAGTCTTCCAGTTAAAGTTGGAAATATGTATATCCACCACCTATTGCAGTTTTCATATAATTAATCCATAATTTATTATACTCTAACTGACTTTTCAACATAAAAGGAACAGGAAAACTTTAATATATTTTGAGGAAAATTAATTAAAAAGGAAATGTAATTATATTGGTATTCGATTTAGCAAACAAAGAAGTATTTCAAATATAAATTTGTATAGCTTTAAAAGGTGTAATTTAAATTTCCTTATGAAAGTAATATGATTTAAAAAGCAACACAAATTAAAATATTTACTAAACATTTATCGTTTTCAAAAATTCCGAAATTATTGTAAATAATCCTGTATATTATTGAATAAACTGTTTATTTTTAATGACATACTATTTTCGTTTGTAATTCAGTTGACTAGAATCTCAATAAAATCCCCTTTATCCACTACTAAAAATTAATGGGTAAAGCATATTACTACGAATTAGATTTTTAATTGCATACCAACTTTTCCCTTATCAATCCTTGAATTAACGAAATTACATATACAGGGTGAGTTTTTAGTGCGAAATCGCAAAATATATCTTATATTTTAAGAGATAGGAAAAATAAATTAAATTACTAAATTGCATGGTTAATGCGCATAACCAGAAATTATTTTTGTCTATTGGGGATTTCTAAGATCAAATACTCCCTCTGGTGCGAATTTCTGAACTAAAAGATACAGTAATCCTAACCCATCATAACTTGATAAAATTTGACAATTACTGTATCTTTTAGTGGGAAAACTGGAATAGAGGGCAAAACAACGCCATCTCCTGATAATCGAAATTCCCAAAACTGTGGGCTTCGGAGTTGGAGTTGGAGAGCTATTTCACCTCTTTTTAAATGGAACACCCTGTATATTTTTGATATATGGATTAATACTAACTTAAAAAATACAACGATATTTTTTGTTTTTTGAAAATTTGAATTTTTTTCGGGTATTTTCTATAAAAAATTAATCACAATTAGACATATTTTTAGGAATTTATGCTTGGCTTATTATGAACATTTAAATAACAATTTTTAAATACCCTAATGTCATCTCTACGTGTGTCAATTTGATTGACATAATGACGTTCTTTATCGGATTGAGACCCATAAAGGAAATCACTATGGTAACGATTCCATTATAGGCGCCAAATCATAAAAACGCCCATAATGATTACTTTGGGCGCGTTTCACTAAAGACTCGCAACGCCCACGTCGACCGCAAAGTCGTTCCACATAAGACCGCGGTTGTTTCTTTCGTGCATAAAAACGTCGTCGATGGCGACCGCAATAAGCTCATAACGACCGTATTTATTCGCGGGTTTCTGTGGTCGTTTGTTGAATGGTGACGTTTTGAGCTAGTGAAATGGGAAAATTTTGCGGTCGTGGTCGTGGGCTTTAGAGTTCATTAGTGGAACGCGCCCTTTATGGGCTCCAAATTGATGACACTAAGCTGTCAATAAATTTTAAATTATTTTAATTTATTTCAATTTTTTCATGATTTATGCAAGCAGATAAAACTTTGTATGTAATTCGGATCGTAAACAATTATTATGGTTCACCTCGTGTAAGCAGGCTCGGCATTCGCCTCTCCTGCAAATATTCATGGCTTAAACCTTATGGTTATGATTGACGTTACGATTCTTACAACATAAATAACTATTATGTCATTTTGTAATATACTGGGTTGCCTAAAAGGTGAAGAAAAATTATGTACTTCTTCTCCTTGGACATATACAAAGTATACCCAATTCTACCCGATTTACGTCAAAAATATTCTAATATAACCATATAATCTACTGGAAGAGAAATGACTAGTTTCATACAGCATCTCAAGCATCACAGAAGGTTCAATGTTCAAATAAAAATTATGTTTGCTTCACTTGAAGTCAAACCATTGCCGGAAAAAATCAGCTGCTGTATAAGTAGTTCACAAAAAAGTGCCTGCATAATATCAAACATCGCACACCAGACAAACGTTGTCATTTAAGGTGGAAATACATATGAAACGGCATTTTTAAGGCTCAATTTATTATTGGTGAAAATGGTTCATGGCTTATTCACCGAATGTTGCTCATCATGTCGTTTTGTTTTCTACTTCAGTATTAACCTAGACAAAATTAATCAAAAAAGTGTGTGTAGGCTAAAAAATTCCCAGAAAACTGGAGACGATTTTAATCTCTTCATTTTCATCTAAAAAGAGTTTACTGAAGTTGCACAAATTTTATGCTGTATGCTGTATGAAGGCCGTCCCAAAAATCTAGAGATGTTTGTCCTTTTTTCTGTTTTCCAAATAACTTATAATCAATACATTTCTAGATATATTCTACTTTTTCATAAATTAAAGTACATAAAATTCTGCGTCCAGGGAGTACCATATATTTAAAATTACTCGTTAGGAAGTTATAAACAACCACTTTTAAGAAAAAACGTGTTTTGGATTTACGTCGTCTACTCTGACATTCATGATGGCGAACCAAGAACAGATTTTGGGAATCAAGGGATTTGAAATTAAAAACGCACATTCTGAAGTAAATATGTAATTAAAATATAAAAATACAAAAAGCTGTATTGTAAAAGGTTAGATGAGTCTTGTGGATGTGGTGCAGATAATAACAAATGTACTCAATGTTCTGCGCCCAATTAGAATAATTCCTACCTTTTCGAAAGTATTTGAGAATATAATTGGTATGCAAATCAGGATATACACTGTTGATTATCCTGGAATAATTCAAATTAATGCGCTTAACCTTGATTTCGCCCAGGCTCTTACCTGTATCACTGATGACATTGTCAGAGCAACGGACGAGAACTTGTTTACCGTCTTGATACTAGTAGTTTATTCAAAAGACTTTGATACAACAAGCCACGAGCTCTTGGTCTCAATATTAAAACATCTGGGCTTTCATAATTCTGCCTGCAAGCTAGTTGAGTCATACTTAAACAACCGTAGTCAGAGAGTAACCTATAACAACTGCATTTCTAATTTAAGATATCTCAACTCAGGTTTATCTCCTCGGACCTACATTTATCTCGTTATCTACAAGGAATCTGTACAGTGTCCTTGAGTATTACCATTACCATTACCATATGTTTGCTGATGATGCCCAACTTTATTACTCATTCCCCATTGATAAATTTAATAATGCTGCTACCAAAATCAATTCGGATCTTAATAGCCTTTGTTGAGAACTATCTTCAAATTTTTCTGGAGAGTGGGGTTTTGCAGTACTCAAAGTGTGAGGAAAAGCTTTAGACCGGGAGCTCGCGACAGTTTTTGGTCTCCGATTTCGTTCAGCATGCCTTTTGGAGGAGAGAATATTTACCCTATAAGAACAAAGAAAAGCGGGTACTAAACCCCTGCACGCATTCCAATCATATTGAAAATTGCATTTTCATTTTCACAAAAATTTGGTGTGTTTCTGTGATTTAATATTGCATCCCCTTTTAGCAAAAGATAGTTCAATTTAAGTCTTCAAATTATAGGTATGCTATTCGCACGGTGCCAAAGGGCTCAAATGGTCGTGTGATCTAGTAATAAAAAAAAATGATTTTCCGCGTTTTCATAATGCATGCCAATCAAAATAATTAAAGTTAGTGTCAAAAAACCCCCATAAAAAAATTGGCATGCGCCCCTCGTTGGCTCATGGGTGGAAATTTAGGAAAAGTTAAAAATTTTCACCAAACGTCATTGTCATTCCACAAAACTTTTCCTAAGTTTTCCACCCTTAAGGCAACGAGGGCCGCATGCCAATTTTTTATGGGGGTTTTTTGATATAAACTTTAATTTTTTCCATTGGCATGCAGTATGAAAACGCGGAAAATCATATTTTTTATTACAAAATCAAATGACTGTATGAGCCCTTTGGGACCGTGTGAATCGCATGCCTATATTTAGAATGAAACACTTGCTTAATACGCTATATGTGTATAGGTATGTGTATGTGCATGTGTATATCATCCTCATAGCTTATATGTATAGTATATTTGTTTTCTTTTGTGTTCACCAATTCTGAACATTATTTTTGTTGTGAGTCTGAAGTTAGAACACCAAGTACCTAATACACACATATATCAGTGATGATCCAGTACCCTATGGTAGTTTGTTATCTTGTTATATTTGTTGTTGTTATAAAAATTTATTGTTTTTAAATTTCCAATAAATGATTTATTATTATTATTAAATGCATGATTAATCTTGTGAGTTTGGGAGCAGAAGGTATTTGAAGCAATTGGTCCGATTGAAGGTCCTCGTAATCCAAAATGCCTTTTAATTCGTCATTATATTCGTTTAAGTCTGTTCCTCAAGAATTTCATCTACTTTAGTGATACAGGACGCTCTTCTGCAGGCTGTTGGTGGTAATGTGGGCAGCCCATGCATAGTAATTAACCTTCCAACCCGTTCTTCTTTACTTGTATTTCTTAAAACCAATTTTTATATTTTCATTTTTGTAGCAATCATTACCTCTTTCATTTAAGTTTTCGTATTTTGTCCTATAAGTATTTTTACAAAACACGAAATTACTATTTGTAACAATTTATAAACTTGTAAATTGACAGGAAATAGTATTAACTGATATTTTACCAGAATTCACCTCATTTTCACCTGATTTGGGTATTTTGAGAATTCTCATTGGATGGAACCACACGGCAACACAGTTTCATAAATCGAGTGGTGGAATCTGAGGTGGAAGTTTTTAACCCCTAACGTGCCGATAACGGTGAATTGTTTACTTCATTACTATGGTTACAGTTCCTGTCTCGTTTCCACATTGGGCGCGTTCCAGTAATGAACACTAAAGCCCACGACCACGACCGCAAAATTTTCCCGTTCCACTAGCTCAAAAGGTCACCATTCAACAAACAACCACGGAAATCCACGAATAAATACGGTCGTTGTGAGCTTCTTGCGGTCGCCATCGATGCACGAAAGAAAAAATCGCGGTCTTATGTAGAACGATTTTGCTGTCGTCATGGGCTTTAGTGTTCATTACTGGAACGCGCCCATTATGAACGTTTCTGTGTGTAAGAGAGACACATAAAATATCTAGAGAACCGCAATTAACTCGTTACAGTTACAAACGTCCACCTCTGTTCCTACATGCGATAGCAGAATACAGATTTTGATGGTGGAAATCAACCAAGAGCCGAGAGGAAAACGTACCGGACCCGAGAATTTTTTCTTTCCGAAATGTTCCTATAGGAACGAATTAGTAGAATTGGTCTGTGTATATTTATGATAAAATAATATCCTATAGGAAAAAAAGGACGTTTCTATAGAAATACTTGTTACTCGTTGGTTGTTTTGGTCAATTTCTATCGAAACGTCATTTTTTGTATATATTAATTTTATCTCCGAAAAAAGGATGGGGCCCTGGCGCCAGACGAATAAGTTACAAGTAAGTTTTCTGCTTTGGAATTTTAAATAATATTTTTCCCACGACCATATGAGAAAATCGTATAAGTTATTCCTATTAGTAGTTTAGAAAATCTATCATTTTAACACAGGTTATCTTATGATTTTTTAGTTGTTACTACAAAATATTAATAATGGTTGCAAAATCACCGTAGTCATCGGAAAAATAGCGTACGCAACTCGCAGAAAGTGAATTTCGTTGCTCGTGTACTATCCTCACTCGGCTTGCGCCTCGTTCGGCTATTTTCACACTCGCACAAAATTCGTCACTTTATGTCAAAATGAAGTCTAAGAACATAAGAATCGCCATTTATAGTGCGTTCTTAAAATGTTGTTAAAGATAATTAATACATATAGTTGAAAGGGAAAGCTATATTCTACGAAAATTATTAATTAATAAGATTTTAGTTATTTAAATATTTTACATAATTTTTCATAAACTATGGGATTTTAATTCATTAGTATCTTACAGGAATTGATGTTTTGCAATGATTTGTAGGAGTATGAGACAGGAAGATGTAACCCACAGGATTCATCTTTAGGATTATGAAATTCTTACGAGGTAAAGCTTATATAACTTCAAAAGACAAAACTTACAGGTGGACATCTCATGTATTCATTATATAACTTCTAGGCGCATAATCATAAAGTGATAAAAAGTGCGCATTTCTTTGTTTGCATAATTTTACATTATAAATATATTATAAATAGTGTTTAAATTGTCATTTAAATTATATTGGACAAAATCTTTTAAACATGAAATTTGGTTTTGGAAATGAAATATTAAACGTAACAATTCTGAATAATAAATTATATTTAATACCATAAGCTTTTTATTTAAATGAGCATATTAATTTTGCATTCACAACTCTCTATATGTATATTGGTATAAATAAAATGCAAAACCCCTTATTTTACAAAAACTGTTGGTAATTTAGTAACAATTACATCCCAAGCGATATTGTTTACATGGTAATGTAATAAATTACACCATTACACATGTATGCGTGGGGTTACACGGTTGTGCACGAGACAATTGTGTAATTTAGAGGACAAATGTTCCCGCTAATGAAGATATAGTCGTGGCCGACTTTTTACGCTTGGTCACGTATGACCCAAAGCGCCCGTAAAGGGATCCCGCTACCACCGTAATTTATCGCATCGAGTACATTCAGCACGGACCTAATTAAATTTAGATTAGCCGCACCTAAATGACCCAAAAACTGTAATCACAACGACCACGAACACGCGTATATGTCTCCGGTATGTTTGGGTATCCTTCCTCATGCTTTCATTAATTCCATAATAATTAGAATTTGCAATCCCTTAATAATTACTTTTAAACTATCTTCGTTTAATAGGATGATACGCGATATAATACATACCTACTGTACGTATATAATCAGGCTCCCTACTTCTAATTTAATTCACACATAGTACCTAACTAAGCCTTCTCGCTCTCGCTACCTTCATCTAAATATGATATTAATTAAATCTCATAAATTATCAGAACGTTCATTTTCACGTAGCAATAAACACAATATTCTCTAATTGGACTTTCTCCTAAACCCTCGATTCCTACGTGAGGCTCTTATTATTAAAAGCCAACTCTTGTTTTTCGCCTCCCCATGGAACTAATTTAAATTGTAAGGGGTTCATTGTATGGCTCAAGTAGGGTTGATATTTGAAACGGAAAATTTGTTTGACGTCCCTTGTTTTTACCATTAGCACCAAAAATAAATTAAGAAAATAATTCATAATTATTAACGAAGGAAACTTAATTAACGAAATATTTTAAATTTACTTATTTATTAAATACTGTTACCTTGATTTTACAAATTCAAAACTTGAATAACTTAAAAGCTATCTTACAATTAGCCGGTGATTTTGTATAACAAATTGTAATAAAGATTTGTGGTTAGAAAATTATGACTGTTTAAACAAGGAAATTTCATAACAAAAATACTATAATTTCTGTGGAAACTTCTTTTTGGATTTACAAGATGTTTTCAACATATATGTCTTACCATAAATCTTTATTACAATGTGTTATACAAAATATGATCGTTTAAGGCAGCCTTAATAAAAAGTAAAAAATACTAAAAAATACTAAAAAACTTATCGAGAATTCAACAGTTTTCCTTCTAACTCATAAAAAGGTGCATAGTATGCCAATTGTTGGATTCTTGATAAGTTTGTAGTCGCCGCGCCTTATCACAACTTATACTTGGCATTACAATAATTATTGACGACACCCTTACTCAAAAGCATGGCTTATTATACACCTTTTTAAGAGTTTGAAGGAAAATTGTTGGATTCTGATAAGTTTAGTATTTAGTAGCCATTCAGAGCATATAAATTATATTATAAATATTGTGTATGATGTTCGGTAGCGTAATTTTTAATATTTAGTTCTTTCAGAATAAAAACAACCGTCACATTTAATTTTGTCCTATGTGTTGAAAATCGCTTCAAACGTATACCTAAAATTTTGAGCAACCTATAGATTTTGATGGTAAATATTCTTCCTTTTTTGCATTTTGACTTCTCATCATCATTCAACATTTCTGAAAAAAACTTTTTGAGATATTTGAAATGCAAATTATTTACTTTTAAATAGTCGTGCGTTTGGTATTTCTATATCACCTAATTTTTCATCAATTTTAGTAAGTATACTAAATATAAATATAGTTGGGTTTATATTGATATTTTAGAATAAACCTTTTAATAGATACCTGAGAAATTCTTAAGCATTTCTGTAGGTAATCTATAAAATATGACATCAATGAGAGAATCCCAATACAAACTTCTAAAACTGATAGTTCAGGGCAAGATTAGTGGGAAAAGGAAGATTGATAGACACTGGGAGTCATGGGTTTTATAACTAAGGGACTGATTTGATTGTAACAATAGTCAATTCCGAGCTGTAGTCAATAAAGTCCGTGTAGCTGTAAAGATAGCAAACTTCCGATAGGAGATGTTACAAGAAGAAGTTAATAGTGGTAATAAAGAGCGTAATTTTATTGCTGATGAGTTTACCTCTTACCCGGAAATGTTATTATTATCTGAAATACCATACGCAAAACAGAAGATAGACGCAGTCATCGAAAAATAGTTGAAAAATTATTGTGAAATTTTTAGGAAAACAATTCACGTTTCAAAATTATTAAAAAAACCTCAGACTTATAACTATTATAACTTCTTAGGGGTGCATTTTTTGGATAGAGATAAATCGGGCCATTGACTTATTTGCAGGTCTACTATCACCACCTAAGTGTTATCGTTGTGACTCAAACGACAATTTTTTCTAATAACTCAAATTCCAGGTAAGTTTAATAAAAATATCAGTAGTTTAATTGTATTACAAATTTCATTTAACTTTCTTTTAGTACAAATTAGGTAGGAAAATCGTAGTCGTTCTTGCCTAAATAATTTCATATATTTTTTTAATTTTATTATCTAGAGAGTTAACAAACCAAGAGCTACAACGTTTAGTACCATTGGAACAGTTAAATAGTACCAGACTTCAAGGTGAATATTCAAGACAGAAATTGAACGAAACGAGCCTAGAGACCCAAATCGAAAGGAAGTTGGTTATTAGATTAGATTAGATATTAAATATGTAAAAAGACAAAAAGACATTTACTCGTTGCAGATTATCTCACCTAAATGTTGTCTAACTTCCTGTCCCCGGGTACGAATATTATTATCTGAGCTAAGGCTTCGTTAATTATATTTTTATTATTATTGTCCTCAAGTACGTTTTAATCAAAATTAGTATCTCCTAATATCACTGTTCTACAAAAAAATATAATAGCTCTGGATCGAAATAATATTGTTCTTGTAGTTTTTTTCTAATCAGAACTACGAAACTCTTGTATCTAACGAATGAACTAGAGTTTTTTAACAAACTAATATCCCAGACTATTTTAAAGAAACAGAACTTCGGTCTGGCCCAATTTCACCGAAATTTTCCGGGTTGTAGAAAAATAACAAATAAAATAATAGCCTTTTTCAGGATTTTCTAAATTTGAATATTGTGAAAAGGTTTTGAAAAAATATGTGAAATCGCCTTTTACCTTGTCCTAAACACTGGTCTATTATTACCCGTTTAACTGAAAAATAACAGTAGATTAAACCTTTTTCCAAAATTTAGCCACAGTTACGTTTAAGTCCAAAATTACCTCAGTTTACGGTATTGGTATTTTTAAATATATTTTTCCTTTGGTTTCCAGAGTCATTTCATCCGGTCGTTTTCCATCTTGGTTGTTATAAAATATTTAAACTTTGAATCCTTTATGAAGTGGTTAGAATATAAGATATACAAAAACAAAATATTTCCAGATGGTGCTGCAATAACAATAAAAATATGATTGTATTTTTAATAAATTTTGTTTTTGTTTAACTAATAGAATATCTTCAATTCAAAAAAATTTAAAGGTAATAAAAAGTATTAATGCATGCACATTTAAATAAACAAGGTTGAATTCCTGGAAACAAAAGTATCTAAATAAAGCTTTGTAAGAAAATATCTGGTAAAAGCTGATTTATGTCATAATTGGAAATTTACTTCAATATTATATTTACTTATTTCTGTATACTGCGATTGCATTGTGTAGCAGAAATAACCGTAAATATGCACGAGCATCCGGTACATGTGTTTATGTCTCGTCCTGTGGGATTTGTGTAAGCCGCAGTCTGCGATGCAGACAATGGAATTGTTTTCCGATTGATGGAAAGCCCTCCTCGCTTACTCTATCTACGCTATGCATGCTGGCTGGCAGTTCCGCAGATTGAAAGGATGAACGCTGAACAATACTTGTCGGATTTACCTGAAGCGCGAGCTTTTTATTGCTAAGCGAAAAAATACTTCTTCGCTAAACTTGTTACACCAACGAAATCCTCCTCAGTCGTATAAGAAAGTAAGAAAAATACAGAAACCTTTGACTTTCATTACATACTTGTTATTGATTTACCTTTGTTACAAGCTTCTTTTTCTTGTCAATCAAAATTCACCGTCTTAACAAAACATACTTCTTTGTTTTTAAAGAATTGCCTCTTTTGTTTAGGTGTACTGTAATTTCCAATACAAATTGAATTAAGGGTATATTCATATTATATTCTTGCATATATCCTTGCATATATCCTTGCATATACCCTGATCTAGATTAAACATTAGATGCCTAATTTATATATTATTGCGCTACTTATTAGTAGTGCCTTGCAGTATTTTAGTATTATATAATGCTTATTTTCATACAGTTAAATTGGAGAATGAAGACTATATTTTTTATTTTCTGCTAAATGTAGTTTATCGGTATTTCTCAATTTGATTTCATATGAAACTAAGTTAGGCTCCAGGTTAGGCTCCAGGAGCTAAAATAATCGTGGTATTTAAGTTTATGATATTTCATTATACCATACCGGAGATCAAAACAAAGTGAACTCTCCAAAATGAAGTTATTTAACGTGTATTTGATATTAGTTTACACTAGAGATTTTAATTTTAATATAAGCTCCTATCCACTTTAGATAAGTTTTCTTGAATATTTTGAGATTTTCATCAAGAAATAATTATTATAATTTTTTTATCTAAAACCCATTTTATATTTCATTGGCAGCCCGCTTAATCGAGAACCAGTTATGTTTAGTGAAAATTATCTTTTGATTATGCTTTTGATCCATATAACCGACTAATTGACATCTACATACAGGATGTGCTACGAGGAAGTAACATAGTCTAAAATGAAGAAGATATCGACATGAGGTTTTCTACACAATGTACAATATACTTTAAAGCGCAAACTCCAAAAATATTTTAATAATATACCGGAAATCCATGTGCAAGATGATGGTCTAAAGTTACGTTGTTTTAAATAAAACACCAGTACCTATATGTATTATTTAATTTTTGGATACCTTATCAAAAACTAATAAAACTTTATATAACCCTGTATTAATCTATTGTTACTCATTTTGCTGATTTAAGCGAAAAAAGATTCATTTTGGAAAAATCACTTCTCTAAAACAAATGACAATTTTGGGTTTAAATTTTGACAACAAAAAATCAATATCGTCTATATAGTTTAGGTACACCATTTCAAATTTATATTTGTGTTAAGCTAATAACAAGGTGCCCCATGAAAAGCATATTGACCAATTAAACGAAATTTTCAAATGAAACACGGAACACTCTGTATATTTTAGCCTCAATCGATTGCATTTTACAAGCTTTCTATTGAAATAATATGGTGGTATGGTTCCATGTTAATAGTTTAGGAGATTCTAGGGTGTACTAAAATTATTGTAGTCAATTCAAATCTCCCACCTAAAAATCTGGGGAATTTGTTCGGTTCAAGTTCAAAGTAACAGAAAGTAATATTAAAATTACAGCAAAGTAACTAGACTACACAAAAGTAGAGGCGTGGGTCGAATTTTTACCGTTGTGTCAATACGTCTAATTCTTCTACTTTGTAATTGTTCCTTCTGTTTTATAAATATAACAGTTTTTATCAAGAGTATTTTGCGTAAATCTTTGTTTTGCGTTAGCATCTGCTTCAAAAATGAACGTCATCATTTTCAACATTTGACATTTATGTTGTTGTAAAATTAGAGAGCTAATTCTACGTTTCATATTTTCCAAAACACAAAACCTTAAATAACTTAAATTTGTATATTTGTTTAGAATTTCGATTATTGTATTCATTTTGGAATAGTATATTACGCAACGAGCGTGTGAGTGTGAGTGTAAAAATAGCCGAACTAGGCGCTAGCCGAGTGAGGATATCACACGAGCACGAAATTCACTTTCTTGCGAGTTGCCTACGCTATTTTTCCGACGACCACAAAGATTCTACCACCATTATTAATATTGTGTAGTAATAACTCAAAAGTCGTAACATAACTTGTGTTGACATATGTGGACATTTAGCTCACCCTTTATTATCCAAACAGAGAAAAAGTGAAAAGTAGACAAAATTGCGCGTTCTTTATTTTGCTTTTCCAATAATGCTGTTTTATTACAATAAGAGTTTTTGTTGTTTTACATCGCGAATAAAATCCAAATTCACAATTATCAACTTTGGTTTTCTAAATGTCCAAGTCTCAGTTCGCTTTGAAAATTTATTAACTTATGTTACCAAGGAAACCTTTATTTTGTTGAACATATCGACTATACAGGGTGTCCCGAAATTAAACGTCCAAACTTTAGGAGTCGATTCTACAACTAATTTTAAGAAAAAAACTTCGTATAAACATGTGTCCGATTTCGCTTCCTAAGGGAGCTACAGCCCTTTAACTATTGTGACTAAAACTAGGGTTTTTATCATTTATTTGAAAACGGTTGGTAATAATGATTTGAAATTTGGTGTGAAGACTAATACCTTTAAGATATAATTTCTCAATTTTTTTCAGATTTTTTTAAAGCTCTGAAATTCTTTGAAAACTTTCAAAAAATCTGAAAAAAATTATATCTTAAACTTATTAGTCTTCACACCAAATTTCAAATCATTATTACAAACCGTTTTCAAATAAATGACAAAAAACCTAGTTTTAGTCACAATATTTAAAGGGCTGTAGCTCTCTTAGGAAGCGAAATCGGACACATGTTTATAGGAAGTTTTTTTCTTAAAATTAGTTGTAGAATCGCTTCCTAAAGTTTGGCCGCTTAATTTCGGGACACCCTGTATATGGGATTTTGGGATCAAGTGGCCTCAACCTGTAGCCATAAATGCCAATAGCGCCAGTAATTTTTGACTTTGACAGCTGTTAGTATAAAATTTAAATTTGAATTAAAACAATGAATTTTTTTAATATTTGTTAAATAATAATAAAAATACTCTCCAAGTGTTATTTCAATTTCGTTATTATGTTAATATAAAAAATCCACTCCCGACATGCGAGTAATTTATGAATTTGAAATCTTATCGTTGAAGATCCGACCAACATGTCAGCCAACTGATGTTTTCACATCTTTTTGCAAAATTACGAACATTAAATGAGCGAAAATAAATTTGGGCACAGAATTCGACATGGTACTTTATTGGTAGTGTTACAATCATCAATTTAAATACCAAAATGAAATTATAATAGTCCTTGGACAATAATTTGAGTAATATAATAAACTTATAATGGTATTCAGTCCGATACGAAACACGAAACGTCATTATCTCACCCAAATTGACGCACATAAAGGTGACATTCTCTACAAGCAGATAAAACATGATCTCATCAATAGGAGATTAAAGGAATCCCTAAATAGAGTTACAAAATATTAACTAGGGAACTACTTATAATTTACACGTTACTAAATTAAAGGCCACTTCAGGTTGCTGTTAAATAAATTAAAAAAATAGAACAGTTACTCCAAAAACAATTTAAAGGCTGTTGTATGCATTGTTATCTGAAAGAAAGTGACTACGTTTATCTCGTGTAACTCGATCCGGATTGGATTGAAAGTAGGATTATGACAGGATTCAGTCAACCACGTTAAACAACGCGTTTATCTCGACAGAGTTCATTTTGCCTGGATTGAATTTTTCAATACATTATTAATCCTATAGTTACTAACTAAAGAGAAAAGAAATTCCTAAAATAGTTTTTGAGTCGACTTTAAGTGGTCTGTTCACTTTGATTTTATTTCTGATGTTTCGTATTTTATTGAAGAGGTTATGTTAATTAAAAACGTCTAAAATAAGGAAAATGGAAGAAAATTACGTGTATTTTGCAATTGTTAGTCAGCAGTCAGATGTGCTTCGATAACATAATTTACTGGTAACTTTTCTAAAGTCAATCGCGTTTATGTCGTTACAAATTTTTATTCAATCGCGATTACAAAGTCCAATCCCATGATTTTGTAGGTTTGGATTATTAAACTGAATCCTGAAAGTGAATCCAATCCTATGTGTTTATATCGCAAAAAATGCGGACTGAGTTAATCGCTTTTCAATTCAATCCGGATCGAGTTACTTGAGATAAACGTAGCCAGTATAATAACTTTAGCCTGTTTTCTCTAATTCGAATTTTTCATAAATTTTTTTAGCTACTAGATATTATAACAAGGGGAAAGGATATTATCGAAAAGTTTTAGAAATGCACAAATTTTAATTTGAAGATCGAAAATTTAGTAATAGACCGGGAGCTCGTGACAGTTTTTAATCTTCGATTTCATACAGCATGCCTTTTGGAAGAGCGAATATTTACCCTATAATAACAAAGAAAAGCGGGTACTAAACCCCTGCACACTTTCCGATCATAGGGAAAATTGCATTTCCATTTTCACAAAAATCTTGGGATATAATATTGCTTGCCCTTTTAGCAAAAGATAGTTAAAATAAATTTAAGTCTTGTGATCTTGTAATAAAAAAATATGATTTTTCGCGTTTTCATACTGCATGCCAATGAAAAGAATTAAAGTTTGTGTCATAAAACCCCCTTAAAAAAATTGGCATGCACCTCTTGTTGGCTCAACGGTGGAAATTTAGGAAATTTAGGAAAACTTTTCGTAAATTTTCCACCACAGTGTTTATTTAAATTTTTACTCCTAAAATGTTATAGGAAATATTGTTTGTTTTGTTATTACTTTTTATAATAATTTATAATAACGTAATTTGATCTGGTCCGGTTTTCTCACAAAAATGTCTTGTTTTTTAGAAAAAATACTAATATTTTGTAAAAAAAACAAGACTTTTTTCCACTACAGGTAGTACTCTAGTTCCATTTAGAGCAGTTCGCCCAGTTTCTTCGCCTATTGGTGGTTTTTCTGTTTGTATCATATTTCGAGGGATAGTTACTGACAGTTAATTTAAAAAATTGAAATATGACAATTGAGTTGTAATATATTTTGGTCTTTCGAAGAAAAAACAGCATTTTTTATTTGGAGTAAAAGTACATTCGTGCGCACGTATTTACACCAGCATCGGCTAGTCCTGTAAACTTGCGTACTCACCACAAAAAGTCTCACTTTTGTTCCTAATAAAACCATACACTATTGTTGCACCAGTGCAGAAAAACAATAATTTGTGACCAAGTAAAAACATCCAATGTAGTCCGTTTTTGTACAAGTGAGTTTTGAAAATAAATAATCCATTAATTTAAATGAATTAATATTCTAGTTAATTTATGTGTATGTTTGAAAAATATTAGTTCACGTAAAAAATTTATACTAAATTACCTCATTTGTTAACAATAAGATGAGTACTTCCTTATTAACTGCAGGGGTTAATCAAGGCTTTCATCTTAACAAATTATAAGAACCTAAAGCATTAAATTAGCTCATGTTGGCATTGTTTAAATTTGTAATGAATTATACAATAAAGAATGGTGACTATATACGTAACTCATTGTAATTACAAAAATATACCCTTTACTTTCTTAGACATATCTGCAACAAACAGTTTACTTAATAGATGTACTGGTAGATATGTTTTTTGTAAAAATAAAATACCAAGTGAAATAACTTCAAATGGTTAAAGTACTTTTATTTGTCAGGACAAAGCATTTAAAAAGCCTGGAATAAGTTTCCACCTCACAAATGCAGGGCCGTGTGTTGTGCTCGCAAAGTATAATTTATTATTTTGTTTATTGCGTCCTGTGCAGCTCACAAAGCGGCCAGGCGGACGAGTTTTATATTATTATGTGCGAAAATAAATCAAGAAAGTTCAGGGAAAAAAATGAACGCCAGTCTTGTGTGAACCCTTTTTTATTTATTTAATTTCTTGTTATGTTATTTATATACATTGTGTTACTAACTCAAGGAATATAAATTTTTATAAACAATAAACAATATAGCTCACCTACATTATTGTCAAAAAATACAAAAGTAATTTGGAGATTAATTTTAATAATATATAAGAACGAAATAATACAGCAGTCGTAATTTCTGTTACATATAAAAAATAGAGCTTTAAATTGTACAAATTGAATGTTATTTTTATTTTTATTGGTTCAAATATTCTTATCATAATAAACAATAATTAAAAAACAATAATTAAAAAACTAGGGCATTTAAAATCCCTTTGGGCTATTTGTCGTAATAAATAAATTATAATATTAAAATTTTAAGTTTTGTTATCACATTTTATGTATACCTTTAACAGACATACAGGGTGTACAAAAACTTCGACAACCCCCGTTTATTCTTGAAAAGAAACATTCTTGAAAAAATGTTTCAAGTAAAAGTTATACGATTCTTAGTGACGCACTATCTGGAAATGTTACCCATGACCTTGAATATACTAATCAATTAACTTTTTTTTAAAGAGGGGCATCCCATTTTTATTACACATTATTGTTGCTTGCTTTCATAGGTTTACGGACCATATTTTTTTATTTTTCTAAAGTAAATAGTTTAAAAGTTACAACGGTTCAAATTTTCAATACATAAAGTTTGGCAACGCTGCTTTATTTTGAAAATTGAGCATTTTACAGAAAAATGTTTTAAATAAAAGTTGTACAATTCTTAGTGACGCACTTTCTGAAAACATTGCCATGACTTTGAACAGAAAGATAAAGGTCAGACGATAATCACTTAACTTTTTTTAAACATCAACCACCCACTTTTACTGCGAATTATTAAACCTGGGTTTCAGAGGTTTATGGAGCATATTTTTTTATTTTACTAAAGTGAATAGTTTAGAAGGTACAAGAGTTTAATATTTAATTGGTAAGTTCGGCAACGCCGCGCCGACTTATTTTGAAAGTAACCATTCTTGAGAAAATGTTTCAAATAAAAGTTGTACGGTTTATGGTTATTTAAAAAAAATCGGCGCGGTGTTGCCGGACTTACTGATTCAAACTTTAACCTCTTGTAACTTCTAAACTGGTTGTTTTAATAAAATTAAAAAAATATGCCTCATAAACCTCTAAAAGCAAGCTTCAGTAACATATAATAAAAATCGGTGGTTGTTGTTTAAAAAGAAGTTAAGTGATTCTCGCCTGACCTTCAACTTGCTGTTCAAGGTCCTGGCAATATTTTTAAAAAGTGTGTTACTAACTAGATGTATTAAAAATTTTAACCGTTGTAACTTTTAAACTATTTACTTTAGAAAACTAAAAAAATATGCTTCGTAAAAAAATTGTGTTACCCTTGATTAAAAAAGTAAGTGATTATCGCCTGATCTTGATCTTGGTGTTCAAGGTCGTGGACAATATATCCAAATAGTGCGGCACTAAGAATGCTACAACTTTTGTTTCTTAAAAATGCTTCAATTCAAAAATAAACGGTAGTTACCAAACTTTTTGTACACCCTGTATATTAAAAATCCATATTAGATGTTAGCATACAACATCAATCTTTAAAATATTATTTTTTTCAATAGAGTGAACACTTTGAATATGAAATCCGATCAGAGTGTTTCGCTCGTAATTTGTCAAATTTCGAGTTAAATACAGGGTGTTATCTTATTATACGGGACAAAATTTATTAGTGGCTAGAGGACATCAAAGTAATAAAAAAGGTTCCTATAAGCATATGTCCGATTTCATTTCCTAGGGTAGCTGTAGATCTTCATAGATTTTGACAAAAAAGAAATTTTGTTCATTTATTTCAGAACAGATTGTAGTAGGTCATCTAAATTTTGTGCAATACTCAATTGAAACTTTCCTCACTTCCATGATTTTTTGCTTCTTTTTAATTTAATTAGATAAACAGACAATATTTGGTTCATTCCGACTATGAATTTTTGTATCATCTAAAGACTATCACAGAAGGCCGCGTCGTTGGAACACGATCGAGCAGGGTTTGACGGTTGCGATTCTTTTTTTGTAACCTAACCTTTAAAATTTTTTGAATGCCCGGAAAGTAGCGAAAGTTTGGCTGGACCAAATACGGTCAAATTTCTAATGGAACGAGATATATCTATTGCGCATGACTGTGACCGTCAATGTACAATTTCTCGCTTTGTCGGGACGAACCTATTATGTAATGAGTAACGGAATCAAAAGATATATACTTGGCAACAATGTAAAAAATTAAAATTAAAAACGCCTACTTGTGATTTATTTTCCAACAAAATTAAAATTATTATAGTAATACAAAAGGTATCAAAAACATAAATACGAAAATCAAAAAAAAAACAAATAAACAAAGTTAAGGCGCGTCCACGTCTGAGCATGTACGCGAACGCGGCAAGTCGGAAATGCTTTTTCTGTTTCTGCGGCGCACCAAACAAATAGGAGAAAAAGCTATGCCTCGGCTTGCCGCGTTCTCGTACATGCTCAGATGTGGATGCGCCATTATACATGCAAGATTGCAAGAACTTACTTTCAACTCCTGAAATGTAAGTTTAAGATTCAGTAGACAGCGAAGAAGTTTTTCTTGTTTGGCAAAGTAATTTGTTATATCTAATCGCACTAACGGAAAATTCATTAAATTTAAATATCATTTTTAATCTATCTTAGAAGGATTTTTTAAGCGGATAACCAAAATTTTTGGAAATTTTTTTCTCTTAAAGGACTTTTTGTTTGGATTTTCGACTTTGAAAACAATCGAGGCACTGAGGAAGCTGCATATACGTTCTGTTTTGTTATATTGTGTGCAGTAATGAGTTGAATTTAATTAACCAAGAAATATATATACTAGCTTACAGTTTTCTTATAAAAACCCTTTCACAAAAATCTATTGCCTTTTTTGAATGACTTATGCCCGTTTTCACCAACGATTCTTAAAACTTAAGCATTGTTTCTAGCGCTAGTTGCTAGGTATTTTTTTATAATTTAATAAAAAAAATAAGGAAACGTTGGTGAAAATGGGCATTAATTTTCCAACTTTTTTTTCATATACAGGGTGGGCCAACGAAAACGAAAAAGACGAGTTTTGAAATAGTTAATAAAAAAATTTGAAAAAATGCTCGGACAGGTCAACTTTAGTTTCGAGGGGGGCATATTTTGTAATAGAGCTGATTCAAAAATCCATTCATCCCTGCGCCCTATGGACACAACCCCTTAAATTTTAATAGGGATGGGGTAAGTAATACCTCGTTGGAAAGATCTTTTTATCCAGAGTAACATACAAAAAAAAAGTTAAATCGATCGATTCGTTTTAAAGATATTCAAAATTTAGCAAGTAGAGTTTTCATACCTTTTAAAATTGTGCTATGAACACCAACACGCCTTCAATTTTAAGTCTTTTGATAGGATAAGTAATACCTCCTTGGAAAGTTCTTTTTACCACAAGTAACATACAGTAAAACAAAAGTGAAATCGATTGGTTTGTTTTAAAAAATTCAAAATAAAACAGTATTGCACGTTATTTTTTGTTTAACCAAACTAAACTTAACTAATCTTTTTGAAGAAAACTTAACACTTTAAAGAATCCCAGCGATCCCGACACTTTCAAGGATGTTTTTATTATTTTATTAAATGTTCGAATTGAGTTCCACCAACCTCCATGCAAACGTACAAATTTTGCTCAAAGCGAATTCTTACATTTTGTAACATTTCAGCAGTAATTTCTCGGCATTCATTAATAATTCTCTGTCGTAACTCTGCTAGAGATCCTGGTTCCGTTGCGTAAATCTTTCTTTTTAAATGCCCCCAAAGGAAAAAATCAAGGGGAGTAAGATCGGGAGATCGCGGCGGCCACTCCAAAGGTCCTCTACACCCAATCCATTGCCCAGGAAACGTCGTATCCAAGAATTCCCTAACAGGCCGTGTGTAATGAGGAGGGGCTCCGTCTTGTTAGAAAATCAGATGGTCTTCTAAATAATGATCGTCATTTTCGATAATATCGTCAAGAAATGGATGAAAAAAGTTTTGAAGTAGATCCAAATACATATCCCCTGTTAAATTGCCATCTAGAAAATAGGGACCAATAAGACGGTCTCCAAAAATTCCAACCCACACATTCAATTTTTGAGGAGTTTGAGTGATATCGACAATTATGACGATTAACGGTTGAGTTTAAGAAAAAACAGATATTATAAAGATAATTTTCATCAACATTTATCCGTTCCGTCATCACCTCAAAAAATTGCAGTCGCCTATCAAAATCATCTTCATTTAACTCATGAATTAAATGAATTTTATAGGGATGATATTTGTGACCTTTCAATATTCAGCGAATGGTTGTTCTGCTGATGTTAGTCACAGTCTCCAGTTTTCTTGTGCTTAAAGTTGGATCTGCAGCAACTTGTCCCAAAACACCTATTTCAACGACCTCATTTCTTATTGGACGAACATTACCAGGATCGCGTTTCTTATTACCTACAGAACCAGTATTTTTAAATTTTGCAACCAACTCCAGAACGTATTTTCGGTTACAATGTTTGATTGGATGTTGTTCATTAAATAAATTAGCTGCACGATGAGCATTCTCATCGTTTTTAAAATAAAAAGTGATTAATTCAACCCTTTCTGGAATTGTAGCAGAAGCTTTTACAGAAGTTCACAAAATTTTAAATGTTGATTTCTAATAATTAGTCTTAAACAGTTTTAACACGATGTAAATCACCACTAATACAAAATACAACTGATAAAAAGAATCTCAATGTAGTTATAAATCGTTTTATGTTTTGCATTGTTTTGTTCCAGATGTTACAACATTTTAAACAATTCCTCGAATAAATTTAAATTTGTTTTTTAAAATCTCTCTTTTGTAGAAAATGAAAATAAATTACGTTTTACATGTTTTTCTATGTTACTTTGGGTTAAAAGATCTTTCCCAGGAGGTATTACTTACCCTATCAAAACACTTAAAATTGAAGCCGTGGTGTTCATAGCACAATTTTAAAGGCATGCAAACTCTACATGTTAAATTTTGAATATCTTCAAAACGAATCGAAGGATTTAAATTTTTTTGACATGTTACTCTGGGTAAAAAAATCTTTCTAACGAGGTATTACTTACCCCACCATCCCTATTAAATTTTTAGGGGTTGTGTCGAAAGGGCGAGGGATGAATGGATTTTTGAATCAGGTCTATTGCAAAATATGTCCCCCTCGAAACGATATTACTTACCCTATCAAAACACTTAAAATTAAAGGCGTGGTGTTCATACCACAATTTTAAAAGACATGAAATCTCTACTTGCTAAATTTTTAATATCTTTAAAACGAATCGATCGATTTAACTTTTTTTTTTGTATGTTACTCTGAGTAAAAAGATCTTCTAACAATGTATTACTTACCCCACCATCCTTATTAAAATTTTAGGGGTTGTGTCCATAGGGCACAGGGGTGAATGGATTTTTGAATCACTTCTATTGCAAAATATGTCCCCCTCGAAACAAAAGTTGACCTGTCCGAGCGTTTTTTCAAAATTTTTTATTAACTATTTTAAAACTCGTCTGTTTCGTTTTCGTTGGCCCACCCTGTATAAGCGATGGTATGGTAGTAATCATATTACTACAAATTTGCGTAAATATTCTTGAACATCCGCCTGCTATGTGAACTATCTATGAAGCATGGTGCAACAATTTGCAAAATGCTTGAAAAGCGTAATTTTTTGTAGTAAAAATAACCACAATACTTTTATCACTTGCGTGCTTTTATGAAAGCGAAGTTTTATTTAGATTGTGGTGTTATTGACTTAGTTTTGTGTTGTAGAGCCATTTTTAAGGGGTTATGCCTAGCCATGGTAGCAAAAAAAATAGTTTTCCTTAAGAATTTTTTTAACGTAACTATTAATTATTTAAATATTATTATATAATTCTATATACTTTAAATTATAATTGGTAAAATTTTTATACCGCCTATTCCAGAGCACCCATGCCACCACTTTATTTCGAAAACGCTTTGTCACATATAGATGAAATAAAAATTTTGATTACCAAAATGAACCCAAAGAATCATTTGGTGTACTTTATAAATTCAGGAGAATACCGGAAGTATTCAAAGCCGGAAAGAATTTGAAGTCTTAAATGACAACTTAGGTCGAGTATGGTATTGTTTAATTGGTATTTTCAAAACAATCAACTTTTATAAAAATGTTTTTTAATTATCGTGAATACTTTACAATTTAAATTAAAATATTAAAATTGAAAAATGATTATTAAAAGCAGTTAAATTGACAAACCTCGTAATCCCTTTAGTTTAATCAGGATGATAAAAATAGAGCAGTTACTAAGAATTTTTCATCTTCCAATAACATCATGCTTGACGGTATTATTAAAGTTTCTGTATCTAAAGAATTTCAATTGAAACTTACAATCAGTAGTTTAAAAGTTATAGCCATTTTTTAGCGCCAAAAACTGATAGAGATGGGATCCCCCTTTGAGATTTTTTATTCTATCTTATAAATTTAGGTTTGCTGGTAACGATTCAAGTAATATTAATGCCATCCAATTCGTACATTTTAAAACACAGTGTTTTGAAATATGATAAAACATAGAAAATTTCAAAAAATAATTTTTTAAATAGTGGAATTTCAAATAACAAATAGGCTAATATTATAGATAGTTTTGAAATATGGTAAAACTATAAAAATATCAAAAAAATATTTTTTTTCAAAAATAGTCGAATTTCATAATATATTCGGTTTGGATTGAATAGTGGTTGACTCAGTCCGCATTTTTTCGAAATAAACACTTAGGATTAGATTCACTTTTTGCATTGAGTTTAATTTTCCAATCGTATAAAATCGTGGGATTCGGCTTAATAATCGTGATCGAATGAAAATTTGTAACGATATAAACTCGATTGATTTGACAGTTGCTAGAAAATTATTTTGTCACTTGCAAAATTTGTTATTTTTCTGTTAAGTGGTTTTAGACGTTAGGAATAAATCGTAAGTCTAGCCCAACCACTTTAACTGACTTCAAAAAAATTCAAAACAATAGAGCACAGGCCACAAAGTAACATTATAAAAAGAAGAAAAAGACAATAGACTAACAAAACATGAACGTATACACTATGTTTAGAAATTTTATTTCTCTTTAGTTTATAACTAGGATTAACCTCGGATTCAAGAAATCCAGTCCGAATGAGATAAACGCGTTGTGTTTACATGAATGAACATCCTGAGTCCAATCACAATCCAATCCCGCGAGATAAATGTAGTCTATGATTATAAATTTCTACCTGCTGATTACGGAAAAATTATTACTCTCCGACTAGTATTTAAAACTAACAGCCATTTTTACAGCGCTAAAAAATGATAGATCCAACCTTTGCACCAAATTCGAAAAATTAAAAAAAAAATTACGAAGTGTGACTCCACTTCCATACATTTGGGTTCGCTGATTCAAGTACATAATAATAATTTTTTTTCGGCAATATTCGACTTTCATATAACTACGGTTTTGGGTTTCGGCCTGGTGATTATGAAGAAATAAATATTTTTCAGCTACGATCATAATAAAATCATTATGGTCCTTAAAGAATAATTTAATGACCATAATGAAGTCACTATGGTTCTGGAACCATAAAAATTTCATTAAGGCCCACATTCTGATAAATAAAATGTCATTATGTTAATCAAATTGACACACGTAAAGGTGATATAGTTTGGACGCAGATAAAAGTATTTTTAAGTTAAATGTGCTCCTATAAATTATTAATGAATGTAAATACACGGGTATACCGTTGGACTAATGATTATACTGTTTACACTCCAACAAACACTTAAAATATTATCCTCTTTGAAATTTATAGGTCTATTTATGCTCAAAGATTTAAGACTTAAGATTTATGATTTAAGATGTATAGAATTATATCTCATCTGAGCATAAATAGACATTAATCTATTTATGCTTAGAGATTTAAGACCAAAGATTTATGATTTACCATTTCTTAAAACCGGGTGCATAAGTTCTATAATTTTTCAAAATTCTTAAATCGCTGAACATAAATAGATCTTAAAATCACCTCCATTCCTGAGTACTTTCGATTTGATTTTATAAAATTAAAGAAGTATATAGTTAGTGATTCCCGGACCATACAGTTACAATGTTTTTCCGAATACTAATTTTGTATTAAAATTTTCTTAGTTGGCGATTTTAAATTTAGTGATTATACCAATAATATAGAATATAGGGATTTTACTATATTCATTTTATATTTATAAATCTCTTTAAGTATTTTTTAAGTAGCTAGCTTAAAAGATTTTAAACATTATTTATATACATAATTGAGAGAATAAACTGTTTAAATTTTTAATGAAAGACTTAATTATTATAATATATTATTCATAATATAATAAGGGCTTTTAATAAAAATGTTTTGGTAACAAAAACAATTACCCATTGATTAGATAAGTACCTAAGAAGTAAACGAAAATACATCAATAAGTTCAGTATTGTTGAAAACGAAAACCATTTATTTATCTTACATTTGTTGTTTAAAAAAACAATAAATTAACATTCGAGAAAGTTCGAAGATATATTTTAAGAACATCTGTCTAAAAAAGTACAAACCAGCCAATGCGGCGTTGCAAAAGGTACAAACTCAACGAGGTGGAACAAAAATAAAAACGTCTAAACTTGAATCCAATTTTCCAGCTGGCCACACGCGAAACTTTTCTTTACAGTTTTCCTTCGAAATGAAACAATTTGAGACATATTGTCGCATCGGCGGACTTAATAAGCGAAATATCATGTCTGCAATGTGGAAGGCAGGCAACGTTTAGGGTACGGGAACGAGGATTGCAATATTGTCTAAAAGCTCCGGGGGATAACTGAAATTCATATGGACGCTATATTGTAACGAAAGCTATTTTATATTACGAGCTTTTTATAGACTAGCTTCAGTTCAGTCTCATATTAGATTTAACATTTCTTTATTTGTGTAATATTAGATCATAATATTGCTCAAACTTTTCAACGATTTTGTAAGGATATTAAAATTAAATATAAAACATGAATTCTAATTTTGAATATTAATTAACCAGAAGGAAATTATGAAGTTCAAGTTTCTTAAATATTTTAAATAATAAAAGTTCCTACTTCAGTTGTTAAGCTACAAAATCAATAAAAGCTTATTCCTCCACTTTCCACATTCCACATTTATTATTTTTATCCAGGTGAATTATATTTTAATGACTTAAAACGTATGCATTTTGTAAATACGTAAGATAATTATACTCAGAGAAAATAAACCTAATGAAAATGTGAATGCTGTACAAACAGCAACGGTTTTATTGCTCTACGTGCGTAGCATCCAAAATGTTTTTGTGGCTGGCAAGATAAAATGGGCACAGTTTAAAAAAGATAAGGCGCAAAATCCTTTTACTAGGATGGTTTACATAGCCCATGAAATAAAAGAAAGAACGATCTAACGCGTTGTTGTATCGCATCAGAAAACATACTATGGGACCAGAACAATTCCCTTAGTCTCTGACACCACATGTCAACATATGTGTCTGGTTAAATTAGAACAGGGAATAGAAAACTGTGCCAAATAAATCCTTACCGAATTTTTTGTCATTTTTAATACAAACAATAAAACAACTCCGGCCATTCATCTACAAACTTTTTGGATATAAAGTACTCATTATACTTGTTACAAACCCATTTTTGTACTTTATTATATTTATTAATAGTACCACGGATAAAAATTAAATGTCAGTTTTATAGTATAAGATATTACCCCACTTTTAAAAATAATAAAACATATTAAGGGAATTAAGTTAAAATTATTTTTGTAAGTTCGGATATAGTTATCCTGGAAACATTGAAAATTAGAAAAAACATCCTATTTGAACCAAACTTTTAAAAGGCAACGCATTATAGTTTTTATAGTGCTTCAAACCCAACAGCAAAGATAATGAAAAAAAGTAAACATTGATCACAAATAGTGTTTTTGTTTTATTCTTAAGAATACTCATCGATCCTTAAATTTTATATTTTTTGTTAGAATTCCGGCATTTATGAAGAAGCTTCCGTTATTTACGAGCCCTATAATGGACATTTGGGGGAATTGAGCTGGCCGATAACATGCGAGAACGGGTCAGGTCCGGGAAACATGGTAGCCTGGTTATTTCAGCCACTCAACCCCCAAGCTCCTGCATGGGTTGGTGGCATTATAGAGGTCCCGATAGTAAATCATTTCGCGCTCGCTTAACTCGATTCCGATTGAATCACGAATGCGGTTAGAAAATTTTGAAACGAATGCCGACGAACGGTTGTACATTTTTGATATCTATTCATATGTATGTAAATTAGTACGGTGGGCTGAAAATATTAAATTTTATATCTACCTTCTCGAGCATACATACATACATCAATTATTATTATATTCTAATATGTGCTTCTCCATACGCTTTCTATTATGTTTACGTGTTTCGCTTTAGATAAGATAAAATATTTTGATTTACAAACATTATATTCAAATGGGATATAACGAATTTAATTTAATTTATAGTTTCTTGTAAAAAAAACTTTTTCTATTTTAAGTTTCTTCTTCAAATGTCTCTTCTGGTTCAATGAGTGGCGGATACAGAGGGGGGGGATACTGGCGATTGGAATCCGAAAAATATCCAATTTTTCTTCTCTTGAGTACTGGACTTTTTATGGGCGTTCCAAGCATCAAAGTTTTAACTGTACATTTTTACGCTTTTTCTAATATTTCTAGTTTTTATGTTTTATTTAAAAAAACAATCGCTTAGTCTAATTTAAAAGTTCATCCAGCTTCCAGAAAAATTTTCAAGAAATCTTTTTGGATCAGCGAGTAATATCAATTATTCCTAAATCTGGGCACCATTCCATTTTAAGCAACCACAGTAAGTTTTTTAAGACTATTATGAGAGTTACTGGAAGCTTAATGAACCTTTAAATTAGACTATGGGAGTGTTTTTTTTTAAATAAAACATCAAAACTAAAAATATTATAAAAAACGTAAAAATTTTGACAGTTAAAAACTTTAAAGATTGAAGATAGATAAAAGTTGAAACAACCTTAAATGTAATAATTTTATATTATACAGAGTCCACAAAAAAACAAAACAATAATCTTATTTAATTTTTCCAAAATATATCCGAAAAATAGTAAGTAACTGTTTTTCAAGGGGCAACATGAGAACAAAAATATTATTATATTTACAGGGTGTCTCATTTGACTTTGTACTGTATGGGTATCTTTGTTATTATTGGAGATAGAAAGTCGGTTAAATGCACAAAGTAGTAGAGATTTTTTCGAATATCAATAATACATTTACAAAAAATTTGAATATCTCTTCGTTCCAACGCAATCTTGAAAAAACAAGAAAATGCGATTTTCAAAATATGGCTATAACTTCGTTATTTTCGGTGGTAAAATTTTTTTTGATTTAATACAGACAATTTTTTGTGTACAATGCAGTAAAACAAATGAATATCTTTTTTCGCCAACGGATTAACCTGAAATGAACCAAACTTATTTTTTTCTCCTGGCAGCCATATTGGATTTAAACATATTCGGAATTAGTGTACTTTTCTGAGTAATTTGATATATCATATGTAATATTTTAGAAAAATAGAAATTATTTTATTTTACTAACCAAAAATGGCCTTGAATAGATGTAAACTGTCAATACATATGTGTTAAGATTTATTTTACATTTAATATTTTTTTCGTTGATCGTTTATTAAGGAGTATTTTTAATGTATAGAAAATCATTCATTAATGACTCCTATTAATGCATGATTTTTGTTTAATAAATGATTTTGGAGGTGCCCTCTGTTGATGACGTTTCGAACGAAATTTTCTACGAAGTATACGACAATTGTGAATATAAAGTTAATTTAATTTGTTTTAACCTAATTAAAATTATAAATAAAATAAATAAATGTAATTTTAAATACACTTCAAATAATTGGTACGCCAATACATTTTATATTTATTTTATAAAAATGAGGTTATGTACACATCAAGTCATCATTAATTGACTATAGAACTCTCTGATAATAGACAACCCTCTTCGTATAATTCGACTTCGGTTATGATCGATCGGGTTCGTATTTTTTAATGGTGACATTTCAAAAAAGTATTGTAAAAATGATACTTTTTTCTAGTTTATCAAATGCACGATCAACGAAAAAATATTGTAACCAACTCGTAGGTTAAAATGCGATTAATAACCAACTCGTTGATCAAATAACTATAAATAGTTACATTTATGTTATTGACAATTTACACTTGAAGTCCAATGTGAGTTTGTTAAATCAAAAAATTTTTTTTTTTAAATATGACATATGGTACACCAGATTACAAAGAAAAAAATACTGATTCCGAATATGTGTAAATTCAATATGGCTGCCGTAAGAAAAAAATAAGATTGGTACGTTTCCCGTCAATCAGTTAGCGAAAAAAAATATTCATTTGTTTTGCTGCATTATACACAAAAAATTGTCTGTATTATGTCAAAAAAATTTTTGGTAAAACAGAAACTAAAGAAGTTATAGCCATATTTTAAAAATCGCATTTTCTCGTATTTTCAAGATAGCCTTGGAAATGAATTATTAATATTCGAAAAAAATCTCTACTACTTTGTCCATTTAACCGACTTTCTATCTCCAATAATAAGAAAGATACCCACAGTCCAACGTCAAATGGGACACCCTGGTATACTATACATATACAGGGTGTCTCACGTTTTTTCCAGCAAAATTTTTTTTAGATAGTAAATATCATTCCGAACAAAAAATTTCCTATGAACTATTATGTTTTTTCGACTCCTTAAAAAGTTATAGCAAATTTTAAATTAATAAATTTTCATGATTTTTGTGGAATACCCAGTATAATATTTTTTCTTATTATATTTTTTTTATTTAAATCAATTATTATTTGGATTTTTTCTTTGCCAAATTGGTTTTTTTGAACATTATTGGCCGTTTTTAAAATAAGTAAGCAACGAGGTTAAATTTCCCTCGGTAAAATTAAGCATCTAATTGGCTTAAAGATATACAAAATCCAAAGCATACTTGATTTTATTAAAAAAAATTAAAATTAAATGAAATTTATACAGGGTGTCCCACAAAAATTATTAAATTTATGAAATTTTAAAATTGCTGTAACTTTTTAAGGAGTCGAAAAAACATAATAATAGTTCATAGGAAAATTTTTTTTCAGAATGACATTAACTATCTAAAAAAAAATTTGCTGGAAAAAAAGTAAGACACCCTGTATAGGTATAGGTTGAGATAAAGTGATTAGTCGAAATATCTCCAAAAGTAAGAGTTTTAAAAAAAACGTTTTAAATAAAAATTATTTGATCTTAAAGGGGCCCCAGAATGAGAACAGTTAGTTTTCACCTGGAGGATTTCTTCATGGTCATTCTAACCCTAACTCAGTTTTTTCAAATGGAAACCCATATTTTTTTATTTGAATCTGAATCCAGCAAAAAGAAGAAGAAATTTTTGTCTAAAGCATTTTTCTTTTTAACCTTTAGTTTTAGCACAATTTGTGTCTAAGTTTTTCTACTTTTAGGCTTATTCCTTACATTTGCGAATATCTGTTCGAATACATTTTTTATTGCTATTTATTTCAATATTAAATATGCAATTACAACAAGAAAAAGTTCCAAAATTCGCGACCACCTCCCAAATAATTTAAAAAAAAATATGAGTAATTTTTTTCGCGAATTTTGGACCATTATTTTCTTGAAATTGCGTATTTAATATTGTAATAAATAACTATAAAAAATGTATTCAACCAGATATTCGCAAATGTAGGGAATAAGCCTAAAAGTAGGTAAACTTAAGACACAAATTATGCTAAAAGTAAAGGCTAAAAAAATGCTTTAGACAACACTTTCTTCTTTTTTTTGCTGGATTCAGATTCAAATAAAAAATATGGGTTCCCATTTGAAAAACTGAGTTAGGGTTAGAATGACCATGAAGAAGTCCTCCAGGTGAAAACTAACTGTTCTCATTCTGTGGCCCCTTTAAGACCAAATAATTTTTATTTGAAACGTTTTTTTCTAAAACTTTTGGAGATATTTCGACTATTCACTTCATCTCGACCACCCTGTAAATACAGGGTGATGATAAAGTTTGGAACATAACACAGTTCAATTTTAGTTTCTCTCTTAGTATAAAAAAATATTAATGACGTCACTGGTAATTTATCAATGACGTCATCATCGATTTTTTTAAATGGAAACCCCCACTTTTTTCACTTATTTTTGATAAAAAAATGATTGCATTTGTAAACAAATTTTTGTATAAAAATATTTTAATGTAAACTTAAAATTAATTTGTACTATTAAATTTGAAAGATTTGAATGTTGTATTAGATTTATTTTGGCTGATTTCAATAAATGGTAAAATTCAAATTTTATTCTTTGTAAATTTCCTTACATTTAAATGAAATTAAAAAATTAGTTTTTCAAGTCTATTTATTAAATTTTGTTAAATATAATTCATTTTAATTTATTTTTATAAAACCTTTTTCGTTAAAATATAAATTTCATTTTTTGAAGTAAAAAGATTTTTTATTCAAAAATTCGTTTAAAAATTTAATTGTTTTTTATATCATCGTTTAAGTGACATGAATTTCTATCAAAAACGAGTAAAAAATGTGGGGGCTTCCATTTAAAAAAATCGCTGATGACGTTATTTGCTAAATCACCAATGACGCCATTAATATTTTTTTATACTAAGAGATAGTATTTTCAAAACTAAAATTGACCTGTCCGAGCGATTTTCTGAAAACAATTAAATACGGCAGTTGTGAATTATGTTCCAAACTTTATCATCGCCCTGTATATACTAGTACAAATAAATGTTGTTTAAATTTTATGTTAAATAATAGTATATTGTTACAATACAATGTTAGTGTATATTGGGTTGAATAAAATTCATTTCTACTCCGTCCTTTTATTCCGTGTCAGTACAAATTACTAATTTCTACTCCTAGGCAGTACAAAGTGACCATGGAATCAACGAACATAAAAAGTGACATTTTAAAGCCTTTCAAACGTCACAGAAGACTGTACTTTAATGACGTTTGAAGAAAAAACATATTATAAACAGTGGCGTAGCTATCATAGGGATAAGTGTTGCGGAGCACCGTGACCCCCTAGGGCTAGAGGTCCCTTTTTTACTTTAAAATGAAATTTTCAAAAAAGTAGATGTCATTCTGAACAAAAAAATTCTATTAACTAATATTTTTTCGACTTCCAAAAATATTATAGGTTTAAAATTTTAAGACTTTTGGTTTTTGTGAAACACCTTATCTAATTTCCTTCTTTTCAATATTTTTTTTAACTTAAATCAAATATACTTTTTCGGAGTCGTAAAAAAAACGTTGTTAAAAGTTTTCTTCTGAATGACATATAAAAAATGCTGAAAAAACTGGAACACCCTGTATAATTGACCATCACCCCCCTAAAATTTTACTCTAGATGCGCCACTGGATTCACTAACTATTTTATGGATTGCTTTAATCCCACACCACTCGTACCACACCTTTATTTCGAGAATGCTTTGTTGGAAACGCTGCGAAAAAGAATTTACTTATCACAGTAAACCTAAAAATTTTGTTGGTGTAATATGTAATTTCTAATAACAAAACCGGAACCAAAAGTAACTTTCAAATTATTAATAGCGACCTAGTTCGAGTGTTGTATTCTTGAAAAAGTTTTGCAGTATCCTGTCCTTATATTATTAACAAATTAAAGATATATAAATATAAAAAAAAAGGATGTAGGTACTAGACAATTGAATTTATATGTATATATAAGTAATTGTAAATATTTTATTGAGAAATGGATAGGAAAATATATTAAAAACTAATTAAATCAGAGAAGAGAAGATTGGGAGAGTTAGATCAATTGTTATAAGGTGGCAATCGTTTTGCAAGTATAATCACGCGCAAAGATATCGAGGACACAAAATAAATATTGTGACCCAATAACAATTCTTCGCGCACACGAGATTACGCGAAATTTGAAAGAAATTAATACGACTTAAGATGCTGGTGGGCTCCTGTCAAATTTCTTGTGATCTCGTGTTTGCGAAGGCTTCTTATTGGGTCAGAATATTTCTTTTAGGTCCTCAATATCTTTGCGCGTGGTTGTATAGTACCTTTCTCCAATTGTAGAATTATTCTATGGAATTAAGATGATAGAGACAGAGACAGAGAAAATGATATTTGAGCGATCTTCCATTTCAAACTAACGTAATCAGGTAATGATTGAGGTTATCATTTATGTTTTGTTTTTACGAAATAAGACAGATCACAGACGGAAGATAAACATCGTCCGTCGCATTACTACGCAGATGCACGCAGTTGTTAGTTCCATAGAAAAATGGGAGGGTCATTCATGTTGCAAGATTTGACAGTGTTTCAACTACTGTCATAACGTAGTGTTTATTACTTTATGATTTATTATTATAAAGCTATACTAAATCAGGCACCTAAAGGAGTTTAAAAAATATTACTGGGGTTTCCCTGTTATTTACCCCTAATGCATAGTATTTACATTTTGGGGGTAGATCGGGCAAAAGAAATGTAACCAAATTGCGGAAGTTTTTTCCTCAGCGGTTCTATCTATTTCAAGTTTGGTACCTTGTAGGAGGTTAGCTTCAGAAAGAAAAACGCAAAATAACCTCAATATTTTCGCACGATTTTAAATTTTTCTCTTATATCCCGAACCATGAGTTTTTTGAAGATGAATGTTTTATAAAAAAATTAAGTAGAGTTCTTTTTACCAAAGTTTTGTTGTATTTACCAAAATTTGACTGTTTTGGTAGAGCAAATAACTTTCCTTTCTTATTAATTATATAAGAGAAAATGAGATACACTATGTATGCTCGAGCAAAGTTGGTAAAAAGAACACAACCATGATTTTATGACAAGCGGTATCGGCCTAAGATCGCGCGAAAAAAACAGATATTTTTTGGACCTTCTGCGAAAACTTCAAGAACGCCCGCCAGAGTCGTATGGTCGAGTGGGCACCTTCCAATCTTTCTAATAAACTTGCGACTCATATCCATTATGTACGAAGTAAGTACAATCAAAAGTCAAAATTGTGTTCGATAGGTACTGGGACGGACAGAAGAGTACCAAGTGCATTAAGCGCTTGAGGAGGTCGATCAAAAAGCAGTGTGCAAATACAATTTGGCAGAAACATGATACATCCAGTTTCACAATTAGATTTCCTATATAATAAAATGGCAATAGAGTGATTAATATTATGCTAGTGAAAAACTGATTAATATCAATGCTAATGCTGCAAAAGTAATCAGCTGCATCAGACAGTGGTACTGGATGGGGCTCGTTCAGGTCGTCATCTTTCCTGCATTTGCAAGATATAAGCTGAAGAAGCTTGTTAGGAGTCTGGGGTTTCGGTGTGGTAATGAGAACCAACCCATTTTTATCAACTTCCATACTGCTCTAGATCCAAGTAGTTTCTTCTCCACTGCTGCACCTGATGGAAAACTTTGAAGGTGTGTGTTGACTTGCAACTTCAGTGGTTTACCAAAAATCAGTTCATTAACTTTTTCGGTTCTTTCCTTGCCATTCGAATCGATAGAAAGAGATACATTCAAAGACTTAGATCTCAAATTCGATCACTTTTAGCTCAGACACTAACGTCGTAAGCTCTAAGTAAGTCTAAGGGCTATTGTACCTTATTTTCCTTAATTTTCAGGCAATTCTTAAAAATCCCAAGTGACAGTTTGTTCTCTGCCCCATTTTTTTAAGGAACACTTATCTACCTAAAGATAAATTTAACTTAAGTGACATATAAAAATTTGTAATATTTGATAAAAAGAAATTTTTATCGAGTATTTCAAGATTTTGAACCTAATCGGAAAAATTAATTTCTTCAATAATTTATAATTATTGTCAAAACTTATTTAATCTTTAAAGCTTGCCACTAACTAAGCAAGAAAGAGTAGGATTACACTTTTCACAGATTGCAGCTACTTTAGTTAGGTTTGGAATATCAATATATGATAATAATATCAGAAAATAGTAAAATATAAATAAATTTCTATAATAAAACAAATGATTTTAGCTATAAGATAACATAATTTCCTTCAAATTTCAACAAATCAAGTACTTAAACAAAAAGTATACTTAAAAATACTGAACTCAAGAAGGTGATAGGTAGCTCTAATCATATTGTGTTTCATATACTATCAAGAACCAGCTCAGGTGCTAAGAAACAAAGCTGGCATGGCATAACATAAAAAATAATTATCAAAAAACTTTTCAATATATCGATAACCGATTTTATTCAGTGGGATTTTGAACCACGCCTTAGACTAAATCTTAAAATCAACATTTAAGAAATTATGATAATAAAAAAAAACACCTAAAGACAAAATTAATCCATAGCTTTAAATTAGTTATTTTTATAAATTAGATTTTAAGTTACTAAATAAATATAAAGAAGCCAACTTTTACATGATAATAAGCGATGTTTCCAAATTCATGAAAATAAAGAGGTGAATTCCCAAATTTAACCCTTCATATCTCGGTTAATTGGCCAAGAGGTTTTTTAAGCATTTTTTCAAGTATCGCTGAAAGATCCCAATAAAGTAGGGAGAGCTTATGCGAGAGTTCTGGAACATCCTGTATACTAGGTGTAAAATTTTAAAAGCCGCCGTGAGCGGTAATAAATTGTTTTAAGAATCCGAGCTATGAACCTTCAATATTTTCCTATGTACAATATTTACAAAATCCCAGGAGAGACAAAAGAATTCAACTTAATTTTCCGTAGTTTGATTAAAGAGTTATAAAAGGCAGAAATTATACTGATTAGTAGATAATATAATTTTCTTGGAATCCTCGCTCATATTATTATTTTAAGGCGTTAGATTATTAAATGCGTTGTTGATCCGAGCTATCAGCGCCTTGGAATATCCTACTTACTGTATTTACAAGATATATTCATATCGTTAGAACTTTTATAAATAACGCTCACGTTTCCTGTTTTATCAAAGAACTTGTGTCAAAAAATAATTTACATACTCATCCAAAAGTTTTTATTTCCAAATAGGAATATTATTATTTAGTATTTCACTAAGCAATAATCCTGTCTCGAGAGGCATTTTTTCAAGACCAGATACAATGGGTTTCTGGTCTAGTTAAGTTCTTGACATATATTTCTTGCTTTAATTCCAAGAAATTTTGAATTTCTTGTATCTATAGAAAGAGTCTTCATTAGATTTAATTAAATTACAACATATTTTTAAATTTATTCCCAATAATGTAATAACAACATAGTCATAAGCGCGTTATTGAAATTCTGCATATCACGCACATTCCAAGGAGCGCACTTTAACCGCCCAATTACAGAATTAAATGTAACACATTACACATTATGAAGTAGATAAATAAAAAAACATAAAATCAGGTATGCACTTCGTTCATGGTCCTTCGAACCAAAGAGAAAAAACAAAACTTTGTGAAAACCAGGACTTCGTATATGGACCGGGCCCTCTATAAAAAGAGAAAAAATACCGAAATTCCAATCTTCTAGAGCGACTGTGAAAGGTGGTATAACTTTCACGACATTTTTTAAAAAGTAATAAAAAAACAATTTCATAAGAAAAGTTGATAATTGCAGTACCAAAAAAAAAATCAAAAGAAGATAAATATAAGTTCTAAGCCGCGTCGAACCTAATTCAAAAGAGATACGAAAATAATTGATTAATTCTTTCCAAGTTGCTAGATAAAATTCTGGGGCTACCAATAATTCAAGAAGAGTCAGCGAAGAAAATTAATCAGGTCGACGACGCGACGTAATAATAGAATGTATGGAAGCTTTAAAAAAACCTTGGTATCGACTCCTGTGCCTGGGGACCATTGTTGGGCAGAATCATCATAATAAAAATTAGCAACAAACAATATCTTCAAGTCACTGAAATGACTACACGAGGTAGAGGACTTCGAAGGTCTAATACAATTTCTCAAAAAGGGAAACTATGTACTCCACTGCGCTACTTGGGCCAATCACGCATCAGACGTAGCGCCAACTTGTTTCAAATAACATCTTGAAGTCACTGAAGAACCCGCACGAGGTTCAGGGCTTCGAGGATAACAAAACTCATGGCTTCTTGGGCTTATCACGTATCAGACTTAGCGCCAAGTTTCTCAGAACAACATCAGAACAACATCTTCTTGTCACTGAAGAACCCGCACGAGATACAGGACTTAGAAGATCCAATCCAAACTCATGGCTACTTGGGTCAAGTACGCATCAGACTTAGCGCGAAGTTGCCCCCAGGGAACATTTTTCAGTCATTGAAGAGCCCGCTCGAGGTACAGGACTTCGCAGATCTCATCAGAATTGCCCGCTATTTTGAAGATATACATCAATATAAAAAAAATCGACATGGCAGAGCTACTATTACAACGAGACCACTAGTCCCAACTAAGAAATGAACATGTTTTAAAATTTATTCCCAATAATGTAATAACAACCTTAGCTCGTTCTCTTATACTACTTGAGTCTAGCACGCAACATGCCTAAGCGACGAAACAGTTTGACGTATAAATGAATTCATTTATGTCGGACGATGACTCGGGGAAGAATTTTATATATATGATTTTATACACAGATTCCTGGACATACGCACACTGGACCCGACAGTCACGCCCGACAGCATGTGACAGCTTGAGACTGTTTGCAACCGTCACGCACCGTCGCGTAGCGTCGGATGCAACATGTTGAAACAACTCGAGGCGGAATGTTTCGCCGCTCTGTCACTTAAGTCAAACGTTAAACCCGCTATTTGCATGCACTTGATTTTATCATTTGACAAAGAAAAACAAATGGTAATATAGCACAACATGATCAATGAGTTCCATACTGCAAAGAATTTTATTTTTGTAATGGATGTGCTAAATATGTCCCGCGACAATTATCATCCGACATTATGTCTGTCGACAGCTTCGTTGAAAATTTTCTGTCTGCCGACATTTTGCCTCGAGACATTTTGTCTCTGGCTGTATCGTCGGTTGCAGTGTGCGGCGGGCTTAAGGGATCATATTTCTGTGTAGGACGTTTCAGAGCCGACCCTCCAAAACTACCCTTTAAAAGCTTAAAAAAATCTAAAAAAATCATGACAACTGATCTAAAGTAGTTTAAGACTTGTACTAAATTTGAAAGCTCTAGTGTAAGCGGTTTTCAAATAATCGTGTAAAAACCTTCTTTTAACATTGGTAAAAGTTACGTTAATTGTATTTGCACGCAAAATACCTAAATTACATAAAACAAAAGCGGTGATGAAATGGCTCGGCGATGAAATGGCTTGACGATGAAACGGTCAGCGATGAAACGGCCGGCGATGAAACGGCGGCGCTGAAACGTCCCATTCCGTCATATTTCGAAACCGATAGTAAAGACTATGATGTGTCTTATAAATATTTTGAAGCCCCATATAAATTAAAAAATCAAAGAGCATTACAACAATCTATGAAATATCTAAAATGGGAGATTAACACGTTCACGCCGGCGCCGATGTTCATGTTTTTCGCTGTGAGGCGGCGCTATAATTCATGCTGCGCGGCAACTGGCGGTGCATATGTTCGTGTTGCGCGTCATCTGGCGGCGCACGATTGTTGCTTGCTCACACCTGTATACGCGTCGTATTTGTTTGCTAACAATGCAAAAAATGCTATAAAAATTTGTCCAAGAAAAAGGGCAGAGAGTATGCCACTAACAAAACTAGAAAAGTTAAGACGTATTGTGGGCAGTGCAAAGGTCAACCAGCACTTCGCTTGAAATGTTTTAACAAATTACACAAAAAACAATAAATAATGAATAATGAAGTTATAAAATAAATAATATTGAATTTTTATGTTATTTTTTATGGAATTTGAGTTATATGTATTTATAATACCGAATTATTATGTTTATGTTATTGAACAAAAGTTATGTATATTATACGTTATTAATTATGCTTAAAAATAAATGTTTTTGATGAATTTGCGTAAAATTTTCATTCTTTTAACAATCAAATACGTACCACCGATGGTACGCACCGCCCGATGAGACAGTCTGGTGCGGGCCACCGATGGTACGCGCCGCCCGATGAGACATTCTAGTGCGGGCCACCGATGGTACACGCCGCCCGATGAGACAGTCTAGTGCGGGCCACCGATGGTACGCGCCGCCCGATGAGACAGTCTTGTGCGGGCCACCGGTGATACGCGCCGGCGTGAACGTGTTAAAGCGGTTCGTGTAAACTTTGTAAAGAATAGGGTAACAAAATTTCCAAATTTCTGTATTGAAAATCAACATTTTATTTTCTTTACATTAATGCATTAATTTTAAACCTTGACGTTCTGTAGCTATTAAAATTATTGAAACTAAAAAAGGATATATTTATAATCAGAAAATGACCTAAATAAAGAGAAGCTGTTTAGTAAATATGACACAATCGCACCTTTTGTATAATGCACAATTAAAATTCGATGTTTATGAATTAAAATTAAAATATCTGAAAAGCTATAGGAAAAAAATGAAAACATGTTGTAAAACTTCCGAGAAACAAGTGTTAATGCAGATTATAGGTGTTTCAACTTGATGGAATTCCACAATGGATATTATTAACTGGGCACTTAAAATGAAATCTTTAATTAACATTTTATGTGATTACAATGCTACCCTAAAGAATACTCAAATTACTGAAGAGAATTGGAGTCCTGCTACTCGAATTATCGAGTTTATCTACGATCTTTTCAAACATTATCTGAGTTAATTTCTGAAGAAAGATATCGTGCCTTATTAATTGTCATTATAGGTATAAATGAACAATTAGATAAATTGAAAAAGTGGACATTTGAATTGGATACTAGGGAGCTTAATTCATGAGCATCAGATTTTAGCTTTTAGCCCTACGGGCTCCAATTAAACATTTTGAAGCAGCGCGAAAATACAAACTGGATGAACTGCTTTTGAACACTGGCCGGTGGAAGTTGAAGAATTTCTATTTCACAAGATAATGTATTTAAGTTACATTTATTAGCTTATTCAATTATCTCAATTGAGCACTTTCCACAGCTCATTCGGTTCTCGTTTAATCAAGGGAATAACGTCTAGAGATATTTTCAAACATTTTGATTTAAATGAGCGATCTGAATGACATGGAGCATTCCGAAATATTATTGGACGACCATCGAACGACCAATGGGATTTGACGAGGATCGGTTAAAACAACTTATCTGAAAAGATTAATTTTGTTTGTTAAAAATTCATTTAAAAAAATGGACAGAACGTACGTTCAACGATTTACAACGATTAATCTACAGTTAATTGATATTTTATTTTATTTCCCAAGAAATTTGAAATGTTCAAAGGGTTATCCCGTTTTTTTGGCTAAAATTTAAAACGATAGTAATCGAATATAAATTTAAAGACTTAAATTACAGCGAATGGAAAAAATTGAGTGAAAAATATTATCTTATCCCTAAAATGGATAAGTTGATATATTAAAATAACCACAACAATTCAAATATCGCCCGAAAATCATTTATGGTAATATAATATTATCCTTTCAACTTGATAGAGAGGCAAAAATCAATAGGAACCCTATTTTTTACAGATTAAATATTGATTTATATTTAAGTATGTACCGCAATTTTATCGCAGTCGCCCAGATATACCAACGTGCTTCTTTAATTCCTAATATAGGGTGTAAAAAGTATCGCAATAGTAGCTGCAGACTGCTTCTGGTCGCGCATGTGGCAGATAAGGCATTTTTACGAGGGTTTATTGGATCCCAGTGGGCGTCCGTGTGGAAAATTCGAGTCATTTGCGGCGGAAAAGGTTTATGATAAGCGTCGGTCATCGCACCCCAGTGCCGATAGAAGCGTGAAAGTGAAGATTGATTTTTTACACTAGCTGTAATTTAATTCCAATTAACTTCTTTAAAAAACCATTATTTATTACATTATAACACAAAAAAGAGTCATTTATTACATATAGATTTAAAACAATAATTAGGATAAATTTTGAAATTTTATATTTAAAAATATAAACTTGTAAAAAAAATCCAGAGAAATGAACATTATTTAATCATCTTGTTTATTTAAAAATCATTTTAAATAAATAAACTCTCTTTTTTAGATTGAAATTACTTTCAAATTTAAATTATTTATTTATTAATACCTTTAGTGGTTTGAAGAAAAGTTGGGATAAAAAAAAGAAGCAGTCGGATAAGACAGGCGACATGATGTATTTACATGACTTTCTAGAGCGATCGCATAGGGACTTGGATTAAATCCATTAGGCACCTGGTCCCTGTCATCGCGCCTTTGCGTCCTGACAAACGACGAGTCCTCCAGAAAGAGTGATGATCCCATTGAATTCATTATTTAGAAAACTGTTAAATTTTTATTCTTGTAGTTTTAAATACTTTCTTTTGTCAAGTCGATTAACTTTTTTTGAACACTATTTTTTAAAACCATTATATTTTGATTTATTGGATATACAGGATGTCTCCAAATTAGACCAAAAAGGGGTAACTGATGAAAATAAAAAAATTCGTTTAAAAGCACTAAAAATTTCGCATTTTTTTTTGTACTTTAACGATAAAATTTTAACAGTAACAGTGGCTAATAAAATAGGTAAACGTAATCTATTTTCAATTAATCAAGTAACAAAAAGAGTATAACTAAAACAATATGCGTTGTTAGTTCATAGAATCTATAGAAAATTTATTTAATCATGGTTAGTAGAGCATAGCTTACCTTGAATTTATATTATGGTCACTTTTACTTTAATAAATCTTATGATTATCTTAATTTCAAAACGCTAATGGCCGTTTTCATCAACGAATGTTAAAACTTAGGCATTGTTTATAGCGTTAGTTGTTAGGTATTTTTTTATTATTTAATAGAAAATTCCTAGCAACTAGCGTTATAGGTAAGGCCTAAATTTTAAGAACCGTTGGTGAAAACGGGCATAAGAAACAGTTATACGACAGTTGGCAAAAATACTAAAAATATTATGGAATTGTAATCTACATGTTCCTGGCCTTCAAACTAGTATATTTCGGAAGAGTTGTGTATTTACACTGACAGGACCGTTAACTATATTATTCAATCTTTGGATAAGAATGTATTTCTAAGTGTTTGGAAATCAAGTTATTTAACTCCCTTCTATAAGAAGGGGGATATAGGTACGACGTCAAAAATTTCAGAGGAATCCAGTTGCCCAGAAACTTGATGAGCAGCATAGCTTTAATTCTGGTAGATCATATACAACCATCATGTTAATTTTTGAATCTGACTTGTCGAAAACCCTAGAGAGGGGATATCAAGGTGATGTAATTTGAAATGATTTCTCCAAGGCTTTTGTTCATGTCAATCATGATGTTTTGGTTTCCAGGTTGGATGCTTTGGGTATTTTTGTTGGTAAAGTGGCGTGGATACAAAGTTTTTTAATCGGAAAATGAGTATGTATGACATATTACATTAATGTGTCTTATGTGATTTGGGCTCCCTTTTTTGCCCCTAAGGCTCTCACCTTGGGCCTATTCAATTGTCTTTTGTTAATTAAAGTCTTAGCTGATATACAGAATATCTTTTTCTATTATTAATAATATTGATGATGCTTCCTAACTACAGGAAGATATCGACATTTTTAGCTGGTGTTGTATTAATGATGCACTTGAACAAACGGAAGTGTAAATCTATTTCTTTTCATCGTAACATAATGGTGTTAACAATATTTATCATATCAATTTCAATAATCTTAAACGTGTGAGTTATACTTCAGAGCTCTGTGTAATTTTGGATTCATCATTAGCGTTCAGTCATCATATTTGTATTCTTGTCTTGTCTTGCTGTGAATAAAAAATATATTTTCAGGAATGAAATTACTTACCAGAATTTAGTATTGGAACTTAATGCCCAAACCTTAGAATCTAGGTTAATAATCTTATGCCCGTTTTCACCAACGATTCCTAAAATTTAGGCATTGCTTATAGAGCTTTTTGCTAGGTATTTTTATTTATTTAATAAAAAATACGTTACAACTAGCGGTATAAGCAATGCCTAAGTTTTAGGAATTGTTGGTGAAAACGGGCATTATTATACTTTAAAAGCCATAATATTAAGCAACGAGTTTCATAAGTCAAGTATTATTGCACGCGTCCAAGTTTAAAAACGAGACGCGTACGGGCGAGTTTTTTAATGGACGAGTGCAATAATTGACTTATGAACGACTTGCTTATACTATTTTTTATAATTTGCGCAAAAATTAAATAAATTTGGAAAGTATTCGAGGTACAAATATTTCTTTATTTTTTTAACAGTTGGTGACAATGATTTCTTATTGAATCGTTGTTATAACAACAGAAAACATAGAAGTCTTGACAGTGACAGTTTAATTTAAGGTTTCAATTTTTAGATTTTAAGTTGCAGATTTTTAGTGTAAAACTAGTGATAAGTTGTTGTGTATCCTACCAGATATTCCGAAAATAGCAAAAAATAGTAAGCCCTTAATTTTTGATAAATCTTTTCATATCTTCACAAAAATTAATACCACATATTTGACTTTCCTTATTTGACATTTAAATTTAAAGATTATTATTTAATTTTTTGTTGGAAATTAATAATTTAACAGGAGTGAGGAATTATTCTGTATCCTATAAAAAATTTAGGAGACATAAAAAACATAGCAAGTACTTTAAATCTTGAAATTTATTTACGATAATCAATACCACAAATTTGACAGATCAATGCTACCAACTTCGAAAGCGGGTGCTATAATGATTGCGCTATGGCCCATTATGGTTTCGCTAGCGGTGTTTTAAAAGGAATATTATAGACGCAAATTATAAAATAGTTATTTATGCACCAAGGGAGCAAAGTGAGTAATTTAATCCTGAGTGTGGAAATTGTTGCCCGAGAAGTAGAAAATTTAAGTACCTATACCATGATTCGATACGGATCAGTCTGCATGAACTTCCGAGTGATGATGAAACATTCTATCGTTTATCTTCTAGAAACTTAAACAACTAACAAAAATCTTTTGACTTGTATAAATATAAGCATTTAGCATACTACATTAGATAAAACCATTAGATATCTTAATAAATAATACAAGACAATTTAGAGGTTAGAATATCTTGTCAATAAAATTTTTTGAATTTATGACAAAAACATATAATAAATTAACAAACAAAGTTTGCAATCGATGATGTATATTTGTGATTAAAATTAATCAACTGAAGGATAATTCCTTAAATCTACCTTTATTAGTGGCAAGGTGTACCAAGCAGCAATAACACAAGTTTGCAGAGTGATGGACGCTGCGTTTCGTGCTTATTAGCACTCATCAGCATCACATACTGCTTACTTGAGTCCTCTTCGTAAAGTGCAATGAAGAGGACTGCATTGCTGCTTGATACACCCAGGATGTCGCGTAGCTTATATAATAAATTCCTTTCCCAAATAAAAAAACCCTAAAAATTATTGTAGTAATATTAGAAATATACTTACCTATTAAATTATCAAATATAATTCAGAATTCAGAAACAATTATTTTTAAAAACTTGCGCGCCATCTGTGTTTGTAATATCTAACTACAGAATTTTTTTAATACCAAGGGACTAAATGAACCGTTATGGGACTTTTAATCCCTAGAGATTAAATGAATACTTGGTAGTAAATGTGTTACTTTTACTTCTGCCATTAAGAGAGAAAAATGGCTCATACTTTAGTCCGTTCTCTATAATTCAACCGTTTGGTAACTTTGTATGCCAAGACCCAAAATGTGATTTGTTTGCGAATAATATCCATATTTCTAAAAAGAGTGTTCAACACATAATTAATAATACCAATTTTCCTCATCCTCAGTTATATTTGAATTAATATTATAATACTACCCAGGTTCGAATACTGGACAAGAACAATTTTTAAATTTTTAGATTAGTTAATATTATTGTTTTTGTTTTTCCTTCTAGTTTGTATCCTGTCTAAATATTTTTTATTATTTATTATGTATAAAACTTTTTTCGCGTTTAATGTTAAATAAATATTATTAAGTAAATCGTACCAAAATTGGGGCAAGTACCTATTAACCTTCATTAGTCAGAGCTCAAAAAATAACACATCGGTGTAATTTGGTATTAAAATATAAATTTTAGTATAATACTTTTTTATTTAGTTTATTTTAATGTAATTAAATTAAATACATTGATTTTTACACGATTAACAAAAAAAAGTTAAAATTAATATTCTCTAGAAATTTTTGTGAAATTTCTTAAATATTGTTTTGGCACTGAACAGCAAAATTATGGTCAAGTGCTTTACAAATACATTTTCTCTACAAGTAACGCAATGTATTCTGTATTTTTTTATCTTTTGATCTGGGTTAGAGGAAACAACGACCAACGATGTACCAAACCCCAATTTAGAATCGACAAATAAAGTTACAGTGATGTTACAATTCTGCCAGATTGTATAAAAATAATAACAAGAAGCTATTACAATTTTCGGTATAAAAAAAATATGTAGAAAAATATTACACTGGAGTACACTTACACCCCTACTGACTAGGAAAAACATATTCTAAGTATTATATGTTCCTAAAAATTATTTGTTGCTAAACCTTGACCTATTTTAATTGTAGCCGATATCAAGAGAAATTATTTAGTTGGTATTGCCAAATATGGTGAAAAACAGTAAAACTAATATTATTTTCACAGTATGTAAGTATTAACTAAGTACATTCATCAATGAACAAAATCACTTTGACTTTATTAATTAATATTTACTTCCAGTACATTTCTTTTTAATCAGAAGGCCTACCTATAAGCCATAAGACCCAAAAAGAAACCAATTAGATATCAGAGTTAACAAATAGCAGGAAAGATGTAAAAATTAAAACCAGGAAGAAATATAAATTTGCACTCAGAATACAGACTTCCATATCAACATAAAATATTTAAAGTAAATTCAATGATAACCTGATTTTAGGACACCAGGAGGAAGAAGAAGAAGGAGATACAAAAGAAATGTTCAAATCGAATACAGGCACAATTTTGACATTGATGCAGCCTTCGAGCCTTCTCACCTATCCAAAACAATGTAATCGAAAAGATTGTACTGCAATTTATACGTCAGGTACCTCTTCAAAGTCAAGAAATTTCAAAAAATTTAAAACAGAGTATTATACGACTAAAGTGATACACAACAAGCGTACATGATTTCTAAGAAAAATTGACACATGAATAGAAAAAAATGATTATCGAAAACTCAATAAATAACAATTGATAATAATAATACATCTCCCACATACATATGTATATCTTTTATTGCCTTACCTCACATTGAGATGGAAGCTTAAAAGATGGAAGCTTAAAAGCATCTTCCTAAATACCCGCGATAAATTTTCCGTTGGAGATAATAACAAGGAATAGAAAATCCATCCCACTTTTCTGGAGCTTCTTTGCAAATTATGACCAAATAACTGAAAACTAATGCGAATTCCTAGAGGGCGCGCGAGTTTGGGAGGAGAAACTGTGAAAAATCATGAAATCGAGCATTAGTTCTGCAGTCATAACTCAAGTTTCCCTCGTTAGATTTTCAATTTTTTTTCAGATTTATAATCTAAATTGATTAGGCTAAATCCTGCCAGAGAGTTGCCTTCTGCAACCTAGCACAAAATTAATTAGAAGGGTCCAAAGTTAAGTTACTTTTAGATCATAATATTTTTTAGTACATTATCCAATTCTTTTTCCTTATGGTAGGAATTAAAAAAATGACTTCTAAATCATCTACAAAAAAAATTATACACAAATGTTGTTCGTACTAGCTTTTACGACTGCAGAACTAAACCACTATATTTTCCGTTTAAGAAATTGCTCTTAAAACATACCAAAAACCTCTTTTCAGTAAAGCAAGTTCACTACAAGTTCCTTCGCATGCCCTTCAGGTGAAAAATGCGCCAGCAGAATTCAGAATTCAAACGAAACGAAAAAATATTAATAATATTATTATTTTTTTAAAATATTTCATATTTTCAAATAAAATGACGTTAGTAGTGACAAATAGTAAAGGCGGTCTATATTTTATCCAAAAATTAAACAAATAAAAAATCTTTCGGTGATAAAAGTTGAGAACTTTAAGTGAGTGCAAAGCGTTTCGAAAATGCTTCACTAGATATACGAAGTATGAAGCCAAGTCGATTTAAGTAGTTATAGTAATATATTCCTAAGTATTTTATGTAAAAACATATTTTACTTTTATTAATTTTGATTCTAAAATGAACTACATGGTTATTAATAAACCCGAAATTCATTAGTTTGGCTTTAAATGAACACGAAGATCAAAATTTAAGTTCTTGACTTTGGTTTTCTGGTCATTACAAATACACTTCAGTGTTGTACGTAAAATAAATATAGGAAAAAAGCTCAACATGTCGTTTATTTAATCCTAAGAAAATAGCAACATATTTGAACTCGAGATTTATAAACTTATTTTGGGCGTAATAATATAAATATTTTTACGCATTTATAAATTTAAAAAATTTTAACTGTCAAATGTTGAGTTAGATAAAGAAAGTAAACGGAAATTATCTTTGCGCGTGGTTTATTTTTCATTTCAATCTAATTGGAAATTTAGGAACCGTTTCCTCCTTTCCGAATATATACGTACACAACCGGTGTGAAATTTACTTCTGCATCCCCCGGGAGCCATTCTGAACCGGCGCACCGTTTCTTGCTTGCACAGTGAGTTGACGTGTTGATTGTAAATAATTTGTATCTGCGGATTTATTAACTTTTCCCTCACCACTGCTCCGAATCGTGCTTTATCACGTCGCCTTCCTAAAAATATATACGCTGGCCGTAATCTCCGTATTGCGCTAATATATTATCCGGTATGAGTAATGAACAGGCTCTAATCTGATTAAAATAGATCAAACTTTGGGAGTCATAAATATAAGTGTTATGCTTGCGTGGTTCAAAAATATATGTGGTGGAGTTTCAGATGCCCGAACTAATTTTAAAGTACTTAAGTGGAAATGAAGTAATACAAAATTACATTAACCTAACCTATTAAATTATCATTATTTGTTAAGTTTTATGTAAATTTATGCATAATATAACTACTACTTATTCCTATAATTTTGTACAGAACGTTTCACTAAAATTTATATACGGGGTGAGTCAGTAACATGGAATAAATTCAAAAGTCGGGGACCGTCCGATTAAAAAAACGGTTTGACAAGTAAGATTATTTTTGTAATTGCGTCATTTATAATTTATATGACGTCATCGTACAATGCTCACGTATTGGCATCACATATTTTTAATGGAAACCCAGAATTTTAATTAAACAATTTGGAAGTACCTCTAAACTTGTGTCACCATGCAAAATTTCTTTGAGTTGGTGCCCTGTTAATTAATACAACGTTAACTGCTAGAATGAGAAAATGCTAGAACCGTAAAGTGGTAAATCGGAAATTGATAGAATCGGAAACGGCTATAATCGGAATCTGCTAGAACCGTAAACTGATAGAACGCTAATTGATATAATCGCTCGGGCGGCTTCGGTCCGCGTGGTGCCGTCTCCACATACAAAATTTGTACAGCGTGATGCATTTGTGGACCGAAGCCGCCCGAGCGAATCTACCAATTAACGTTTTATCAGTTTACGGATCTAGTAGTTTACGGTTCTAGCAGATTCCGATTCTAGATTCTAGCAGTTTCCAATACTATCAATTTCCGATTCGATCACTTTACGGTTCTAGCAATTTATGTTCTAGCATTTTTTTATGGATATGCAGGATTAGACGTTCTCTCAAACTCTTGACCAAAATTACGGGTATCTATTAAAAATATGCGATTACGTCACAGGACCGTTGTGCGTAGATGTAACACAAATTTTAAATGACCAAAGAATGACCGTACTTACTAATATTATTTCACATGGGCAGTATTTTTTTAATCTAACCGTTCTTACTTTTTTGAATTTATTGCACATTACAGATTCGATCTAATTTATAATTTTTGATGGATGATATCTTCGGAAGGAGAGGAGATAAGCTAATAAAATTTTGGAATGGTTGAGAAGTTTGGAGGTCCTTTCAGATTTACTTAAAATTCTAAGTTTCTAATTTAAAAAATGAGATAACGTTACGTGGGCATTGTAAGATGACGTCACATATATTGTAAATGACGTTAAATGTATACAATTATACAGTTTGACGTGTCAAGTCGATTTTTTAAATCGAACCTTCTCTGACTCTATGGATTTATTCCATATTAGCCTGTATCCCTGTATACATACAGAGTATCTCAAAAATCAAATTATCATTATATCCAAAAGTGATTTATATAGTACAATCAAGAAGTCAATATTGAATCCCTATATATTGGCCAAAATTCCTAATCATGAATAATGCTTAAGATATTTAGCACGTTAATTTACGAAAAAAGTCTTTATTTACAGTATTCCAAAAGATCTAGTACTAAAAATAATTGATCAAAAATGGCTAAATATCACACTATTCACTAACATTAAAAAAACCAACTTTTTAAATATAACTAAATTAATTTTGACTCGAGATAATTCAGCTATGATAACCAATTTTATCAACAGCTAGAGGGTAGTGCTATTGGAAATCCGTAATCACCTATCCTAGCTGAAATGGTTATGAACCACATTTTAAAAAAAACCCTAAGTTTAGTACACTGTAGTATGTAGTACCACAAACGTACAAATATACGTATACGACATAATTTTACTTCTTCCGGATAATTACATAGATCTTCCTTTGAATATATTTAATAATGTCCATGAAAAGATCAATTTTACATGTGAATCAAATAGTAGCTTATATTCCTGGATCTACTCCTTACGAGAAATATCAACGAAACAATTGATGTAAATTGGTATAGGAAAGCTACAAATTCCAATCGTTGTCTTCATTTTAATTCATATCACCATCTCTTACCAAAAAATCATTGTTAAACTTAAATTTAAAAATAAAATCATAACTCTAAGCCAGCAAAAGTTTCATGGCGGGAATTTTAGGATAGCTAAGACCTTTTTAAATAATTACAAATTAAAAAGTGAAATTATGTTTAGACAATCAGTCCGTTTTCTGCAATACACTGCTGTTCCTCAATGTTCCCTATAACCCTCTTCACAGAAGTAGATTTAAATACCCCAACTTCTGCTTTTTTTTCTACTCAGATTTCTAGTAACTTTGAAGAACTAGTATAGCATTACAGAAAACGGATATCTAAGCATTAAGTTTTAGTAATTTAAATTTTTTTTAAGTTAAAAAACAGCCGAGTTATTCTCATTTTAAAAACACCCTTCTATTCCGCCGTACCATGTATATTAAAAATTTATAAATACATATACATACATAAAGTTCAAAAATACCTATCAGAATTGCACAGTTATTACTGTTTAATTTGAATTGAATAAAACGTCAATTTATTTGTAAATTTTAATGTTTATAGGAAATTGTAAAGTATGCATACAATGCACTTGCCCAGAAAATGGGGCAAGTGGATTAAATAGCTGAAATGTATTGAACCCTTATGTCATATGCTACGGGACAAGAGCAGAATTTTAAATAAACCTTCTATAATATACTTTTTACCGCATTATAATATACATATGTATAGTCTTGTATTTCCTCATGGATGGGGCGAAATGTATGTCGATCATTTCTTATAAATCTAATGTATGTTTCTGTATATTAGCTATTACAATTTTTCATATACAAGGTGTCCCAGAACTCGGGCTAATTTATAGGGGACCCTTCAGAGATACTTGTAAAAATAGTTTTAAAAAAATCCTTTTGGCAAGTTAACCGAGGTTAGAAGAGACAAAGTTGGCAATTCGACTTCTTATATTTTTAAAATTCAATTTTCCAAATTTATGATAATAAAGCAGTTGAATTCCCAACTTTATCTCTTCATTTCTCGGTTAATTGACCAAGGGGATTTTTTTAACTAGTTTTCCAGGTATCCCTAAAGCGTCGCCATAAAAATAACGAGAGCTTATGCACGAGTTCTGGGACACCCTGTATTAGAATAAATAGAGACCATTTACAATGTTGCCCCGTTTAAATCTTACCCCAATTTACCTCATGTATATTACAAACTGTTGATTGAATTTTATAATTTCAATTATGAAAATTAAAGACTGGGATAGATGTTGAATAAAACAAAGAAAGCACATATTAAAAGCATCGACTATCTCATTTATGTTAGCCAACAACTATGTATGGTTGCTGATCACATGAGATGCTTCAGGCAGTCATCTAGTTGTCAGTCTTAAGTATAAATGTGCTTATTATAAACAATACTTCGCGCGATGATATATCGTTTGTACTTAAAGAACTTAAACTATTATATGTAAATTGTGTATTATAATATAATACGTATTTATCTTTATTATAGGTCATGCTTAATATTTTTTTTTATATTACATAAAAGATAAAAGTTCTTCATTTTAAAATGAAGTAGATTCTATTTTACAAAAATATGGGATTTTAAACAAATTAGGTCTAAAAGTGTTCATATCTAGAAGAAAATAAAAATGCAAGATATTTAAATTAGATATGTAATCAGCAAGAGAGGTAATGTTAAGTTTATGGTAATAAGACAATAACATTTGAGGATTTCTTCTACCTGAAGAAAAGACATTGTTTCGTGAAATCGAAAGATTAATTAATTAATTATTCTTTCCTAAACCGCGTGTTCAAAATCGTCTTCCTCAAAATAAGTTATATCCTTTTAGAACTAGTACCCTATAATAATACAAATAAATTTAAAAACAATGCATATCTTGCCGCCACTTTCCGCCGCCCACAAACTGAATAAAATCCAATAAACAAAATTTTATATGCAAAACGACAAATACTGGACTACATGCAGCACTTTTATTATTTAATCAATTATCATAAAAAATACTTAAATGTAGATAAATGTATGTTCTACAAAACGTCGCAACCCGATTTTCAATATCTCAAAAAGTTCCGCTACAATGTTCCAATAAAAATTGCATAAAAACACCATTTTTAAACAAGAACTATAAAAAATGTGTAATTATTTTTAAAAATAACTTTGCGCCGTTTTGTATACTAATTATCGCACTTTTAAATTCTGAAAGATTATTTATAAGGGCTTACAGCCAGAATTAGTCCAAGATTATTTATAAGGGCTTACAGCCAGAATTAGTCCAGTAAACCTCAAAATAGAACCCCATTAGAATTGGTCGTGTCATGTACGTATGTATATGTATCGTAGGTATACATTAAGAGCATTCCTTCCTTAACATTGTAAAGGCTGTTTTGAGGTTTACTGGACTAATTCTACAGCGCTTATAAATTATTATCACCATCACCATCACCATCACCATCACCATCACCATCACCATCACCATCACCATCACCATCACCATCACCATCACCATCACCATCACCATCACCATCACCATCACCATCACCATCACCATCACCATCACCATCACCATCACCATCACCATCACCATCACCATCACCATCACCATCACCATCACCATCACCATCACCATCACCATCACCATCACCATCACCATCACCATCACCATCACCATCACCATCACCATCACCATCACCATCACCATCACCATCACCATCACCATCACCATCACCATCACCATCACCATCACCATCACCATCACCATCACCATCACCATCACCATCACCATCACCATCACCATCACCATCACCATCACCATCACCATCACCATCACCATCACCATCACCATCACCATCACCATCACCATCACCATCACCATCACCATCACCATCACCATCACCATCACCATCACCATCACCATCACCATCACCATCACCATCACCATCACCATCACCATCACCATCACCATCACCATCACCATCACCATCACCATCACCATCACCATCACCATCACCATCACCATCACCATCACCATCACCATCATGCAATTTTCCATATGATGGGAAAGCGTGCGGGGGTTTAGTACCCGCTTTTCTTTGTTCTTATAGGGTAAATAATCTCTCCTCCAAAAGGCATGTTGTATGAAATCGGAGACCAAAAACTGTCGTGAGCTCCCGGTCTAATAGTAAATGTCATTCTGAACAAAAAATTACCTATGAACTATTATGTTTTTTCGACTCCAATTTTAAAATTGATAAATTTTTATGATTTTTGTGGAACACCCTGTATAATATTTTTCCTTATTATATTTTTTTATTTAAATCAATTTTTATTTGGACTGTTTACTGTTTTTTTGCCAAATTGGGTTTTTTGAAATAATAATTGGCTTTTTTTAAAATAAGTAAACGACGAGGTTAAATTTCCCTCGGTAAAATTTAGCATTTTATTGGCTTCAAGATATACAAAATCCAAAGCATACTTTATTTAAATTAAAAAAATTAAATTAAATTTTTACAGGGTGTCCCACAAAAATCATTAAATTTATGAAATTTTAAAATTGCTGTAACTTTTCAAGCAGTCGAAAAAACATAATAGTTCATCGGAAATTTTATGTTTAGAATGGCATTTACTATCTAAAAAAATGTTGCTGGAAAAAAAGTGAGACACCCTGTGTAAATACTATTTCGTAGTTTATGCATTGACATATGAACTGTCGAATGGAAAAGGCTATCATACCCTCACTAGGATGGGTATGAAAATCAGTGTATCCAATTGTCATAAATTTCCCAAAATTCATGATGTAATTACGAATAAACGCCTAAAATAACTTGAAATTTTTTAAACTTTGTAATTCTTAGGAAGTAAGAAATATTAAATTATCTATAATAAACGGAAATATTGAAAAATAATGTAAAATTTAGTTTCTGTTACATTTGTGAAACATCAGTGTCCAAACTTCATTAATGCACTCGCCTACGGCTCGTGCTCCAAACTGCGCCTTGGGCCGATATTCGGATCATGTCCACACTTGTGTTACAATATACTACAGTGAACATTCGATTGAGTCACCTATGATAAAAGAAACTTTTGGTATAAGCAACCCCTGATAGAGTAAAAAAATTTAGTTTTGTATCATTCAATATAGTCATTTTTGAAAAATTAAGTTTTTTCATAAGCCATTGAGGTTATTTTTATCTGACATTCGATAAAATAATCTTTTCAACCCTAATTGACCCTAATAAAGATGAAAAAACAAGAGACATTCATTAATAATTGAACCAAAATTCAATATTTTACGTGAAAACGAAAAGGGGACGAAAATAAAAATGCTGGGTGTTGAATTTGATATGGATAAATCAACAATTTCATAAATTGTGAAAATTAAAGAAATCTTAGAATTTTTCTTTAAATTTTGAATTACTCGTCTTGATATAGTCAACGTTTTATAAAAGCCACTTTTTTTAAATTTTGTTGTCAGTCAAGGTGACTATATCGAATTTTCACTGTATTTACATTTCATTCAAAAGTTTGACGTAAGTTCGTATGCGAATGCAATTCGATCGGCACGAAAATAACCTCCCTGAAGTTTATTTATAAAAAATATTTTTAATTGCGGCCAAAGTACTAAAAATTTTCTAGTGAAATTTTATTTGCATGCATTTTTATAAAGAAACGCTCATTTGACGATAATTTTACCAAACCTCGATTACCCGAAATGGAGAAACTTTCACTGAGCAAGAATCATAAAATATTTTAAGCCCGTACGTTATTTGAGCAAACTAATTACATATTCTTTAAAGGGTATACGTTATTATCTGAGCAAATTTTTTGTTTACGAAAATCGACTAATGGATTTGTTCGTAAGGGCTAAAACCTCTTCTGAAAAGAATTTTTACCTATCATTTATGCTTTGCTCAGATGAAGTGTTCCCTTGGTAATAAAAATTTACATATATTAGTATGGTTATAAAATTTTCTCAGCTGAAGTCCATCCCCCGAAATGTCTACCTGTGTAAAAATTTTAAATAATTTTAATATGATATAATTTAACTCTGTAAATAAAAAATGAAGCATTTTTTAGAAAAAAATACTTCTTATTTTATCTTAAATTGGTAAACAAATCGTCTGGTGAATTGACTCGCATATAGAAATATATTTAGAAACACCCTGTATAAATAAAGTTAGACATAAGATTAACACTTGAGTTTTTCCTTAGGAACTGAACATAAATCATTTTTTATAAAAATAAATTTAATAACATACCTTACATAAGCGATTTCATTTTTAAAAACAAATTTTTGTTCGATGTAGTAACATCAGTTTGTCTTTTACAAAGTTCTAAGAATGTGACAGGTTAAGTTATTGTGATTATGACGGAACTGCCGAAGTCTACATATCATCTACCTAGGTGCTAAGAAAGTGATATTGAGGATACAATGTCGGATGACGGATTGCGTCTCCCAAGTCGCTTACATAATATATTATAACTATATCTGATTACCATCCGTGGTTATACCTAAAAATTGTCTACCTCTCTTAGCATATAAAACCGCGCTTGTACTTTTTCCATCCAGCTGACGCTACGAGTCATCAATATTTATACTCCACTGCCAGTTGTTCAAAAAGACACGTTGCGGCTATATCGCACCACCTACGATTGCACAAGCTGTTTGAGTGATATTAAAATTCAAGCCAGAATAAAAATTTGCCTTGGCAATTCCGTATACAAATGAAATATCGTTGAGCGTCGAGCCTATCTCGTGTCATTGAATCCAAGCCTTATATTTTTTAGTTAGACACACGACCGACACTGTTTGTTTAACGGAAGAAGAAAACACAAGTCAATTCTCTAGAAAAATGCCAGATTATCCCACGTGATGAATTGAAATGGCAAAAAATTTAAGTATACCGTTTGTCTTTCTTATTTTAACGCTTGATTATTTACAGTTGAGTTATTTTCAAATATTTGCCAAGAATATTTAATGCTTAAGCTGAAAAAATACACAAAAATGTTATTTTAAATTTAAAGGCTTACTATACTTGGAAGGACTTTAAATTTAAATGATTTGACTAGAATCTGGGCGTAAGTATTTTCTATGCAAAAAAGTTAACATTATCGTCTATAATTATATAACCATCAGAGAAGCATGTTTCTGGGACAAAAATGTAAATTAAACTATTCAATTAAAATTAGGACCGGCTTATTCCATGCTTATTCATCTATCAGTAAAGTGTTCATTAGCCTTACTGACAGGATTGTTATCTGTAAGTGTATATTCACCTGTCAGTAATAGCAACGTTTCAGTAAATTTAGGTTACTGGATACTTTAATTTACTTTAGTTTGACCTCCCTGTAAGGAGATAATGAGAAGATTATAACCTCAAATTTGAAGAAAATGGCGATTTTTCTAAGTATTCTCTTTGTTTTCAAATTTTATAAATTAAAATAGATATTGTTATTGATGCCATGTATATAATCCTCGATGTCTTAGTTCAGTTGGTTTCAATAATGGGATAATTTAAATTATTAGGGTGATTTGGAGTTTTTCCTTCCAGGGTATATTACTGGAACTTCTGCAACACGGTTTTAAATTTTTCAGACTTTCCTTCGCGACATTTTTGTTTTTTTTTAATCCATCATATTTAATTTTTAGCATTACAAATTTTTAATTCTCCGAAATAAGCGCGCAAAATTAGTTTTTTATAATTTTTGAAAAGTCATCTGCAACACTTCCGGAACTTTCAGACTCCTAATTTTTATTATGAGACTTTTTTGTATTACCAAAATATTTGAAACGAAAATCGAATGCTCAAACCAAATGCCCAAATTTAAGATATACGATATACTCTTTTTGTTTGGTTTGCCCCAACAAAGATAAGAAAACACAAGACATTAGAGTCCATTCGTCAAAATATTTTATAGAAAGAAATTATTTTTTACTCATACGTCATATATGCAATAAAATTTATAAAAATTGAACAAAATTGAAGTTCAAATAACGCCAAAAGCCCAAAAAACATTGTTGCCATGTCTCTTTCATCGCTAAATGTTCAGTAGTTACCTGACAGATAAAATAGAATGACTATACCCAATTTTTTACAGGAGGCCTGTAACTTTACTGGACAAGTAACTAAAAGACACTTTACTGGACAGATGAATAAACCGGCATTTAGTCTCCAAAATTTCCCATCTTCTTAGGACTTAATTCACAACCTCCAAATTAATACTTTGAATTAACTTGAAACTTACACTTAACGTAGAAAATAAATTAACGTTAAAAAATCATTCACAACCTCGAAAATTAATGTACAAATGGTTAGCCCTCCATCTTGCGGTACTTTTAAGAAACTATCATATTCTAACAAAAAAACGTCAATAGTAATAAACTTTGAAGTGCTTTGAATATTATTATAAAACTAAAATGATTAATGAAACTAGTACATAAAAATTCATCGTGTTGGTTATCTAGTATTCCAATTTTCATGACAAATCCCAGGTGCCATATTAAATCGTCAACACGAATCATTCCGAAAATGTACGATCGTAAGAAATTAACGTAAGACTTTGGAGCTTGCAAGGTTTTGTGTTACCTACTAATTCTGACGTTACGTTAAGTATTAATTTGGACGTTGTCATGATGAAATTACAAATGCCAAACTCTTAAGTTACGTGTTAATTCAAAGTACTAATTTGGAGGTAATGAATGCAGCTTTACCCTTTCACTCCTGATTTTTTTTCGGAAAAAAATTATTTTGACTACTTATCTAAATTCTAAATTCCTTTCTTAATAATTTTATACAACGAAAATTGAATTTCATAAATATGTAATGTAAAGGACCTTATCGTTTTCCTATGTGTTTTTGGGCAAACATAAAAAATAAGTTAAACCTACAAAAATTAACTAAAATACCCCCAATATTAATTATTTCCAATTTCTTCAATAAATATGAATTATAAATACATTTATGAGATTTTACATTATTTAAAAAAATATTTGTTAACACGACAACAGCGGATTTTAAAATTCAAATTTTGACAAGTACTGTCAGATAAATTTTAATTACCTTTCATTTACGTTTAAATTGAAAGCAAATGACAGTTAAAACCAATAGGGTGTTTTCCTTGTGGAACCTATGTTAATAATCGAATAAAATTGCCAAAAGGATTAACATGATTGTAGAAACAAATGACCTTTATTATAAGGCACTTTAGAACAATGATTACTGTTACAAACAAGAAGTAATGCCCGGGCTAACAAATTCGTACGCGCTTTACAAAGGTATCTGGCGACTGACTCACTGTGACTCACACTGGATTGAAATGTTTCCCACATTGGGTGTTATTGTCATGCGCACACATTGCTTGCGTTTGTACGTTTATTTATAAAAACAGCTAAAACCGGCGCGTACACATAAAAAGAAATCCGGTACGCGCTCATGTAACATACTGGAATGCAACATTCTAGCAGAGGAGAAATAACTTGCCGAATGTCGTAACTAGTATCTTGCCTACTTGATAGAAAGTGCTTAGAAGTGCCAGAGGGTGTGTCCTACAAAAATAGAAGGAATTTACAAGCCCTTTGCCGCCACCAAGGTCCCTTCGGTTCTACTTTTTACTAATAATTATTGTGCATTTAATTTGGACGTTTCGTTTGAGAGGTAATAATTTCAATGTTGCCTGATTGTGCAATAAAGTCTTGCGATAACCTGTAAAAGATATTTTATTTTTAATTGACGCCGTAATATTACAAATCTTATTACAACTATTAAAACTATAGCCATTGAATTTACAGTATAAGTTTCAGAGCTCCAGGGAACTGGAAAAGTCATTTTTTATCAAATATTTTAAAAATTGCAAAAAAACGACAACTGTGTAAAAATTGTTTAATTGTAAAAAATATATTCTTAAATTATAACTTTATTTGAATAAAATAAATACTTAAAAATTAATTTCTAATCAAGTCATAACAAATATGTACTTAATTGTATAATTTTTATACTATTAAAGTCAATAAATCATAGTAAATAAATGGCATAGGCAACCAAACTACTTTGTTTGTTAGAAACACCGAGGAAAACACCAGCATCGTTGTCTAATTGTGCAAAAATTAATTAATTTCAATTGCGTTTTTTGGCGAAAGCGGTCTCCTAAAGAGCAAAATATTTTACACTATTGTATATTTATTTCTTATTTATATGTGGCATAAGTTTCATTCTTGTACAAAATGCTCCCAAAACCCGATAAGGTCCTTTAATAGTAAGAAAGTCGACCGCACTAAAGTCTTCCTCATATAACAGGTATGTTTTTTGTTGAATGGGTAGTTTTTATGTACTCAAGAGCCATATTTTTATGTGATGAAACTTGACCGAAGTATTAAAAAATTACTATTGTGCCAGTCGATGAAGAGTGTTAAGTAAATTGACAAAAAAATTTGCTGCCTCCTCCAAGCCCGACAGGAACCGAGGCAGTAACCCGAAAGTGGGAATAATTTTCAAAAATAGGCAACCACTTTTACTGACGTCTCGTAAGTGGGAATCATTTTCAAAAATAGGCAACTACTTTTACTGACATCAACACACCTCCCTTGCCGCTCAACGAACCTTTTCCAGCTCAACTGACTGAAATGGTATATTCAATGGATCATAGACAACATATTAAGGCACACTTAATACATTTACAAATAGTACAAATTTTTGTGAAGCTCGCTCTTGGACTAGGAGGCTAATTTTTAACCCCAAATTACATTAGTGGTAATGTATGAAAATATTCGACTTATTACTTGGACAAAATAGCATATTTAAGGGACTATTTAACGAAAATTTTCCAGTTATTTATATAACTTCAAATTTATTGAAATTTGACATTAACGTCACAAAATTATCGCTGATCTTTTTGACGTTTTACTTGTCACAAAAAATAATCACTTGGGAGTTAAATAGTCTATGAAATACAACATTTAAAAATATTTACCTTATTTTCAAATTTACCAAAATTTATTTATGAATATTACAATATTAAAAAATGAGTGAGAACAAGTGATACAATCGACTTCTGGAATGAGTTTTTATACTATTTTTTCTATTTTGTACCTTTTATCTATTTAAAATAAAAAATTATAGTTTTCAATTTTAGTAAATTTTTGGGTTAACTGAGGTTGGTTTTAAGACGTTGTTTTATTACCCTATTATTTAAACATTTATTTAATGTTTCCTATTTGTTAAATATTGTAGTTTACAATATTTAATAAGAAGCAACCATTTTCTGCTCTTTATCTTTTACCTGTTTTATCGAAAAGAAAGAAAATATAATCAAATGGTTAATATTTATTTATGTTTCTGCCCATTTACTATTTAACATATGTACATCTTTTATGGATACCTTCAAAATATTTAATAGGTATTTCGTTTCAAAAATAAAATAGTTTAAAAAGGGACTGGTGATGTTTGCAGAGTTCAAATGTAGTTGGGATACTTTCTTTTTACATCAGTTGCAGGTCACTTTTGTACAAGTTGTAAATAGTCCTTGAATATCAGGCCATAATACTTAAAATTTTAACACATAAACACACACCGAAATGTCCAAAAATAGGAGCTAAATCACAAATATTTTATCTATGCACAAACAGAAGTATGACGGTAAAATTTACTTCCATAGATTACTATAAATATTTTTAAACTAATGAAAAGTAAAGTAAAAGTAAAATATTTCAAAATAAACGGGATATTTCTTCTTTACTTTTTAGTACTTGATTAATTTATCCAAATCATCTTAAGATTTTATTTTATACTTTTTTGATTAAAGCGAAGTATACGGGATTGTAAATATAGTTGCCTAAAAACTAATAAAACAGCGCCATTGCGTAGATTCCCCGGGAAAAATGGAGGCAAAACTTTTTATATGCGAGATATCCTACCCTGGTAGTTGGCAACTCTAATGTCAGGTTTGACAAATCATCAAATAATCTCTAAATCGCATGGAAACTGCCACCATAAAATAGACAAACTTCAGTGCTACCAACTCCGAAAAATAAACTTTACCACTCAGTAACGCACCGATAGCGGCTAGCAACGCATCGCTTTCAGTGCGTTAATATTAAAAAACGAGCTTCATAAGTCACATATTGTAGCACTTCAATTTTAATATACCAGCCGCGTAGCGGCCAGTATTTTAATGAACAAAAGCTACTATCGACTTATGAAACGAGTTTATTTATCTATTTTTTCTAGTTTGGGCCTTTTCATCTATTTAAAATAAAATATTGTAGTTTCCAAACTTGGTAAATTTTCTGGTACCAACTTCGAAAAATAAATTTTACTGCTCAATAACGCACCGATAGCGGTACTGACTAGTAACGCACCGCTGTCAGTACGTTACTAGCCATAGTAACGAAACAAAATAGAAAATAGTATATTGTAACACCAGTGTGGATATGATCCGAATATCGTACGATGGCGCAGTTTGGACCGCAACGCGTAGGCGAGTGCTCCAAGCGTCTAAGGGCGATATAAGGGATAATATCCACACGCGTTTTACAGTATACTTTTTCTGCGACAAAAATTAGAAGCAAAAGTAGTATCAAAATTATCAATACCCCGATTATAAAAGAAACTAGATTGTAATTACACATTATTTTTCAATATTTCCGTTTATTATGGATAATTTTGTAATTCTTACTTGCTAGGAATTACAAATTTTAAAAAATTCAAGTTATTTTAGGCTTTTATTCGTAATTACATTATGAATTTAGGGAAATTTATGACAGTTGGCTATACGGATTTTTCTACCCACCCTAGTGATGGTATGATGCCCTTATCCATTCGACAGTTCATTAGAATGTCAATGCATAAAGTTACTAAAAATGCTAGGGAGTAGAAAAACGAATTTTTCAATATACTAGAAATACCATAATAAATTAGTACAGGGTGAGCTAAAATGATTGTGGTCAATTCAAATTTCCCCCCTGGGGAATTTGTTCATTTCCATACCTCGGATTTTTGTATTGCTTCATAAACATCAGTTTTTATCAAGACTCATTTGCGCAACTCTGTGTTTTGTGTAAAGAGCATCTTCTTAGACACGCGCGATAAATTTTCCGTTGGAGATAATAATAAGGAATTGAAAATCCATTCCACTTTTCTGGAGCTTCTTTGCAAACTATGACCAAATAAGTGATAATTAATGCTAATCCCTAGAGGGCGCGCGAGATGGCGAGGAAAAATTGTGAAAAATCATGAAACCGAACATTAGTTCTGCAGTCATAACTCAAGTTTCCCTCGTTAGATTTTCAATTTGTTTTCAGATTTATAATCTACATTGATTAGGCTACATCCTTCCAGAGAGTTACCTACTGTAACTTAGCACAAAATTAATTAGAGGGGTCCAAAGTTAAGGTCATTATGTATTTTTCTGTACATTCTCAAATTTTTCTTCATTCTGGCAGAAATTAAAGAAATGACTTCTAAATCATCTACAAAAAAAATTATACAAAAATGTTTTTCGTACTAGCTTTTATGACTGCAGAACTAAACCACTATATTTTCCGTTTAGGAAATTGCTCTTAACATCTGCTGCGAAATTTAAGGTCATAATTATAAAAATTTGACATTTGTTGTAATATTCGAGAGCCAATTCTACGTTTTTTATTTTAGAAAACACAAAAAAGTTCTGCGTTTTCTAAAATAAAAAACGTAGAATTAGCTTCTAAATTCTAAGGAGTAAATAACTTTTTGTATGTTTGTTTAGAATTCTTTATTTGTTATGATTATTATATTCATTTAAAAAAAAATGTTTGCTACGCCATTGACTACTATACTTTGGTTAAAAACTAGGAGGACAGATTCACATTTTACGCGCCAAAATCTATGCCTCTAATTGGCTATTTTTGAAAATAGAACCGAACTGTCTTTGACTTCTGTAATTTATTCCGTGTTACAGACTAACCCTGGATGTTTTATGTTTCGGTATTTCACAGTCACAAATTTCTTCTAATAAAGTTTTAACAAATATCGTTAAAAACATTTAAGCAAAATGAGCAGGTTTCATGTGCAAATGGATTCCATATGGAAGCAAATTGCACGGGAATGATCCAAAATCTAAATATTAGAATAATCTAAAAGAAAATTATTAATAGACATGAATATCCAAATTAAATAAAAATATATTAAATTTAAACGTTTAAATGAACATTTAGAATTATAATAAACAATTTCATAAAACCTAATACTATTAATAATATTAAGGTTGGCTTAATCACTTGTCGTAAGAACAGACACTCTCAATTCTCTCAGGACGTTCCATTCTGCTTATAGGGACATGCACTTGACGTGTTGATTTAAGACAAGGCAAGAATGGCGCGTAAATTTAACGAGACACGTACCACACCTAACGCAGTTTTTGAACTCCTACTTTTGGTGAGTAACAGTTGCTATTCCTTCTTTATTAGATTTATAGAGCCTTAAAGTTTGAAATTTTGTTACAAAGTTGGATGGGTGATTGAAAGGTCTTGTCATCTTTATTTTATGAAAAAAATAGTCTTTCATCAATAAAATGTTGTTTACTTTTGATGTTTTATTTCTGGTAATCTTAATTATAAAATAAATCTAAGGATTGAATTAAAAAACAATATTTTTTTAATATAATGAAAATGCTGTCGTTTAACATACTTTTCACAAAAGACAAAACGAGTAATTACACGCATTATTGTGAAAATTAAAGGCGGAACTATAATAAAGGCATCATCCATTTATTCTTTTTCAATGCTTGTAATTAATCCACAAAAGAAGCCGTACGGTTTTTAGTATAAAAAATTAATGGGTTGTAACGCAGCCGTACTAATTGAGAGCTACGCAGTTCATGACAAAATTATGTGCACCACAACAGGTTTCCTTCGCCTTGCCTTTTTTCCTTGAATAAAGGCAAAGCGAGCTTTTCTAAACCAAAAGAGGGTATAAAATCTGTGCTCTAATGGAAATATCGTGTCGACTGCGCTCGATTATATTTTAATTGTTATTTTATTATAGCTATTACAGTAAGTTAGTCTACCGTGAAGTTAATGTTTTAATTCGTTGAAATGTCAAAGCTGATTTCAGAAAATTTTAAACACTGTTTACTGTATATCTGTTTTCTATAAATTTTGAAATACAATTTTTTATTTGGTAATAACATATTATATTATTAATATGTGATACATCCATCTAAAATTAATTAATTAGCATTTAATATAAAAATAAAAAAACTCACTCTTTTTAAAGATATTTAATGAGCCAGAACCTTTTCGTCGACCAATGCCATTGATAATGTCAACATTGGTTGACGAAAACGTTCTGGCTCATTAAATATCTTTAAAAAGAATGAATTTTTTATTTTAATATGAAATACTAATATTATATTATGTTTACACATTTTATACTTAATTAAAATGCATGGTGCCTAAGGGAAAATCACAAGGAAACTAAGAATGTAATACAATACAATGCAAAGAAAATGTTCCTAGCTTCTTCATAATGGGTGCCCAGCCCAGCAAATATCTCAGTTATTTAAAGAGGTAAAAACGGAAAACAAAAAGTGTTTTAAATATCTTTAAAAATAGATCGGATTTACCTTCCTTAAACGTCAAATTAAAAGATTTAAAAAAGCAGAACTAAAATTTATTTACTTCTAATAATTTTACTTAAGAAGTTAAAAGGGTAGTCCATTTATGAGAAGACACTTGAAAATATTGTGTTTTCTTGTACATGCAGTTCTCACCATATTAGGTTATTACAAGCTCACGTACTTTATTTTTCAAGTCTTCTAAACTTGTTGATTGGCTTATATATACAGGAACTCCATACTATTTACGCCATATGGTTATGCGTTCCTCTAAAGGAATATCATTTATTAATTCAGGCATCACTTCATTTTCCAAAAAATCCAATAGAGTTTTTGACAATCTTTTTAAAGTACTTTAAACCCTAAAGGTCCAACTAATAATTACCTAAAAATCTTCGAAAGATTTTGTCGATGATCGACTTAATATAATCTGATATTATTACAAACTTTTGGTTTTTACGTTTAGTGTTACTTTTCCTTTGGGCTGCACCGATTTTTATCCCAAGGGTCGTGAATTAAAGATAGTAAAATTGGGCACCAGTTTGGAGTTGTTATTAAAAGAAAAACGAAAACCTTTGATATGTTTATTAAAAAAATATGTTATTTAGTAAATACAAAAAAAATAAAGCATATTGTGTTGTAAAGCACTATTAATTGAATATTTCAAAATGTACCGTTTAATTGCAATCAAATAAGCTAAACATAATTCAAAAATTGTTCGGCAAAAGCATTAACACGGTAACTTGAATATAATAGAAATAATCTAAAACCTTAACATACAAATATCTCAACTTCGGAGAGATTGGGACTTCATGACTGATGAACTCATCAGTTACACATCAGCTAGACTGGCCGCTCATCGGGAATTGAGATCAACTTTTAACTGATGACCATGTCTGGATGGAGTAATAATTGCTAGTAAATTCACCACAGCCCGGTTACATCAAAACCCAAATTTGGAAGACACCAGATCCGCACAACAACATCAATGGCTTGGCTAGGAACTGTCCTATGATTACCTTTCTCTTCAACAACTCACCGAAGAATAGTTAACATATAAAAACAAAACTTTAAAATAAAAATTAAGTAAAAGGTTGTGAAGCAACAGCATTAATCCTGTCACGTTAGGGGTCAAATACATACATATTATCACAAAACAAAAGCAAAAGAGATAGAAATTAATTAGGTCTCAATCAGAGAATCAACAACATTAAATTTAAATATTACAAATGGGGATTAAACAACCTAACCTAGAAATAAAAAATGTACTTTTAAGAGGTCCGCAAATTTGAGTGCTTGATTTTGAAAATCGTTTGATATATTCGGTTTTGGTCATAACTTTTTTCCAGTGGAGCTTTCTTAAAATTTCTTGTTTGATACATAGATGGGTTTTCTGGTAACCAATTTCTTATTCCTTTGTTTTTATAAGTAAACCAAATTCTCATATGGCAGCAGTAAAACGGGCGTTTGACAAATAACGTTCGCTTAATAGCGCTTGCCAAAATTCTAAAAAACATATTAAAATAATATTTTTTTCTAATGCAAGTAATAAGTTAAGGTATAAACAAAGAGTTTGTTACTGCGTTTTTTGTTTTAAGTATATGTTTCAACTTTTTACAGCGCATCTAAAATTATGTAACATTTTAAGAAATTTTACCACAAAGCTCCACTGGAAAAAAAGTTATGACCAAAATCGAAAATATCTAAAGAATGTCAAAATCAAATTTGCCGACTATCCTCTTAAGATAAAATCATAAACAGATAAAAATCCGCTTGCCAAATTGTAGATAATAATAAAGAATAAAGATAAGATAAATCGTTACGATAAGATAATCAAGTGGACGAAAAATGTTAAAAAATTCCTAAAATATCAAGTTATACATTTAAAATAAGTAATTATTTGATATAAAGGTTAAAAATACGAAAAATACACAGTATATTTACGAATATAAATAATCAGAAGTGTACGCTTGAACTTATATCCAAATTTCCCCCCAGAGGGAAAACAAAGTCTTAAAATTCCATTTAGGAAAATACGTCACCAGACCTCGTCCTATGGCTTAGCAAGAAGTGTCTTGTGCGTCTTGTGTCTTATTCTGCCTAGGGATACTAATTTAAAACCAACCACAGAGCTACCGAGCCCAAACGTCCAAAATTGATATTGAGAATTTAAATGCCGCTACTTTTTGTGCTTTGAGTTTTTATTGTTTTTAGTAATTGCACTGGCGTTTATAGCATTTTTGTGACTAGAAAATTGGTACTCACACAAAAAGTTTACATAAATATTTATTACTCCACCACTTGCTTTATAAGTGACCACCAGAGGTCGTAACTAATCTCCGAAATCACCAATAGCGATACTTATTTTTGAGGGTACAATTTTGGCGACCTTGAATGATATATCATAAATGTAGGACAAAATTTACTAGTGAATGCAAGAGATAAAAATAATAAAAAAGTTCCTATAAACATCTGGATCTGGGTTTAGGTCGAGGGTGGGGTTGTGAGTTCCACGGTCAATTAGGCCGCCTATAAACATTTCCGATTTCGTTTCCTAAGGAAGCTGCAGTTCCTAGTAGATCCTAGTAGAGCATCTAAATATTGTACAGTACTTAATTTACATTTAACTCACTCTATGATTTTTTTCCTGATTTTTTGCTTTGTTTTAAGTGGTCCTCTAAACGATCTTTGGTGTTAACAACAATCTAAAATTTGTAAGCAATACGTTTTTATAATATATTTTCCCAAAATAGTATTCTTTAATCAAATTTACAAAAAAACTTGCTCCGATGGAACGCACCGTTTAAGAGAAAAATTAATTTAAAAATTGGCATGTATAAATAGTTGTCATTGGTAACCATAATAATATTTCTTGTAGAGCCTATTATTTTACCAAAATTACCGTAAAAATTTTAAACAAAGATTCCTACGTAATTTCGAAGTAGAATATTTACTTACTTTTAATAATATATAAATGATAAATGAAATTAATTACAAACAAAAATATTATCAATTTTGGCCCACATATTAAGATACACCCTGTATATAATAATTATTTTTTGGTAGCTTTAAAATTATGTACTATTCGATGCCATTTAACAAGTTTTTACGTTGCGAAAGAATTTTTGGATAGCAAAATGTGACAAAAATTTTTAGACAGTTAATTTAAGTAAAAATTCATACCAACATAATAACGTCAGGTTTTTAGGAATGTATTTTTTAGTACCTTTAAAATAAGGTGAAACTCAATAGGGGCAGAGTTGGGTAATATTTCAAATAAAAGTATTTCAAATACTATTTGAAATAGTTAATTAAGTATTTTGTATTTCAAATACTTTTTTAAAAAGTGTTTTGTATTTTCCTATTTTCAGGTAATAAAAGTATTTGAAATACTTCAACAAGTCTGAAATATTTTTTAGATTCAGTCTTTACAAATCTAAACAAATAGTCAAGCAAAGAGGTTTTGGCCTATTTTATGTTTATTATTTGTTATTTGTGTTATTCGTATTTATAAATTTGTTAGTGCTGAACTTAATAAAGTCTTTAATATGGTATAAGTTTTTTTCATGATTTAGCTACTTTACCTCAGTGTAGTTCAGATAATTATCAATTTGAGCACACCTCAACTAATTATTCATTATGTAATATTTGTTTATTGATGCTAGGAATACCGTAACTGAATGTATGTGGGCCATTTTTACCACAGATGAAGTTAAGAGTAAGGGGAAAGCATTGGTTCAGTTAAGTTCAAAATGAGTTCCTAAAAAGAACACGATGAAAGTAAACGAAGAAATTTGCTCAGATTTGCTCGAGAAAAGTAGTTAAAAAAACAGAACTATAGTTTTAGTTTATGAGTTGTTTTGATAGAAAAATTTTGACATAAAAATTTTATTATTGACCCTATTTGTAGATATTACATATTACATGGGGAATAGATCATTTAATTTTCAAAAAATACTTAATTGCTTACACAATAATCACCATATAAAAGTGAAATCTATTTAATATTATTCTATTCAGAGGTTAGTTTACATATATTATTTTCAAAAAAAACATTATTTTTTTAACTTTTTTATCTTTAAGATAACTTTTTAAATAATAATATGATTCGATACCTACATAGTATCTACATAAAAAGAGCGAATAATAAAATGTTTGTACATTGGCAAGGTCTATGAAAATAAAATAAAAAATAATTTCAAATACTTTATTTATTTCAAATACTTTTTTGGAGTAGTATTTTATAAAAAGTATTTCAAATAAAATTTATTAAAAAAGTATTGTGTATTCTGAATAGGGGCTGCAATTTAAAAAAACGGGGTTGTTCTCCACACAAGACACCCCAAATGACGAGAAAGTTCTAAACCATCTCAATTTTTACCGTATAAACATGCAAATTTTTGAAAAAAATACAATATACATATAGATACGCTCCTGATCCGTTACTTTTGCCGGACCCTGTATAATTTTAACTAACTTACCAGGAGTTTCATAAATTTTATCAAGAGGAAAGTGATATTTACAATTATTTTAAACTAAAGTATTACTTAACTATAAATGTCCATGTTTTTCTACGACAGTCAAATACTCTATTATCTTTGGCCTGTTAAAATTCCCTCAAAAAACCCGGACTTATAATCCTAATATTAAATATCTGCATCATACATTGATACCCCAGATTTTTTTCAGTAGATTTTTCCAAGACCAACAATAACAATTGTGAATATTTACTATACCGTTCCAACGGATCCAAAAATTTAAAACGCCTATTTGTTGCGAATTAAAAGACTTTTTGTTTTTTATCTCCTCAAATATTTGTAGGGAAATAAAATCTGGGCCAATCCGTAGATAGTTGGAAATAAAATTCACAGGCTTCTAAATATTTTTCGAAGAATTATAAGTTTAAAAAGAAGTTTTGTCGGTCGGGGAACTAGCGTAAAATTTAGTATTGGTATGACGAAAATCAATATCTATAAGGAATATGAAACACCAAGAGCGATATAACTAAATATCAAAGCTAGCATTCATGAATAAGTTCTTTCTTACTGCCGAGAATTTAATTGATATATATTATCTTAATTTAACAGAAATTTCTACAACCTTTTTACTTTTATTATCAGTCGGCATTAATTTTTAGTTGGCAAGAATTTGTTAAATAAATAACTTCAAGATATAGTTCGTTTTTGCTGTTAATCACCTTTCAACAAGAACTTCTATGTTTTCTGTTGTTATACATAGACCGGACACGCTTGACATTTAGAAAAAATAGGTGTTTTTTACTTCCCACTTTTGCGTGCTAATGAGCTAACTTTGGACGTTTAACTTTTACCATTCAATCCAATTATAACCGTAGTTATCGTAATCCATCGGATTAGTTGTTTGTTGTATCTGGTAATTTGTAAAATAAAGAAAAACATAGCTGTTTTAAAAAAGACACCAGCGCCCCCAATGTGTATCAGCGTGAACTACGGCGGCCATTTTAAAAGTGTCTATTAGCTATATTCACCTCGGTTATTTTCTTAATTTTTTGTGTTCTCTGATCAAATGAAAATCGAATTTGACAAGTTTGTATGGGTATTATGGTTATGTGAACCAGAAATTCAAATTTACCGCCAAAACGGACACTTTGAAAATGGCCGCCAGTTATACACAAAAAATTGACACGTGTTCGGTCTATGCACAGTATAGGCAACTACCAGTAGCGACACTTCATACAAATTACATGTTATTTGAAGGGACAATTTTTGGTGACCTTGACGATATATATATGTATACTCAGATACGCAGGCGGCAAATTTAAATTTATGTCACTTTTTCTAACCATAAAAATGTAACATACATTTGCAAAGTTTTGATTAAAATTGAAGTTTTTAATGATTTTGACAAGCTTAAATGTAATAATATACAGTTTTCATCAATTATTACATTAATTACGGTATTTAAATTCAAATGGCGACGCCTTTAAAATTATTTTGATCATAGAGAAATGTCACCATTTGTAATTTGCAGTTCTAAACTCAATGGTACCAGATACGCACCATAGAAATGGTACTAGGTTAGACACGGGAGAGTGTCGCTACTGGTAGTTATTTATACTGTGGTCTATGTATAACAATAGAAAACATAGAAGTCTTTGCTATTTAACAATAACTAAACACGAACAAAATCATCTTCTACTCATTTTAATTTTTAGATAATCTACAAAATAAAACCAGTTGACGATATTAAGAATAGAATTGATTAAAATAGAATTTAATTGATCAGAGTTTGACATAATTATTTTACAGTATTTAATTTTCTGTATGTGCACCGATTTCGTATGAAATCGTGTTGTGCCTAAATTATTTACCTTCTAATATAAATATTTGAGATTTTCGTGCAAGTTACTATCTAAATTGTTATTTTTATTTGGATAAACGTAGTATTTTACAATTTATTATAGACCTTTACATTTTAAGGAATATGTTTGCTCAGTCAAACAATAAGAAAGTGATTTTATCTGTTTACTATATGTTTAATTAAATGGTAGGTATATCACTTGCTTTTCTTCGATTCCCAATGAACTTATTGGTGTTTATATCTTCGATAGGTGTACTTGCACGATTTTCTCCATTAATACGAATATTTTGTTTTCTAGAGTATTGTTCTAACGAATCAATTTTTTCTTCCAAGTTCTGTTTTTTCCCTCGTAGACGGTTTTATTTTCCTCCATTTGTCCATTAAGCTTCTTTTCCATGTTATATATTATTTTCTCCATAAACGTTCATGAAGTAATGTTTTGTTTTATTTCTATTTTGATTTCAGCTAATTGATCTCCTGTTAATGGCATTTTAATGCTTTTTGCTTTACGCGTAATATTGGTTGTTTAGCTTTTATTTATTCTGTTTTACGTTGTTTATATTATTTTGTATCGGAGTGATTTACAATACGTCTACTCACGGCGCTACATCTGAGCAGATTGAAATAGAACACTCTGTATATTTCATTATAAACCATTATGAGAAGTGTAGTTCCTTGCTAACAATTGAAACCTTGTACATAAATGAATATCCCAGTTTTATTGCAGCTCCAACTTAAATTTTCTAATTTAGTAAATAGTAAGTAGAGTTCACCTTCCGTAATTAAATCGTTTTTTTCCCAAATTAAACTATCAATTTAATTTCAAGTTTCTTTATAATCCAATCAATAATTAATGTTAATTTAAGGTTTGATCATGGCAAGTAATTAATCGATCAACTAATATTAAAATTGCATTTTTCATTTTGCTAAATGGGCTAAGTTCATAAAATCTAATTTTCTATGTTCACTAATTGACATCCCTATTAATGATAAAATTAAGTTATTAATTAGGAATAACAAAGCGAGCATATTTGCATTTACGTAAGCGTAAACCGTTGTGGGAATTTTATAGTAATCCTTTGCACTTCCTAAGACTTATTAACCGTCAGGTAAATAACGTATTACGTGTTTATGTTAATTGGAAATTTTCAGATGGTTTGATAGCTTTATTTTACTTTTCCATGGTGTATTTTTATTTTATTACTCATATTTCATAAAGGTTTCGAAATACTCTTTAAAAGAGTGATATCACTTCATCGTCAGTCCATTTCATTTTCAATAACTTTTGATCGACTAAACATTTTTCGTATTACCATAAAAGTCTGTTTGATCCTACCTATACCAGGATAGTGATCTAGCAGGTAATCATCTTTATTTTTGTTATTTTCCAGACATCATTCCAGTTATCTTCATTTACGTCAACCCACATATTGGTAATGATCGATTAGTCGATTTCCATACTGTTAGCTGCGATTGAATCACTACCATATTCCGTGTTTATCGTTTTCGTTCCCTTCTTTTTTAGGTCTGCAACCTCTGCACGGTTTAAATAAGATCTATTAAATGCAAGGAGTCGAGTTCCGAAAGGCCGAAAGAGACAAGTCACCTAATCAGAACGTCAACCCCTAGGCTTCCCAACTAAGATTAAACTTATCTTTTTAACAGCCCATTACATAATATCGCATTATCATAAAAATAGCTATCCCCTGTTACTTAAAGTTAGTGGTTAGGGGTTTTTTTACTGATCTTCTTCACCAAAATAGTCGCTTCGAAACTTGGATATGTAGTTTAAAAAGTGAACCTCTTATGTTAGAACTAATTAACATCATTACAGTTATCTAATAATATTGATAGTAATAAGTATAATACATAGGTCAGCTATTATTCTAGTGTTTCCAAATAGTTTACCATAAATATTCGTATACATTGTTGTAACCTGTAACCACTTTCATACATGTAACGTTGGGTGTGCTTAGCCTAGGCTATAAGTTGTTTCGACCGTGCCAAGACAAGATTAGATACCAAATAGAAATAACGAAATTTAACAGATTTATTTTTGCGTGTTACTAGAGATATTGTTCTGCTGTTGGTTTAAAGCAAAGAGATCGATCCTTCGATTGATTTCATTCATCTTGAGTCTCCTCCTCCAGGGGTGAGGGTTGATATTCGTTTTTTTAGGTCCTTAATGTTGATGATTTCGTTTCCGGAATTTCCATATTAGGTATTCCCGCAGTATTCGATTTTTTAATTACTAAACTAAATAAATTATGTGCAACCTATCTTGTTCGTCACAACAACTTTACTATTTGGAAAAAGATATTAGGAAGCTCAGAATTGCAACTTATTCGATTGCCAAGAGGTAAACATAGCTCGTGAAGGTCTAGAATATTTTAGGATACATATACCTTATAGAAAAAAAATTACCTTCATCTTCCTATTTTTGACCGATAAATAATATACGTAAAATTCGCATTGAGTCGATTATGTTCCTTTTTCTACTATCTCTGGAAATAAGTAAACGATGCTCAAGGGGCTAATACTATATTTGCCTAACCAAAAAACCGATCCCCGATATCCGTTTTATAATTACAAAAATGAAAATAGAACTAAACAATATCGAGCCTTCAAATACTTAATATTTAACTAAGTAATTATTCAAAATATCCTTTGTGCGGTTAATAGTGGACATAATTAAATTGTATCAATAAATTATTATTTGAATTTTTTATAAACCTATATTTTGCTAAATTAAATTTCCGTTGTGTAAATAATATAAATTTGTAATTTATTTAATCATAATAAGGGTTGCACGTAATCTAATAGGTACATGTAAAATTTGGGATAATATAAAGTTCAAGAGCAATGTAATCATGTAAGTGCTAAGAGGACCATCAATCAAGGAGTTCAGGTGAACAAGCCGCGACGCAATCATGATAATGGCCGCAGGTGCAGAACTATTGTAAGACTGAAGGCGTCATGGGTTGTTGGCTGTCGTCCTTCGTTCACTCCTTGTTGAAACTTTGTCCTAATACCAAACTTACTTTTGCGCGCCTCCATCGTAACATTCTAGTAAAGTTATGTCCCGGGTCGTACTAAACCGACCAAGAATATAAAATTACCGCCCCCCAACTTTACCTATAACAATCAGCGTTATTGTACACTTACCGCCGCATAAACTTGCACGGGCATTCATAACGCTAACTTGGCTGGAACTTACAACGCACCAAACTGACAAATGCAAGCCCGTCATAAAATTGCTTCCAGCCGCCACCCCCAAAAGCATTACCAGTTTCTTTTAGTTCGCTACTTTCAAAGCGAGTTCTACTCACCCCCGGCACAAATAAAATGAGGCGCATTCAATGCAGGCAAATGGAATTGTCATATTTCTACTTGCTCGTAATTCACTTTCTTTTTGGGCGAGACGGTTCAAGCCCGAATCGTGCTAGATATATCAATTTGCTTCTTGATTCCATATATTTTGAGGGTTTTGTTTAAATCCTACAAAATTTACAACCTTTTACTGCATTTAAAATAGTTTTATTTTATTTAAATACAGGCTGAGAATAACGTTCAAGACAAAGTTGAATATTATTTTCCATTTTAATAAAAAGCATTTTACATCGTAAATTTATTAAATTATAACATATTTTTTAACTTTTCCCAATAATGTAACAACAACATTAATCACAAGCGCGTTATTGCAATTCTGCATATCATGCACATCCTAAGAAGCGCGAAGCGCACTTTAGCCACATAAGTTATTAATTACATGATTAAATATTAAATCATTAAATGTACCACATTATGACGTAGAGTTAGTTTACAAACATCTTTGTAATTTTAGTATACATATAAGCATGCCTTCTTCAAAATAAAAATCAGTTATCAGTGATTGTTCATCCTCTTCTACTACATGGGTCAAGCACGCACCTAGCAAAAGCGGCAAGTGGTCATTCCACCCCTTTTATACCACTTAGGTATAGCACGCAGCAAGCCAAAACGTTAAGTGGTTCCTTTAAAAATTTCTGCATTACTTGGATCTAGTACGCAACACGCCTATGCGCCAAGTAACTGCATAACCATAGAGGTACAGGTATAGGCATATATGAACCCGGATACAGGGTTTCCATGGCCTTGGGAACTTCCCCAACCATTACGCAGGCAGAAACTCTGGCTGTGGAATTATGTGCCCAGGAGTGCTTACGACGGAGACTCAAAGGAGCACAAATATACATATTGACCGACAATCAGGCAACGATTCGGACTTTAAAGGCCCACACCCTTGAGTCCAAATTAGCCTGGGAATGTCGACAATCCCTGAAGCAACTGGCAAAAGGAAACAAGCTCGGCCTAATGTGGGTGCCAGGGCACCAGGGCACCAGGGCATAGAAGGCAACGAAATTGCTGATGAGTTAGCGAGATCGGCCTCAAACCTTACACCGAGTGGTCCAGAATCGTTCTGTGGGCAGAACTACACACATCTACGGGAGGAGATCATACGGTGGGTAAGGGATAGTATAATGTCCCACTGGAGTCATACTCCGGGTTCAAGACAGGCGAAGAAATTAATTGAATACTCGCCCAAGAAAGCCACAAGGCTTCTCGACCTAAGCAGGAACGAACTGAAGCTCATTACGGGCCTTTTAACTGGACACTGCCCGTTGAGGTATCATCTCAACAAAATGGGCAAGTCAGAAATTAAAACTTGCAGATTCTGTGGCCTAGAAGATGAAACTTCGGAGCATATCATCTGCGAATGCGGCGCATTAGCTCGCACTAGATTTGATCACTTTGGCTGGACAACTCTAATTCCAGACGAAGTCAAGGCTATCCCTCCTAAGGATCTAATCAGCTTTATTAAGCATTTAGATATCCCAGGACTCCACTAGAGTAAGGGGTGAACAATAGATCAAAATGGTCGCAGTTCGGTAAGGCTCATTTGCAGCCAATCGCCCTCCTATATAATCTAATCTAACTGCATAACCAATCAAAAAAAGACATAAATGTAGGTCTTTTCGTTCATGGTCCTTCGAACAAAATGTGAAGACAACGCAGAAAGCTGGCCATAACGCAAAAAACAATATTTTTTTCGGTATTTTAGTATTTAAATAATTGCAGTAGTACCCCTACCATAGTTTGAGAAGAATTAAGGACATTTGTAGATCAGAACCAGCTTTTTTCTGTCTCATTCATAGACGTAAAACGCATCGAAACGTGTGCACGTCGCAACAAAAGAAACTGTTTTTACAAAGTGCATAGTTTTTTAATGCAGTGACCAATTTCCATGAATCAAAATGAATTCTTCCGGGGAATTTAAGTACTTTCATAATTAGCCTACTATAAAGATATACAGGGTCCGCCAAAAAAATGTAAACACGTATAGTAGATTACGCAATGAGCTAGAAAGTGACAAATTTTTTATGTGTGTGAACATCCGACCGAGGCGCCAGCCGTGTGAGGATATCAAACGAGCACAAAATTCACCTTCTTGCGAGTTGCGAACGCTATTTTTCCGACGACCGCACTAAAGTCTCCCTCAAAGAACATAGCTGGGTTTTTTGTTGAATCGGTAGTTTTTTATGTACTCAAGAGTGTGCCATCTTTTTTATGTGCTGAAACTTGACCGAAATATTAAAAAATTATCACTTCCGGTACCTCTTTTTGAACTGTTTGTCCCTCATAAAACATAGCTTAACAATTGTACCAGTCGATGAAGAGTGTTAAGAAAATTTATAAAAAAATGTGCTGCGACTCCCAAACCTAAGAGGAACTGAGGCAGCAACCCAAAAGTGGGAATCATTTTCAAAAATAGGCAACCACTTTTACAGACGTCTCGTAAAGGTAATTTTAATTTATGTTGCTCCGGTGCTTCATTTCGGAGTAAAAGTAGATTTTATAATTTTTAGCTAAAAATAAGAATTTAAAAAACATCATAAAATTAGGCTTTTCTGCAGAACTTTGATCAAGGATTATTTTAGTACTTTTAAAATTATCAAAAACGTAAAGAAAAAAAGATATGACCAAAAAAAGTTGATGATCCCACCCACATGTAACGGCCATAAAAATATTTTTTAAACTTTTATTGGACGAAAATATGTATCCTAATGTGAAAAATTTGTGGCCAAAATTTCAAATTAATATCTCTTATAATATTTATTTTTAACAAAAAGATATTTTTTTGATAATTTTTGAAGTTGTATAACTTTTTAAGGAAGCATTTCCAGACAATACTTTCTATAAAATATTCACAGTTATTCCGGGTCACCCTGTATACATACAGAAAAAACATAATACACATATGATATAAAAATATGGTTGCATGGTATACAAGAAATAATCTTAAACATTAAACAAGGATATGAGGATATAGGCAAATTAAACAGTGTTTAAATTGACACCTTTTAAGTAATGTTGAAGTTGGGGAAATGAAACGCGAAACAGATCAAAATTTGCATTATTATTCTGAATAAGTATTACACACCACCATCGATCTAGTAGCCGGGCTGTTAGTGCCATAGTTACTACCGTGAAATGTATTCTGAAGATGTATTTACCCCTAGTTACGCGATTAGACTGTTGAAAATAAAACTGGACACATGATAGAAGCTCAGAGCAATTGATATTACCTGTAACTATCTTATGGAGAAAGCATATATCTAAATAAGTTCTTCTAAATTTTAGTGATTGAATATTTAAATCTAACATTATATTATCATAGACGATATTTTCTTTATGGAAACCCATTTTGTGCGCTGCTATTCGAAGGAATTTATTTTGCACTTTCTTCAGCATCGAAGAAGCATTATCAGAAATCATAACCTGGTTATCAAACTATTGATGCATATTCTAGATGCGACCTCACCAAGGAAAAATAAAGAATCTTGAAGGTTTGAACAGAAAAATTCCAACCGATTCGCGAAATTTTTTTTTGCATAATTTTGCACAGAATTGCACCATTAGTTTCTTTGTAGAGAAATAAAAAAATAACCGTAAAAATTGACAAATAATGGTGATATTTCTTTCCCCTACATATTTATCACCTTGCAGTGGAAATATACAAGGCGGACAAAAAGTTCGGGAACGCCCATTTATTTTTGTAACGGTGAGTTTTTGAGTAAAATGTTTCGAATGTATTCTTAGTAAATTTCTTTAGTAAATTTTCCACAACCTTGAAAAGCCAGTTGAAAGTCACGCAATAATCACTTAGCTTTTTTTAAATACCTAATTTCTTTGCATAATATTTTAGTTCATGTTTAGAGGTTTACAAAACATATTTGCTTGTTTTTTAAAGGAGTTTGTAACTTAGAAAAGTATAAATTTGCAATACAATGAGTTGTGAAATGTCCATTTGTTTTCGAATTGAAGCAATTTTGAAAAAAAGTTTCAAATATAAGTTGTACATTTCTTAGTACCTTGTATGACAGGTTGAAGGTCACGTGATAAACTTTTTTTGAAAGCAACAACCCATTTTTATTGCATATTACATCAGCTTACTTTCAGAGATTTAGAGAACATATTTTCTTTTTGTATTTGAATACCTTCTGGAAGTTGCAGAGGTTTTTAAATCAATCAAATATAAAAAGTTTATCACCGTCCATTTATTGGTCGATTCTTAGTGATATTTATGACTTTGAATGATAAGTTGAAGGTCTTTTGATATTCACTGAACTTTTTCAACCAGCAACCACCTGCTTTTACATTGGAAAATTAAACCCTTGTAACTTCTAACCTATTTATTCAATGAAAATAAGAAAATATATCTTGTTAACTTAGGAAAGTACGTTACAATAATACGCAATAAAAATGGGAGGGAGTTATTTAAAAAAGTCAGTATTTTATGCCATATAAATGGATGGTTGTCCTTTAAAAAATGTTAAGTGATTATTGTATCACCTTCATCCTGCGTTTCAAGGTCATGTTAATATTCCTACATAATGTGCTATACAACATTTATTTGAAAATTTTTTCTCAAAAACTCTTTGTTTGAAAAATAAATGGACGTTGCCAAACTTATTTTCCACGCTGCATATTGGATAGAATATTATTCAAAATTGATCCCTGAGGAAGACCTATATTTGATGATCTAAATAGAAATAAAAAATTGATCTTTTTTGAGAAGAACAGTTTTTCCCGACTAATTTTAATGCCAGAGTTTAACTAATTTTCAAGCCTAAGTAATGGACTGGTCTAACTCTAATTCAAAATTAATAAGACATCAAGGTATTAGACCCCCAAAAAAATCTATACTACAGGTGAGGCCATAAAATTATTTTTCTTTGAGATGAAAAGGGCCTACGTTTTTGTTTATATTTACCACTTGCAAGATTCTAACATAAATGTAAATCATGATTCTGAGTATTAATTAAAAGTCTTAAGGGCAAATATTTTAATTTTATTTTTACACTTTTAATTTATGTAGTTACTAAAGCTAATTATAAGGGCACCGTGTGATGCTGATAATGTTCTCATATTAATCTCGTTTATTATTATAACACGGTGTTTATCATATTTTAATTTTGCCACCAATTTTAATGAAAATTTAATGTTAGCTCGTACCGAGTCAGGATGATATTAAAACGTAATGAACGCGCCTAAACGCAGCTAGCAATAAATTTATATTATGCTTTTATCAAAGGACAAATGCGGCTAGCTTACGAATAAAAATAATTTCTTGATGACTAATTAAAATTAATATATACGGTGTTTTATAGCATAAACGTAAAAAGTTAAGGTTTTTCTTTAATCTAACATTAAAGTAATTTCAGGATTTTCTTGTGCTTTATGCAATTAAGTTTTATACACCGTAGTGATTTTTTAGCTTGGATACAAAGTCCGAAAATTTTATAATTTTTATGTAAGGTAAATTAAATGAGGTTACTAAAGACTTTTTTTATTAAAACTAAGAACGATAGAAATAACTTAATTTATAATAGTACCAAATAAAAAAAATGTCATAAAAATATATTTATTAAAAATTAAAATTTTAGTAATTACATATATAGGTACCTAGATGAGTGTATAACTGGCACTATCTATTGTTTTGCTTTTTACGAGGTCCAAAGTAAAGTCATAACCTAATATATATTTTCATTTCAATAGTCAGATGTTCATCAATCGTATAAAATGAAAGGTTAATTTGATAAATTCCCCTTTTGAAAAATGTAAACAATATTTGAATATGATTGATGGAGGGGCGGGTGCGTAAACGTTGGATTGAGGATATATAGACTCTCCAGGGAACTTGTATTGAAAAATATAACATTTCTTTAGTTAAGTCTCATGCAAATTTTTACCTTTTTCATCATACTAGATAATATATCTTCTCGCATAAATGGAAAAATAATAACGGAAATTACTACATCATGTAGTACTATGATAAAATGCCATTTTTCACTGAGCGCCGGGCTAACAGATACTTTGGCGAATATACAAATCGATCTAGTTTCGCGCTGGTTATAATTTTATATGTATTACGAATACGCTAACAGCCCTACATGCATAAAAGATTAAGTTCCTGTTTATGGGAAACCTCCACTTTTATTTTAAATCCCTCATACATATTTATTGTACGCCCTTAAGCTCTGTGATAAATGATAATATAATTATAATAAATTATTTTGGTCAGATTTACGATTATTATCACACATTATCGCGCTACTAATGTATACGTTTACCAAACCAAATTACTTGCAGCATAACGATATAATTAAAGAGAGGCATAAAAATAAAGGAAAACAATTCTTTATACAAATATATCAGCTTAATACTAAATAACATGAATGTTTTTTTAAACAATAAATAACAGGTAGGCAACAATATTATCTTAATCCATAAATTTATAAAAACCATGTATGTACAATTTAATTCTAACATTTCGTAGCAACATCAATGTTCAATCAAAATATTTGGATACATTGTGTTCCAGCGCTGCGGGAAAGTAACTTATTACTCTAAAATGAAAAAAAGATTTAGACACGTGGTTTTCGACAGAATATACATTACTTTTAGGCGCACACTCTAAAAATATTTTAATAATATATCCCAGATGTCCATTCCAAGATCGTGGACGAAAGTTACGTTTTTTAAACAAAATACTCAGTATATTATGATATTTTCGAATTCTATATCAAAAAGTAATCATACCTTGTATTCGCGATTTCGGAATTCCATGTGCCCTCTGGATTTAGCGTTTTGAACTAAATCGGTGAGTGCTTGTCTGTAATATTACATTAATGTTGTACGCCGCTCTTACCTATTTTCGCAGTTTTCGTTTGAAATAAAAGGATTTATGGTTTTTGTGACAAGTAAAATTTTCAATTTTATTTAATTAATAACAATGACAAGTACTCACCAATAATCAGCTGATTCCGCGAGGGTTTTTCAAGGTCACCAAAAACGTATCCCGTTTTTTATATGAAGTGTCGCTACTTATAGTTCCTTATTGGGAATTTTAACTACGTATAGATGGCGCTATAAATGGAGGATATTCGGTACTTGTCATTGTCAAAAATTGTGTTTAAAATGCATTCTTGTACCTTATAACTACGTATTCAACAAAACACAAATAGATTTATCATTTAAAGCTTCATTAAATATCAAAAGAATGTACCAATGCGTTAAATCAAAAACGTAAGTACCGAATATCAAAGTCATATTTTGCCATCAGAGGGCGAGCGGAATCTAAAAATTCCCAATACTGTCTGTATATCTTCACCAAAGACGTTGGAAATACTCGGACAGGTCAACTTTAGTTTCGAGGGGGACATATTTTGCAATAGAGCTGATTCAAAAATCCATTCACCCCTGTGCCCTATGGACACAACCCCTAAAATTTTAATAGGGATGGTGGGGTAAGTAATACCTTGTTAGAAAGATCTTTTTACTCAGAGTAACATACAAAAAAAAAGTTAAATCGATCGATTCGTTTTAAAGATATTAAAAATTTAGCAAGTAGAGATTTCATGTCTTTTAAAATTGTGCTATGAACACTACGCCTTCAATTTTAAGTGTTTTGATGGGACATATTTTGCAATAAACCTGATTCAAAAATCCATTCATCCCTCGACCTTTGGAGTGGCCGCCGCGATCTCCCGATCTTACTCCCCTTGATTTTTTCCTTTGGGGGCATTTAAAAAGTAAGATTTACGCCACGGAACCAGGATCTCTAGCAGAGTTACGACAGAGAATTATTAATGAATGCCGAGAAATTACTGCTGAAATGTTACAAAATGTAAGAATTCCCTTTGAGCAAAATCTGTACGTTTGCATGGAGGTTGGTGGAACTCAATTCGAACATTTAATAAAATAATAAAAACATCCTTGAAAGTGTCGGGATCGATGGGATTCTTTAAATTGTTAAGTTTTCTTCAAAAAGATTAGTTAAGTTTAGTTTGGTTAAATAAAAAATAATGTGCAATACTGTTTTATTTTGAATTCTTTAAAAGAAACCAATCGATTTCACTTTTGCTTTTTAGTATGTTACTTGTGGTAAAAAGAACTTTCCAAGGAGGTATTACTTACCCTATCAAAAGACTTAAAATTGAAGGCGTGGTGTTCATAGCACGATTTTAAAAGGTATGAAAACTCTACTTGCTAAATTTTGAATACCTTTAAAACGAATCGATCGATTTAACTTTTTTTTTGTATGTTACTCTGGGTAAAAAGATCTTTCCAACGAGATATTACTTACCCTACCATCCCTATTAAAATTTTAGGGGTTGTGTCCAAAGGGCGAGGGATGAATGGATTTTTGAATCAACTCTATTGCAAAGTATGTCCCTCTCGAAACGGTATTACTATCTAAAAACATTTTTTGCTGGAAAAAAAGTGAGACACCCTGTATATTCCGATAGTAGTGTGGAGGACTTTTCCTTGCCCCTTTGCGGTTAAAATTTTATGTCTGGCGGACTTTACTTCATCATTAATCCCTTTACCAGATTATTGGCGGAGTTTGAAATCTCCCAAAATTTTATAAATTTCCTTGAGAGTCTTATGCGACAAAGAGTAATTTAAAAACGATAAATGAAAATCGTAAGGGTAAGATTTGCTATTTTATTGGTGGTATATTCTAATTTTTTATTATATTATTTATTTTAGACCTGCTATGGTGGAGATTGGGAACCAAAGAAACACGATGTAATTTGTAGTGTTCATTTTGTAGAAAGTTCATTAAAATCTTTATTTTTGGATTGATTGTTGGTAACTGCTTTAAGTAAAACTTCATTCTGCTATTTCTGTTTCACTGTAAGTTTCATTAGTTAAAATCCTAAAAGAATGAAACACACAGCAAAAAAAAATCAAAAATTATAAACAGTGAAAGTATCCATGTAAAAATTGCAAGGGCCATGTTTGAGCTTGTATAACATATTTTTATACAACCTATCCGGCTTTGATGACTGATTTGAAGCATTTGTTGAAAAATCGATTGTATTTTTGCTTCCTCGGATAAACTAAAGTTACTAATTATTTTTTAAAGGAAACATTATTGTGAGTGTTTTTCCTTCCTCGTTACTTATGTTTTATTTGGCCACATTTTACAGTCGGCTTACTCCGACCACAAGCACCCTCAGTTTTTGTTATGCTTATGGTACCTTTTTGTGTCTTTTAAACTCAATAACGGTCGGTCTAAAAAAGCAAACGACTTTTTTTCCCAATTTTCACTACTTTTATGGTCCAAAATATTGAGGAACATCCAAAATAAATATTTTTCTCCATTATAGCTCTAGCAACAAACTTCCAAATTTCAAAAACTACAATATTTTATAAAAAAATGCATAAAAAGGCGCAAAATGGAAAAAAAAACTGTATAAAAAACTCGTTTCCTAAGTTGATAGTAGCACTTATTCATTACAATATGCGACTTATGAAACTTGCTTTTTAATATACTATTTTTGGTCTTATTACAGAATTGAATATGAGATTTGTTCTTTCTCTTAAAGTTATTTTTCTTTGTAGATAAGTGAAATAGGTCTTTTAGTTTTTGACTGGATACAACTATCTCGTTTGAAACCCTGTTGTTATTTCGCATGTATAAAGTATAAATGTAAGTATAAAAGAAATTTCAAAATCAACTCATTAGATTTTCAAACTATTTATAATTTTTAAAGGAAGCTAATTCCAGAAAAACAATTTATAAAAAAAACTTTTATTTCAAATGCATAATTTAAATTAAAAAAACAGTTTATTTAAGCATTCGGTAGAAGTGTCTAACAACCAATTAGTGACCATACCTGAAAATATAATTAAAGTTAATGTCATTGTAACTACTATTTGCCATTAAAAATTCAGGGTGTGCGTAATACAAACAGCAAGTAACTTTGTATACTACGTAGATTAAACAGGAAAGGAAATGAAGCAAACAAAATTATCATGTAGAATTTAGAAAAATGTAAAACGCACCTCCAATAAAAATGGATAATGGCTAAAGTACTTGATTTAAATAGAAAAATTGATAATAAAAAGAAAAATTATACAGAGTGGTCTATACAAGGACACAATGTTTTTACTTACTTTTGGAAATCCCATTCTCTGTTATCGAGTGGACAAACTTGCCTAGTTTTTAGCCAACGTGAAATGCAGTGGAAATGATACGCATGCTAAAAAGTAATTATGTATATCAATTTGTGTCTTATAAATATATTGGGCTATTATTTACATTACATACTCCCCATGCTACAGTGCATTCTTCACTAGTAGCTGATGCCTGATTAGCTTGGCATTCAATACAGAGTTCCATGATATGATTACGACAGATGGCGCAATTGTCGACCACAATATCTAAACACATTCATTAAATAAATGGAAAATGTACTAAAATAATAAAATAATTACCCCATGCCCAAAGAGCAACTGCATTCCACTAAAAAAAAGAAAAGATTTTTTTTTGTTTAATTACAATAATAACAAATACACAAAATATAATATTTTTCTAATAGGTACTCAACATTCATTAACAATATTAGTCACTTCGAAGTAAAAAAAAATTCATATAGACCTTCAGCTTGTCATAGGAAATTTGATGCTGATAGTAGCCAGTATGCCCTTAAGGGTCATTTCTGTATTGACCTTGAAAGTGTTAAAAAGAGATCCAATTTGCGACAATAATACCCCGTATTCCGTGCAAACCAAACAAAATTTTATGAAAACATTCCAGTGGAAATATACGCGGGTGGTGCAATCGACTCTTACATTTGATAAAAAATAATCCGTTTTGGACCAATCCTACCCAGTATGCCATTCATTCCAAGTGAACGTTTTTGATTCATAATTTATCGCAAAATCATTGGCATACGTTCGACATTTTCTCTAAGGGCATTTATCGGCCCACAGGTCAGTTATCTACGAAAACGACTGGAGTCAATTCTTAAAATCCACGGATGGTTGAACTGCACATATCGAATGTGCAATACCCTAAAGGGCATACTAGGTATAATCAGCGCCAAATTTTCTTTAGTGAGCTGAATGTCTAATATATTCCAAAATAGAAAATTAAAATTTTCGTATGTTAAAAGGGCTAAGTAAACAGATTTATTTAACTAAAAAATGTTTCAATATCACTTCCGATTTCACTGGAAACTACATCATCTATCTTATTTTAAATGAAACACCCTATTTTTTGTACATATTATCAAACATTTAGTTTAATGTATTTGAAGTGTTTGTCACAAAATTTTTTTTTTCCAAACTAAAAAAAAATTGTGGTACAAAAAAGTATTGAATTCTTTTTGGTAAAAAAATAAAAAGAAACTGATGGTATTACTCTTAAATAATTCAAATACACAAAATAAATTGTAGTGTATGAAAGTTTTTCAGCCGTGTTTGAGATAAGTATATTAATTTTTATAATAGTAAAGATGCGTTTTTTGCAAATATTACCATTTAGATAGAGGATTGTTTTCCCATTACCGTGATACCTAACATGAAGGGAAAACCTAAATTTAACTAAAAATTTTTGACCAAAAAAAATCCAATTTTTTTTTAGTTTTGAAAAAGTAATTATTGTCACAAACGCAGAATGGCAGGGGTGGCCCTAGTTCTGCGTCAAAAGGTATATTTAACAAATTTTATGCTACGTTTCGGTGAAATTTCAACATTTTCAGGCAACAGCTTTAAAATCGATAGAATTATCTATAAACAATATCAATATTTTTTTCTTTCCTCTGAATTTCCTGGTTAAAAGTTGTTTTCAAAGGTTAAAAGGTAAGTTAAAGGGCACTAAGTGTACAAACACAAACAAATCAGGTTACCTGCTATTGCCCGATTTCAGATTACCGGTGCCGATTACACGCGCATGCTGAGTCAGTCCGCTATGGACATAGCTGCTTTGTTCGTGTTTTTTCCTTACACGCTTTTTGTATGTTCATGGCAAGGTGCAGACTGACTCAGGCATGCGCGTGTAATCTGCGCCGGTAATCTGAAAGCGGGCAAAAGCGGGTAGCCTGCTTAGTTTGTCTTTGTACACTAACAATAAACTTGACAGATAAAAATTATAAACATTCTTAGCATGTCGAGTAACTTCTTCACAATCAAAATTGGTCGTGAGCTTTGTGACTCCTCTGGGGAACGAAAAATGTTTCCGAAAAGGTTAGAATAAAACCCTAGCTAGGTTACCGAAGACTATATAGTTATTTATTCCTCAGGTAGGTTTCCGAACTCGGTCCTGGAGACTAACCTGTCAGTAAACAAGTCTATCCGAATTATCTAAAACCTAACGTACCCCAAGGATCTAACCAAACATCGATTTGTAAAGATAACTTAACTATACGAAGTGCTTTATACTACGTAATAAGTAAAATTAAAGAATTATATGTAAACTATACCAAAATAAGACTTTTTTAGGTTTTGTTTACAAGGAGATGTATTTAAGGTTATTATTATTATTATTACCTTCTTAACTTCAAATCTTGGCTTCTCTGCTTTGGTACTACTGGAAGGTAATTCTACTTCTTTAACATCAACATCCATTGCAGACGCCATACTTTACGTTGGAAAATTATCTAAATATAAAATAAAAGATGACATGTTATTTTCTTGTATTCAATTTTTGGGAATTTTCAGAATACTCCGAATTTATAAAATTACAATGACCGAGGAAAAATCACAGAACTGACAAACTTAGGTGATTAGTGCGATGTTGCCTCGTCCGCCTTACTACCCAGCATGTACATACAGAGTGTTCCACAAAAAATAATACTATACTCTATTCAGAGGCAAATTGGCAATTTCGATTCAAATCGCCCCTGGTTATAGGGGGTGCTTAATCCTTACTAAGAAGAATGGGGGTCTAAGTAGAACCATTGTATAGAGGGTGTCCCACATTTTCCAGCATTTTTATTTAGATAGTAAATGTCATTCTGAACAAAAATATTTTTATGAACTATTATGTTTTTTTCGATTCCTTAAAAAGTTACAGCAATTTTAAAATTTCCAAAATTTAATGATTTTTGTGGGACACCCAGTATAAATTTCATTTGATTTTAATTTTGTTTTGTTTAATTCAAGTATGCTTTGGATTTTGTAATTCTTTAAGCCAATAAGATGCAAAATTTTACCGAGAAAAATTTAAACAAAGCGTAAAATCGGTTTTGACCAGAGTTGAGTAGTATTTCAAATATTTAGTATTTCAAATTTCAGATTCGGAACGATAAATGAACTGCCAACCAACTTCCGTCCCGTTTACTGCATATGTGTAGATATACCTAGGACCCAGAAATAAAATAAATTCATTTCTTATGTCGGGAATTTTATGTTTGGGTAATAAATGAAAATATTGAAATTACATAGTTGATATTTGCGGGTTCTTCAGAGTGAATATATGTATAAGTAGAATTTGATAAAATTAAATTAAAAATTAGTAAAATAACATTTAATAAAAAAATAGAAACTTACTTGAAGTTGGATAACACTAATAAATAATTATTGCAGAGTAGGAACTATTGTAAGACACACCAGCAAGAACTATCTGCAAACAAAATATGATGAACCAAAGGACAAGGTCGAACCTTTTAAAGTAAAATGAGTGACCAATTAATACTGGTGGGGGAAATTACCAATAAATCTCTAAACACTAATTATAATGGAGAATTCTGAGTAAACTAATAAAATTGAAAACTTCTTAAGAGGTAATAAGAATTTAGGGTACAAACCTAGGTAACTCCAATCCCTATAGTAATTACAATTAAGCAAAATTAATACTAAAAATAAGCAAATAGATTCAAGAATATTAAACAGAGAAGAATACATAATTCTTAATGAAATATTTAATAAATTATTATTAACGTTATGTTTATGAATTTCAATCTCTTCTTAAATCTTATGCCAGCTTTTCTAAATGTAAAATTTGGATGTAATTATCTAAATGTATCAAAATTGTGATTGTTTAATCTTAAATGTAGTCCAAAAACAGAATTTCCATTACGAAATGCGTAAGCGCATGTATTCAAATTTATATGTATGTATTTAATAAATTTCGTAACATCGAAAACTCGATTGGTTTTTAATACAAGACTTTACCTCAACAACATTTCCAAGATGTTTAACAACCAAACTTCAGGAGATTTCTACATTTCTAAGAAAAAATCATTATGTTCACCTCGAATTTTAGTGATTAAATATCACTCAAGCACGTGCTTTCGGTCTTTGTTTAGCTGGTTTATTTTATTACAAATATTCAAAATGAATGAGAAATCTATGAACATTTATGTGTCCCATGACCAAAATTCCACCTTAATTAGTTTTATGGAACGAAACCTGGATTTAAGAAATGGAAAATTTAACAAGAAGTTTACTTATAAAACTGCTTCAAAATTTGTGGTAATAATGTCATACCAATGAAACTGTAGTACCTACACTGAACAAAAATACTATTTGATCCAACCTTCTTATTTATACAGGGTGCCCTAAAAGGTCCGTAGAAAACAATACCACATACTCCTGAGACCAAAAGAAGACGATTTAACCAAACTTATCTCTATTGAAAAGTGCTTCGTTAAGGTGCTAGAGACCATTAAAGTTGAAACAAAGTGAGATTTCAAAACTTACTTAAACAATGATAAACTTAAAACTAAATGAAAGAATTCGTTGTCTGACTGATTACAACTAAAAATCTGGTTTGTGTGGCAGTGGCGGTTCGTGGGGTAAAATATTGGTTAGGCCCGGAGTCTCCAAAAAAAGGGCCACTGGCGAAATTTTTAAGGCCCATGGGGGGATGCTCGCAGGGCGCGCCCCAAAAATTGTTGTGTGCTTTTTTTACGTATTACATCAGTAAGGTCAGAAGATGGGATACAAAATCTTAATTCTTAATTCATAACATAAACTTTTTTTTGAAAGGTCGACTTCTTTTACGTCTTATTTAATCAGCGTTAAATCTGGGGTTGGTCGAATACTAATTATAATGTGTCGTCTATCCACTTCAGATTTTTTGCCAAACGGCACTTCTAATAATGAAATAACCATATCAGAATTAATTTTTTATTTAAAAATCCCTGCGGCAAATTGTTTATCATATGTAATACAACGAGTGAAATCGTGATTAGCGATAATCACGTTGGTTCCACCACGTCAAGTTACAACAGGCAATAGGCATGACTAGGCATAGACGGGCATACACAGGCATAGGCAGCACGAAGAAATTTTTATTTAAAATTACTTCAAAAAATATTATTTTTCGATGATTGTTGGGTAAGCCGGACCTAACCTGCCTGTTCGGTAAACCGCCACTGTTGTCTGTGGGAAATTTACAAGAAAAACCCAGTAATGATAATTAGAGATCTTCTTTGTACCATGTACCTGTTTATAGTGGGTGCTTAATCCTTCCTAAGAAGGTTGGGAGTCTAAGTAGAACCATTGTATACAAGGTGTCCCGTATCGTTATGCAGAAATTTTGTGAGTGTAAACTAGGTTCAATAAATGTCGGATTTTGGGTAGATTTCCTCCAGCGACGAAACTTATACTAATATGTAAATACCACTCAAATATACAATTTTGAAGACATTAAGCTTGATAGTGGCTGTTAATGGCCAAATAACGGATTTGAAATTAATTAATTTTTGCATATTTAGATACCGATGTCATTTTTTCCAAGAAATGGTTTGCCTATGTCATATTTTTACTTTGAATTATCAACAATAATATAATAAAAAATTTACAATTAAATACATGTTTATAAAGAATTCATTATATATTTATTTTTAAGTATATTTTTTTGTCAAATATACGCATATTTTAATAATTTATTTTTTTAAATTAAACAATTATTCCATTATTGCCGTTTATATTTAATTTTTTAATAATTAAAGACTTTTGCAGTTTCCTGGATCGCTAATATTTTTACTGTAAATTAAGTAGGAACGGTCCTAATAGTTTTAATAAGATTTGTAATAATACGTGGCCAAATAAAAATAAAATAATTTTTACCGTAAATCTCAAGACTTTTATGCACAGACAACATTGAACTTTTTATCTGCTGACATTAAACGTTAAAATTTAAATTTAAAATCGCATTTATTAATAGAATTTAAAACTGATATTTTAAAATTATTGCCCTTTTTTAATATAAACGTAAATTAAAAATAAAGATTATTTATCTGACAGTAGTTTTGTCAAATTTGTCAAAAATTGAATTTCAGCGTCCACTGTTGCAGAGATAAAAATATTTTTTTTAAATAATATATAATCTAACAAAACTGTTCATAAGGTATATTTTACAGAAATTAAGCATATAATTAATATTAGGAGTATTCATTTTGAAAGGTTTAGAGTATTTTTATTTTTACCCAAAAACGCATATGAAAACGATAACGTTCTTTATCAATTATAAAATTGCTGTAACTTTTTAAGGAGTCGAAAAAACATAATAGTTCATAGGAAAATTTTTGTTCAGAATGACATTTACTATCTTAAAAAAATTTGCTGGAATAAAGGTAGGACACCCTGTATATTATATTCTCAAAACTAATTAATATTAAAACTTATTGTACCTGGAAAAAAATGTCCAATGAAATAATTATTAGTGCTTTATGAATCAGTTAAGTAGTTAAGGGCAGGGAATGCGGAATTTAGTCTTTGAAGTGTTTTAATGGGAAAATTTTGACATATGAAAATTTTATTACTGGCCTTGTTTGTAGATATTAGGTTGGTATCGAAACATATAATTTTCCAAAAAAAAAATAAAAAAACAATTTTTTATAAGATAAATGTTGCAAAAATAATCGAAAATAAATGTGAAATTCATGTAATACTATTCTACTTAGATGTTAATTTACATATATTTTCAAAAAAAATTTTTTATTCTTTTTAATTCTTTTATTTTTAAAATTACCTATTAATTTTTTAATTATATGATTCGATACCAACATAGTATCTAGAAACAGAGTGAAAATAAAATTTTTGTACGTCAAAATTTTTCTATCAAAATACTTCATAAACTAACCAAAATTCCACTTTGATAATTATTATTTATGATTCAAATATTATTAAATATATCAAATTTTAAATAATATTTTTTTTCTTTTTATTTATAAATTACAACAGAAAATTTGATTAAAATCAATTTTATTTTTCAAATATCCAATGATAATAAAATTTATAATATTTTTTGCTTAAAAAGTATGTAATCTACAAATTAATTAGATTAATATCTATCTAGAAAATTTTCTCGTTTGGTATTATAAGGCTCGATCACTTGATTTATGGTATTATGGATCACCAAGCATATGGGAATTTTCGTCTGAAGATTATTTTCTAATGACTATATGAAACAGAAAAGTAAAAGTTGGATGACAAAATTTTATTAATGTTTATAATTTATGATTAAAATAATAAATTTATAGACTATCGCAAAGTACTAAAAATCGCATGTATCATTCGAAGTACAAGAACTTTTTGTGGCTGGCACGTACCTATCACTTTTTTTTATTTTTTTTCATTTTACGTTTTAATAGAAATAATAATTTTTTTAATGTTCTGTTAGTTTTAGTAATTTTTTAAATTTGTAACATTGGCCATTTTTAATAATTAAAAAAGAAGTGGTTGAAATTTTTAAGGGGTAATTAAACAAAATAAATTTAAATAATATGCTAATTTATGTAAAATTTTGAATAATATCAAAAAATGCATAATGCATATTATTTAACACTTGAAGTGGGATTTTGTTTTATCTTGATATTTATTAAGCTTGAGGCTATTCTTTTGGGAGTGGTAAGTGGAGTAGTGGGTGAATTTGACATACCATTCATTTTCGCTTGGAATTAAAGACATCATAGTTGGAGTGGAGATTGTTCGTAGTATGTCAAATCAGTAACCATGCGGCAAAGGTGGTTAGTCAAATGTTGTATGTGAAACATTTGAAAAGTGAGGTTATCTTAAATATTTGTTTTCATGTGTGGGTAGAAATTTTTCCGACGACCATATGAGAGAATCGTATATGTCATTCATATTAGTAGTTTAGAAAATCTTTCATTTCAACACTAGTGACTTTGACTTTCTGTTTTGTAACTCTGAAATAGTTCTTGTAATTTTCGATAGAGGCGCTGCGAAGGAATTCCGAAAGCCCTCTCAGAGGATTTTTTTGAACTTGCAAAAAAAGGATAGTTCAAATAAAAATTTATATTTAACCCCGCCAATATTACTAATTTTATTATTAAAATCATTATATAATTAACTTTTGTGTAAATTTTAAATAAACTAGGAACATTTTTTATTCGTTTCGATAAGTTGCTTCCGTCAAAACAGCGCCAACTACAATTATTTACATTTAACTAAAAATAATCGATAACTTCAATGTCAGCTGCTGTTAACATAGGTTATGTTATGTTGTTACTACAAAATATTAATAATGGTCGCAAAATCTCCGTGGTCGTCGGAAAAATAGCGTACACAACTCGCAGAAAGTGAATTTCGTTGCTCGTGTAATATCCTCACTCGGCTAGCGCCTCGTTCGGCTATTTTCACACTCGCACAAAATTCATCACTTTCTAGCTCGTTGCGTAATATACTATTTCGTATTTTACGTCTAATAAACTCAATAGTATCTTGAGTTTTACGCGACGAATTTTTATCATTAGGGGGAGGCCAACCGTAAAGCGTTTCAGAACTCTTGAAAATAACGATATAACCTTAAAAGTGAATATTATTTGGCCATTTAATTAATTTATGAATTATGAACCTAAACCCTTCATCGACTAGTGGGGGTTTTAAGGAATAATTCAATGAAATTAAAAAAGAATCTTCAACTTTAATTGTCTTTAATTTAAAATTTTTAAGCCATGTACCTAATTTTAAAATTAAAATCCACTTTTGGGAAAATATTTTATTAACATTTTGGAAAAGGAAACTTTTGAAAAAAAAAAGTTTTTTAAAAATAAATAACTAGGTACATGAAACTCAAGAAAATATTTATTTATAACGTAAACATAAAATTATTTGGCATTTTAATGTAAAAGCATAACTAAAATTATAAGTTTATATTATAATTTACTTAGTGGCAGATTAAGTATATGGCAACCTAGGCGAATGCCTATGGCCTCGGATTGTGGAGTTTGAAGCAAATTAGGTACTATTTAAAACTATTATCAGGCGACAAAAATTATTATCAAAGATGTGAAGATTAAGGTAATCCAAGAAAGCATTTCTTTTTCACTGATTGTTAGTTCTATATCCCAGACATAACCTATATAGATCAAATGGTTTTTAAAGTACGATAGATGTATATAAGAAAAATTATTGAAAGTTTCTTAAAGTTAACTGAAATACACTAACATAAACAATATAGTTTTCAAGTTGGAAGAAATTGAAAACTAGAAGTAGAAGAGACAAGCAACAATGTTGAGGAAAAAAGTAGAACTCGAATTGAAACCAAATCATTGTCCAGAACTACAAAAATAAAACTGAAACAGGGTTATGGGTTATTCATAATTTTATGAAAAAAGTTGGAAGAATGCATAAAACTTTAAACAAAAAAATTCGACGTCTTTAATGCAGTCATGCAGTGACATTATTAAAATCTGTAAAAGAGTTCATATTAACAAATACAAAAAATAGAGGGGCCACATAACTTCATTGGTGCCTAGGACCCTCAATGTCTTAATCCGCCCCTGAATTTACTCTTTAAAGAACAACATTTAAAGGAAATTTTATTATTTTACAAGAATGGATTTTTACTTATTCCTATATTCGATAATATTCGTTTTTTATATTTATCGATCATTGGGTATTTCGAAGGCATCAGTTTCGCTTAAAAACGGTTTGTTTCTCTTAAATAATCCCTCTTCTCTTCCTCCGAATCAAACACCCTGAAAAACCTAACTATTACACTCAGAAGAAACTAATAAGAAAGCAAATAATTTACGAAAGTTACAGATTACTATTAGGTTAGGTTATGTTTACATTGAATATTAAGGCCGCTGCACAATTGACGGAACGGATACGTTACGATTATAAAAAATAGAGATAAAACATCCGAGTTCCCTGTGAGTCAGTGAATGAGTATGAAAATAGCAAATTGCATCCTCACTCACAAGGGACTCGGATGTTTTATCTCTCTTTTTCATAACCGTATCGTATCCGTTCCGTCAATTGTGCAGCCGCATTTAACCGACATGAAGTTGCTTTAGTTTATCAATTGACATTTTGCTTCATTCGCTTTTGTTCGCGTTTTCAATAGGAAATAAAATACCAAAATATCAACACTCTTGATAAATGCCTGATGAGTTTTATTAAGCCTTATAAACATCAAGAGAAAAACAAAATCCCACCTCATGCGAGATATACAAGGTGAGTCAGGAGGAGTGCGACAAATTTTAGGTCCGTATTCTACACGTTAAAATAAGGGGATAAATAAAATCTCGTTATCCAATAGGTTCTAGTTTTCGAGTTTTAGCGTTTTAAAAATATTTAGTATGCTTAAGTGTATTTTATTTTAAATTAATAGAACATTTTCTAAAATACCCCACGTGCCTCTATACATTTTTGTGATCGTGTATAAACACTAGAAGTTGCTTTTCTAAGTTCCTCCTCTTTGCCTTTTATTAAAGCTGTAGCATTCAAAATACGTCGAATTAATGCAACACGATTATCAACCTTTTCCTTATAAACCTCACTTTTTAACCAACCCCACAAACAAAAATCCAACGAAGGAAGGTCTGGGAACCTTGAGGGCGAATTAATTGTACCACCGCGACCAATTAATCGTCCAGGAAAAGAGTTATGCAAGTAAAGTGCAGGAAGTTGCAGCTTGTTATCATGGGTACGGTTTTAAATAAACCTTAAATTAAAAAATGTAGATTGGGTTGTCTAAATTTCTTAATAAGGATTATTATATTTTTTTACGAATAATCCCCACTTTTATTGTCGGACAACTAACTCAACATGCTTGATATTTTATTTTAAAAGAAATATAAAACAAATTAAATTGTTATTAGTAAATAAACAGGTTATCATGAAACCATCGATTTCAAAGAGTCGGACTGCAAAATTGGAAAAGTAATTTTGTCTGACAACGTGACCATTGTATTTTAAATAATTCTATTAAGCAATTCTGAAAAAATCAGCTGGTTATTAGTAAATACTCAAAACTCGTTATTTTGCCATGTTTTTGGTGGTAGAGACCGTTAACCCCCTAATATTTTTGTCGGAGAAAGTATTTCTCACGAATTTTATTCGATTATCTTTCAACTACAATTTGGAAAAAATGTTATGCACAAATTTTCAGTACCATACCAAATCTACAATTTTCGGAGGAAATAGCAAGAGAACGCCGCGGTTACTTTTCGTACGTATCTGATATGTTCAACTAATTTTGATCATATAACTTTTAAGCCTAGTTTATATTGGTCGAGTAAACGGGCGAGTAAGAGGCGGGCGAGTAGGAGGCGAGGTCAAAAAGAGAAATAAGAGATATACTCGACTAATATAAACACTAGGGGGTGAAAAAAAAATCCATTTTTAACAATCACAACACGTGAAAAATCGCCGCATGAGTCATGTGCATAAAACTGTTTATACGGTAAAATGTTGGCGGAACCGCATAAACTCGATCCAAGGAGTTTACTTTTGCTTTCGTGCTGGATTGAAAAAAAGTATTTCAACATAAACAGAGATATAAAATTTTAAAAATTTCCTTGACAGGCAGAAAGACGCAAAGCGTAGGTTAAATGCGATAAATGAAAATCATAAGCGACAGATTTACTATTTTATTATAGTGGTATATTTGAAATTCTTATTATATTATTTATTTTAGACCTGCTGTGGTGGAGTTTGGGAACCACAAAAAGACGATGTAATTTCTAGTGTTTATTTTGTTGAAAGTTCACTAAAATCTTTATTTTTGGATTGTTTGTTGCTAACTGCTTTAAATAAAACTTCATTCTGCTATTTCTGTTTCACTGTTAAGTTTAATTAGTTGAAATCCTAAAAGAATGAAACATACAGCAAAAAAATCTAAAATTAAAAACTGTGAAAGTTTCCTTGTAAAAATTGCAAGAGCCATGTTTGAGCTTGTATAACGTATTTTTATACAACCTGTCCGGTTTTTGAAGACTGATTCTAAGCATTTGTTGAAACTTCGATGGTATTTCTGCTTCCTCGGATAAACTAAAGTTACTTACTTATTATTTTTGAAAGGAAAAATTTTTGTAAGTGTTTTCCTTCCTCGTTCCTTATATTTTATATGGCCACATTTTGCAGTCGGGTTACTCCAACCACATGCAACCTCAGTTTTTGTTATGCTTATGGTACCTTTTTGTGTCTTTTAAACTCAATAACGGTCGGTCTAAAAAACCAAACGACTTTTACCTAATTTTCACTACTTTTATGGTCAAAAAATATTGAGGAAAATCCAAAATAAATTTTCTCCATTATAGCTCTAGCAACAAACTTCCAAATTTCAAAAACTACAATATTTTATTTAAAATAGATAAAAAGGCGCAAAATAGAAAAAAAATGTATAAAAAACTCGTTTCCTAAGTTGATAGTAGCACTTATTCATTACAATATGCGACTTATAAAACTTGTTTTTTAATATACTATTTTTGGTCTTATTACAGAATTGAATATGAGATTTGTTCTTTGTCTTAAAGTTCTTTTTCTTTGTAGATAAGTGGAATAGGTCTTATAGTTTTTGACTGGATACCTCGTATGAAACCCAGTTGTTATTTCGCATGTATAAAGTATAAATGTAAGTATAAAAGAAATTTCAAAATCAACTCATTAGATATTCAGACTATTTTTAATTTTTAAAGGAAGCCAATTCCAGAAAAACAATAATTTATAAAAAAAACTTTTATTTCAAATGCATAATTTAAATTAAAAAAAACAGTTTATTTAAGCATTCGGTAGAAGTGTCTAACAACCAATTAGTGACCATACCTGAAAATATAATTAAAGTTAATGTCATTGTAACTACTATTTGCCATTAAAAATTCAGAGTGTGCGTAATACAAACAGCAAGCTGTAACTTTTTATACTACGTGGATTAAACAGGAAACGAAATGAAGCAAACAAAATTATCATGTAGAATTTAGAAAAATGTAAAACGCACCTCCAATAGAAATGGATACTGGCTAAAGTACTTGATTTAAATTAAAAAATTGATAATAAAGAGAAAAATTATACAGAGTGGTCTATACAAGGACACAATGTTTTTACTTACTTTTGGAAATCCCATTCTCTGTTATCGAGTGGACAAACTTGCCTAGTTTTTAGCCAACGTGAAATGCAGTGGAAATGATACGCATGCTAAAAAGTAATTATGTATATCAATTTGTGTTTTATAAATATATTGGGCTATTATTTACATTACATACTCCCCATGCTACAGTGCATTCTTCACTAGTAGCTGATGCCTGATTAGCTTGGCATTCAATACACAGGTCCATGATATGATTACGACAGATGGCGCAATTGTCGACCACAATATCTAAAACACATTCATTTAAATAAATGGAAAATGTACTAAAATAATAAAATAATTACCCCATGCCCAAAGAGCAACTGCATTCCACTAAAAAAAAAAGAAAAGATTTTTTTTGTTTAATTATAATAACAAATACACAAAATATAATATTTTTCTAATAGGTACTCAACATTCATTAATAATATTAGTCACTTTAAAGTAAGAAAAATTTCATGTAGACCTTCAGCTTGTCATAGGACATTTGATGCTGATCGTAGCCAGTATGCCCTTTAGGGTATTGCACATTTGGCATGTGCTGATCAATTATCCGTAGATTTTAAAAAATTACACCAGTAATTTCTGTATTGACCTTAAAAGTGTTAAAAAGAGATCCCTTTTGCGACAATAATACCCCGTATTCCGTGCAAACCAAACAAAAGTTTATGAAAACATTCCTGTGGAAACCCATCGAAATATGCGCAGGTGGTGTGGTATTGGGAATTTCGATTACCAAGAGATGGCGATGTTTGGCCCAGTATGCCAGTTTTTGAACTAAAAGATACAGTAATTCTCAAATTTTATCAGGTTATGATTGGTTAGGACTACTGTATCTTTTAGTTCATAAATTCGCACCAGAGGGCGTATCCGATCTTAGAAATCGCCAACAAGGACTGTAATCGGCTCTTACATTTGTAAAAAAATAATCCGTTTTGGACCAATCCTACCCAGTATGCCATTCATTCCATGTGAATGTTTTCGATTCATAATTCATCTAAAAATCTTTGGCATACGTTCGACATTTGCTCTAAGGGCATTTATCGGCCCACAGGTCAATTATCAACGAAAACGACTGGAGTCAATTTTTAAAATCTACGGGTGGTTGAACAGCACATAACAAATGTGCAATACCCTAAAGGGCATACTGGGTATGATCAGCGCCACATTTTCTTGAGTGAGCTGAATGTCTAATATATTCCAAAATAAAAAATTAAAATTTAAGTATGTTAAAAGGGCTAAGTAAACAGATTTATTGAACTAAAAAAATGTTTCAATATAACTTCCGATTTCATTGGAAACTACATCTTATTTTAAATGTAACACCCTATTTTTTGTACATATTATCAAATATTTAGTTTAAAGTAATTGAAGTGTTTGTCACAAAAATTTTTTTTTCAAAACTAAAAAAAAATTGTGGTAAAAAAAAGGAAACAAAGTTTTAATTTTTTTTTGGTAAAAAAAATTAAAAAAATCTGATGGTATTACTCTTAAATAATACACAAAATAAATTGTAGTTTATGAAATTCTTTCAGCCGCATTTGAGATAAGTATATTAATTTTTATAATTGTAAAGATGCGTTTTTTGCAAATATCACCATTTAGATAAGGGATTATTTTCCCAATACCTGATACCCAACATAACATTTTACTAAAAATTTTTGACAAAAAACAATCCATTTTTTTTAGTTTTAAAAAAGTAATTAAGTATTGTCACAAAGGTAGAAAGGCAGGGGTGGCCCTAGTTCTGCGTCAAACGGTATATTTAACAAATTGTATGATACGTTTCGTTGAAATTTCAACATCTATTAAATTGATAGAATTATCTATAAACAATGTCAATATGTTTTTTTTTCTTCTAAATTTTCTGGTTAAAAGTTGTTTTTAAAGGTTAAAAGGTTACAGGGCACTAAGAGTAAAAACACAAACAAAGCAGGTTACCCGCTTTTGCCCGCTTTCAGATTACCGGTGCTGATTACACGTGCATGCCTGAGTCAGTCCGCTATGGACATAGCTGCTTTGTTTGTGTTTTTTCACATACACGCTTTTTGTATATTCATAGCAAGGCGCGGACTGACTCAGGCATGCGCGTGCAATCCGCGCCGGTAAACTTTGTTTGTGTTTATACACTGACAATAAACATGTCGAGTAACTTCTTCACAATCAAAATTGGTCGTGAGCTTTGTGACTCCTCTGGGGAACGAAAAATGTTTCCGAAAAGGTTAGAATAAAACCCTAGCTTAGGTTGCCGAAGACTCTATATAGTTGAATTAGTTATTCCTCAGGTAGGTTTCCGAACTCAGTCCTGGAGACTAACCTGTCAGTAAACAAGTCTATCCGAATAATCTAAAACCGAACGCACCCCAAGGATCTAACCAAACGTCAATTTATAAAGATAACTTAAGAGGATAGTCCGCCAAATGTTTGAAATGCGTACTCCTCGCTAGTAAAAATTGATTTTTTGGTGTTTGTAATAAAAAATTTAACAAAAACGCTCTTGTATTGCCTTCAAATTGAATTTATTTTTCATATAGAATTTTTGTTGTTTAAGTTTAATAAATTATAGGTGCGTTATTTTTTAAAAAATGCGTTTTTATCATTTTTTCAAAATTACTCCCTTATAACAGACTATATACATCAAAAAAAAATTCTATATGATAAATAAATTCAATTTCAAGGCAAAACAAGAGCGTTTTTGTTAAATTTTTTATTACAAACACCAAAAAATCAATTTTTACTAGCGAGGAGTACGCATTTCAAACATTTGGCGGACTATCCTCTTAACTATACGAAGTGCTTTATACTACGTAATAAGTAAAATTACAGAATTATATGTATACTATACCAAAATAAGACTTTTTTAGGTTTTGTTTACAAGGAGATGTATTTAAGGTTATTATTATTATTATTACCTTCTTAACTTCAAATCTTGGCTTCTCTGCTTTGGTACTACTGGAAGGTAATTCTACTTCTTTAACATCAACATCCATTGCAGACGCCATACTTTACGTTGGAAAATTATCTAAATATAAAACAAAAGATGACATGTTATTTTCTTGTATTCAATTTTTGGGAATTTTCAGAATACTCTGAATTTATAAAATTACAATGACCGAGGAAAAATCACAGAACTGACAAACTTAGGCAAACATAGGTGATTAGTGCGATGTTGCCTCGTCCGCCTCACTACCCAGCATGTACATACAGAGTGTTCCACAAAAAATAATACTATACTCTATTCAGAGGCAAATTGCCAATTTCGATTCGGCCAATATTATCTGAATCGTGGTATGCTGGTAAGTGAATAGGAATTACTTTGGTACCATGAAAAGTATGTTGATTTGACACACCATTCATTTTCGCGTAGCTTTAATGACGTCATGAACGAAATAGTATGATGGAGTGGTATGTCAAATTACTAACCATGCTCAAAATTGTGGTTTCTACATATTTATATAAACAACTTATTAATTGTGAGGTTAAGAATTATCTATATATATATTACGCTGTGTATGACGTCATGATGACGTGTGATATGAAGTTTTACTCGGCTGACACAGTGTACTATCCCCTAACCATCATACCGTTTTTACATAATTTTATGATGATTCCACAAGCCACGCGTAATTCCTTTATAAAAAATATAACGTCACAAGGATGTCAGCTATAAAAATGACATACATCAAACGAAAATAATATTCCACAAGATTTTTTTATTAAAACTACTTTCGATACTCTCTGTAATAGAAGGAAAATAATGTTGGTGGTAAATATACTGACAAATCCTCACTTATTAGCAGTTTTATTTACATACCACGCTTACTAACCATTACCTTAGCATGGTTAGTGATTTGACATACCAAGATCTGTCAACACTTTATCTATGACATCATTAATCCCAATCGAAAATGAATGGTATGTCAAAGCTACTTACCACGCTACATACTAGTACCAATCGAAATTGCCTCAGTTTTAAGATAAAGTGACTAACAACAAATTTATGGCAACATCATCTACAGGACCGTATTGAGCTACCAAGTGTGCCAACACTGAGATGATTTTTTTTAAGTCTTTTTTAGAAACCTATTTATAACGTATTTAAAATATACCCATTAAATACATAAATTATAAATTGGTAATAAAAAAAAACAAAAATAAACACAAACATAAACAAAGCGTAAAATCGGTTTCGACCAGAGTTTGAAATAATTCAAGTATTTTATATTTAGTATTTCAAATACTTTTTTAAAAAAGTATTTTGTGTTTTCAAATTTTCAAGTTATAAAAGTATTTGAAATATTTTAACAAGCCTAAAATATTTTTAAGATTCAATCTTTACAAATCTAAAGAAACAGATAAACAAAATAGGTATTCCCTTTACTAACCTTAATTTTCGAGTTAAATGCTATCACAAAACAAAGATTTGCGCAAATTAGTCTTGATAGAAACTGATATTTATGAAACAGAATAACTAAATACAAAAATTCGAAGTATTGACACAACGCCAACGGGAAAAATTCGACATACACCTCTGCTTTTTTGTAGTCTAGTTAGTTACCATGAACTTGAAGCGAACAAATTCCCCAGGTGTTTAGGCGGGAAATTTGAATTGACCACAATCATTTTAGCTCACCCTGTAGATATTACATGGGGATCAAATCATTTAATAAAAAAAACTGATTTGCTTATACAATGATAAGAAGATAAAAGTGAAATCCATGTAATATTAATTTTTTTCTTTTTAAAAACTTTTCTCGAGAAAATCATTTTATATCTCATGTCCTCCTGTAGAACTACCAAGAGAAGAAACTGATTTTCTCGAGCAAATCACTCAAATTATGGTAAAATGAACGTAACTGTTTTTCTACTCGGAGGTTAATTTACATATATTTTCAAAAAATAATATTATTTTTTTAACTTTTTTAACTTTAAGATTATTTTTTAAAACTATAATATTATTCGATACACTATCTATAAACAGTGAAAATAATAAAAATTCTGTACTTTAAAATTTTTCAATCAAAATACCTCATTAACTAAAAAAATCCCTAGCCTTAAAATAAACGGGATATGAGTTCATTTGAACAAGCAGTACTCGATATTTCATTTGTATTTCAAATAGTAAAGAAGTATTTCAAATACTTTATTTATTTCAAATACTTTTTTGGTGTAGTATTTTATAAATAGTATTTTAAATAAAATTTAGATATTTGATATTTGCTTGTTCTTCAGAGTGAATATATGTATAAGTAGAATTTAATAAAATAAAATAAAAAATTAGTAAAATAAAATTTAATTAAAAAATAGAAACTTACTTGAAGTTGAGTAACACTAATAAATAATTATTGAAGAGTAGGAACTGTTGTAAGACACACCAGCAAGAACTATCTGCAAACAAAATATGTTGAACTAAAGGGTAAAGGCCTCCCTTTTAAAGTAAAATGAGTGACCAATTAATACTGGTGGGGGAAATTACAAATAAATCTTTAAACACTAATTATAATTGAGAATTCTGAGAAGACAAATAAAATTGAAAACTTCTTAAGAGGTAATAAAAATTTAGGGTTCAAACCTAGGTAACTATAATTAAACAAAATTAAAACTAAAAATAAGTAAATAGATTAAAGAATATCGAACAAAAAAGAATACATAATTCCTAATGAAATATTTAATAAATTATTATTAACGTTATGATTATGAATTTCATTCTCTTCTAAAATCTTATACCAGCTTTTTCTAAATGTAAAATTTGGATATAATTATCTAAATATATCAAAATTGTAATTGTATAATCTTAAGAGCAATTTCCTAAACGGAAAATATTCTGCAGTCATAAAAGCTAGTACGAACAACATTTTTGTATAATTTTTTTTGTAGATGATTTCGAAGTCATTTCTTTAATTCCCGCCAGAAGAAAAAAAAATTGGAGAATGTACAAAAAAATATAATGATCTAAAAGTACCTTAACTTTAGACTTCTCAAATTATTTTTTTTCTAGGTTGCAAAAGGTACCTAACAATCTGGCAAGATGTAGCTTAATCAATTCAGATTTTAAATCTGAAAAAAAATTGAAAATCTAACGTGGGAAACTTGAGTTATGACTGCAGAACTAATGCTCGATTTCATGATTTTTCACAATTTTTCCTCCAAAACTTGCGCGCCCTCTAGGTATTCGCATTAATTATTAGTTATTTGGTCATAATTTGCAAAGAAGCTAAGAAAAAATCATTATGTTGACCTGAATTTTAGTGATTAAATACTAATCAAGCACGTGCTTTCGGTCATTGTTTAGGTGGTTTATTTTATTAGAAATGTTCATAGTCAAAGAGAAGTCTAAGAAAATTTATGTGTCCCATGACTAAAAGTCTACCTTTATTAACCTGTTTTTAAGAAATGGAAAATTTTACAACAAGTTTACTTTTAAAACAGCTTCAAAATTTGTGGTAAAAATGCCATACCAATGAAAGTGTAGTACTCTGAAGGAAAATACTATTTGATCCAACCTTCTTATTTATACAGGGTGCCCTAAAATGTCTGTAGAAAACAATACCACATACTCCTGAGACAAAAATAAGACGATTTAACCAAACTTATCTCTATTTAAAAGTAAAAAGAGCTTCGTTGAGTGCTATAGACCATTAAAGTTGAAACAAAGAACAAAGTGAGACTTCAACTTACTTAAACAATGATAAACTTAAAACTAAATGAATGAATAAGACTTCTGGCTGATTACACCTTTAAAAATCTGGTTTGTGTAGCAGAGGCGGCTAGTGGGTTAAAATATTGGGTAGAGCCAGAGTCTCCAAGAATAGCGGCGAAATTTTTAGAACCCCGTGGGACGATGCTCGCAGGGCCCGCCAAAAAAATTTGTGTGCTTTTTTTACCCATTACACCAGTAAGGTCAGGAAATGGGATACAAAATCTTAATTCTTTTAATTCATAAATTAATTTTTTTTTTGAAATATCGAGTATTTTTACGTCTTATTGAATCAGCGTTAAATCTGGGGTTGACCGAATACAAATTATAATGTTTCGTCTATCCACTTCAGATTTTTTGCCAAACGGCACTTCTAATAATGAAATAAATACAGGGTGTAACTTAAATGCATGGCAAAAATTTAAGGGGTGCTTCCTTGGGTCATTTTAAGAACATTTATACTTTAGGTGATTTTTCGAAAAACGCTTCATTTCAAAAATAGACGATGATAAAGATTTCTTGAAATGCATGGTTTTTATCACATAAAGTTGTTACAATGGCTACTAGACTTTTTTTCGAATATACAGGTAGATTTTACGTAATAATTTTAATTATTTATTAATCTAAATACAATTTACAATAAGTGTTCAAAATGAGAACCATTAGCTAGCAAACAAGAATCTTCTTCTCATCGATTGGCGAACTCTTTCAAAGATACCAGGATTGTTTCTTATCGAATTACATTAATTAATTATTCGAGTTCTTAGATCTTCTAAACTTTCTACCGGAGTCTGATAAATTAATGATTTCAGATGGCCCCATAGAAAAAAATCTAAAGGATTTAAATCAGGGGATCGAGGAGGCCATGGTTGTGGATCACTGCGTCCAATCCACCTATTAGGATAGTTTGCATTCATGAACTCACGAGCAACCAAACTAAAATGCGCTGGAGCTCCATCATGCATTAACCACATTACATTCCTCGTCGCCAATGGTACATCTTCTAACAAAAATGGTAGCGATTGTTCCAAAAAAATCCGATATGCTTCACCGGTAAGCCTTGTAGGTAGAAATTCTGGTCCAATAAGAAAATCACCCACAATTCCGACCCAAACGTTTAATGAAAATTGTTGTTGGAAACGATCTTCACAAATCTCATGTGGGTTTTCTTCAGCCCACGAATGCCTATTGTGAAAATTCATTACTGCGTTTCTTGAAAAATTTGCTTCGTCAATAAATAAAATTATGGTCATTAATTGAGGGATTTGGATCAATTTTTAAAGAAACCATTGGCAAAATTGTATTCGTGGTGGAAAATCGCTAGGTAAAAGTGCCTGAACGCGTTGAATGTGGTATGGGTGTAACAACAACAGTCATATAGTATTACTTACATTCAAATTTCTACCAATTTTTTGTGTAGAAATACTTGGATCTTCTTCCAACAAGTTGAGCACATTTTCTTCCAATTCTAGCGTTCTAACTCTCATTGGCCTTCGTGGCCTCTCTCTGATCTTATATGAACCACTTTCTCGAAGACAGTTATGAATGTTTTCAAAAGTTTTTCTATCAGGAAGACGACGGTTGGGAA